>OX392435.1:1085000-1401108 GCA_947623395.1 Synanthedon tipuliformis | reverse complement strand
AAATTATTCATCTTTGAGGGCTTCAGTTGCGTGCGCTGCGAAAACCGTTCGAGATACCCAAATGATTCCCAAAATAACTATTCCACGCGGACGAAGTCGCGAGCACCAGCTATTAACTAATAACTAAGTTTTTAGTAATAACTAAGTTTATTACTTTAGTGACAGGGGCATACTGCGTTTCGTAGTCATTTGGGCGGCAGCAACGACCGACATACATATATTTATATGTGTATATATTTTAATGCAGGGTTGATGATTTGTAATAATTTTTACGAGATTGTCACCTACTAGTAAATTGGATCAAAGGGTAACAGAAAAAAAAATAAGATTTTTTTTCTTGCACCCTTTGAATGAGTAGTTAGGGTGCTTGCCTTAGGCTTAACAAGGTCCCGGGTTCGATTCCCGCCAATGTCATTGGCTCTGATCTGGCTTTGGTAAGTAACCACCGCTTTATAGAATAACAGCAAGTGTGCTGATGTGTTTCAGTGAGTGTGTAAATCTACTGTTGGCAGAGAACACTTGCTTGTTGTATAGATAGATGACAGTAGCCACCTACCACCAAGTGGACTATTAGCCTGTTTGTCATTGCTAACATTAAAACAAAATATTAATTTGCTCGTCATACAATATGTGGAATTTATTTTTATTTATATAAATTAAAACAATAATGATACCTTCTCAATTCGAGCCTTTTCCCTAGCAGCGCGTTCTTCTCTGCATTTATTGAGGTGGTCAATCATGGAAGCCATGCTCTGAAAAAAAATTTTTTTTTTTACTATCTGAATCAGAACTATTTTTAATTTTTTTTTTACCCGCACTTAATTTTTTTTTAAATCTTACCAAGTATGCCATCACATACAAACTTAGTTGGGCTGATATTCTCAAGAAATTTGAGTTGATTTACACTTTATTTGTTAATGACAAGAAAAACCCCAACAAGACAAGCTAACTAGACAGGGAATTATTAACATTAATAAAATATCTGTATACCGGAGGTGAGGTATACTGTCCAAAATCAATTAAAAAAAAAATTATGATGCCAATACACTTATAAGTAATACACTTATATACTCTTTGAAGTTCTATCAAAGATTACAAAAAAAGTAAAAAAAAAATGTTAGTATAGATACGTATTGCTTCCAATACGTATCTATACTAATATTATAAATGAATAGGCTCCGAAACTACAGGACCAATTTGAAAAATTCTTTCACTGTCATATTACAAATGGAAAAATTTGTGTTTGGATGTTTATTACTCAATCACGCAAAAACGGTTGAATGGATTTGGACGAAATTTGGCATATAGATAGTTTATTACTTGGATTAACACAAAAGATCAACACAAAACACAAAACCTTTCATCATAATATTAATATATAAAAAATTTTGTTCCTTCCAATGGGATTTCAGAAAACAAACTACTGCAGCGCGACAAAGTCGCAGGCCGTGAAGTAGTTAAAAATATATATTAACAGCTGCGTGTGTGGTCTTTGAAACTACTATAGAAAATATATCATAATATGAGTTGCTATAAAATATAGGTAAGTACCTATTAATATAAATTTATATTATTTAACTACGTCTGTGCTAGGCTTTGGAAATTAAACAGCAAATCAATATTATGTCTGTGCACTTACCAAATAACAAATGAATTATCTCGCTACAAAAAATAAAATATAAATTATATAAAATCACTATACATATCATGTACACTTTATAATATATTACTTGATTTAATAATTATTTAATTTTTGTTCACCAAAAAAGATAGTTTATTTTATCTCGATATCACTAATACTTAATTGTGAAGAAACAAAATACAATTTGAATTAGTTTAGTTCAATTTTTGTGTTTGCGTTGAAAATTTGAATAAGTTGCTCAATAACTCGCTCAAGCAAAGCTTTAATTTGTTTGACAGATTTGACGGTTGGTTCCATAACGACCGTTCTGTTCTGTTATCATTTCAAAATATGGATGCGTTCTTGTAAATAGTTTTCAAAATTAAATCTAAACTAATAACAGGGCTGGCTTTTTACGATTCTTTTATGTGAACCACTGCACGTATACCTATTTTATTTGAAAAGTTTTTCACTATTTTAAAACATTTTTAAGGTACATTATTGCTATTTATTCTAGATCGATGTTACTATGTATACTATTCCTACCGATTGCTGCCGGGCAAAGCCAGGACTCCAATCCAAATTATAAATAAAGTCAATAAGGAACTTTATTTTCCATTTAATATTTTTTAATGTTAATTTATACATTTTTGTAATAGTGTCCTTATATATATAGTGTTCTGTGACTATTATATTCACTGGTCTAGAACTATCGCACTTGCTAGCTATTTACTATTTAGTTTATGCTTGCTAGCATGGATCTCTTGCTAACGAGAAAATAAAACAAATACAACGAAAATTGACAGTTGTTAATACAAATATCTTACGCTCTTGCTTGCAAGTGTGGGCTTTAAAAGCTCATACTAGAGCCACTGGCATTATAATCACAGAACACTATATGTACCAACCCCATATTCTTCTATATCATTTCCATAAACCAGATAGATTTTACAAACTCTTCGACGTGCTAAATTGTTTATACATATCATTTCATTTTTCTTTCTTTCATTCATTGCAATTTTTGCATTGTCGGTCGAATGTAATGTAGGGAGTCTGTGTTGTGTCGTGTTCTATTATTGTGCAGTGAAAATGTAATTCATTTCTGTCTCAAATATAAGAATCTATATTAAATAGTGTACAATTATATTTATTTCTCACAGTCCAAGGTGTTAGTGCATTAAATTGGTTTATGTTTTTTCTGAGCGAATTTAAATTCAATACAATACAACGATCAGCTGATGACTGATTGTTTTCTTTTCGGTAAGTTTTCGCCGCTATTTTTTTTCTAATAATGTGCCTATTATTTGCAATTTATAACATAAAATAGATTTGATGTTAAGGATTCGGCGTACAAAATGTACAATCTTATTTTGTCCTTATTCTAGTTTTAATACAAGAGCCTACTTTACTCTATTTTTTTATTTTTGTTTGCTTAAAATATGAGGAAAAATAAGTGCATAATTCCATATGTCTTGTACACATTCTGCCATTAATAGTGGTCTACAAATATTATAATTTCTAATTTTTTTGACGAGCTGATAGGTCTTTTGGTTATGGTGCTTGTTTTAGCGCTCTGACTCAGGCGTCGATTCCCAGCAAGGCGAACTTTGCATTTTTTTCATGTTATGGTTGATAGACAGGCTGACAGTTCACTTTTTTATTTATTTTTATTTTTTATGTTTCCCCTGGGAGGTTACACCACCTCCGTGGGCCGTTTATTCATAAATATTACATTTATCTTGTTGATAATATATACATATTATATGTCCATGATTTGGGGGAAAATCACAGATACCCCTTGCAGAAGCAAGGGACCTTGTTCAGCAATTATAAAACAAATATTAATATATAAGATTATGATGATATGATGTCACCATCGCCTATAACACAAGCAACACCAGAGCTGATACAGGAGCGATCAACCATGGTTGGATTAAGGATAACATAACAGCACACATGTTATTTCCGAGTGATCCTCTGTAAGAGGGTAATTACTGCTGCCAAAAGGTTTGCCCAATCACTGCATTAAATTGGAGATGAGGAGAGATTTTTTTCTTATGTATTTGGCCTTTTTTTTATGTTAAAGTTGACAGTCAGGCTGACAGTCCACTTGATGGTAGGTGGCTACCGTCGCCTATAACATAAGAAACTACAGATTCTTAGAACTCATATTAGGGTTAAGTATAAAGGAATAGAAAGAGATAGGGGAAATGGGAAATTATTAAAAAAAAACATGTTATTTTATTATATTATTATTATTTTATTTACATGAAAATTGGCAAAAATTATAACAAATCGAATTCCAAATAAAAGTGGATCAGCTATTGGCTTTTAGCAAATGTATGTTAGGAATGTTACATAATATATGCAAATAATAAATATTATAAAGAAAGAAGATTTGTATGTTTGTAATGGAGAAACTTAAAAACCACTGGACCAATTTAAAAAAATCTTTCACTTATAGAAAGCTACATAATCAGCGAGTAACATAAGCTAGATTTTATAAGTTTACGCGGGTAAAGTTGCGTGCAACAGCTGATATGCAAACAAAATGAATTCTTGCAATTTTATTCAACTTACATTTGTGTAAAACTTTCAATTCTGACTAACGTTCTATTTATGGAAATGTGTTTTTCATAACATAATGCTATCTCCATATTGCTCATGGACTAGACGTAAACATAAAAAATTGCCATGTATATGTAGGTATGTTTAGTATAGATACTTTACATATTTAACATGCCAACTCAGCCATATGTAGTGCTACGTTTTTCCATATTTTCTCAAGTGCTATCAATGACAAAGAAATAGTACTGTACATTGTCAGTTCTTTGTGAAATAAATAAATTGTGTAGAGTGTAAATCAAATTACTAGCTGTTGCACGTGACTTCGCGTAACTTTATAAAATATAGTCTATGTTACTCGCTGATAATGTAGCTTTCTGTAGGTGAAAGAATTTTTAAAATCTGTCCAGTAGTTTTTGAGTTTATTCATTACAAACAAAAATACAATTTCAAAACTTAAGATAAAGTACACACAAATAAAGTTGTAAGCATCGGATAGTTAGCTATTAATAACATATATATCTTTAGACAGTGAAGGGAGGCTATGAGATGTATGGCCTTCATGATAGAAAGGTTGGCAGATTGCAACAGTTGCTATTAAAGCGCTTAAAATTCTTTCAATACTTGTACTTGTTTTACACTTGAACTTGAAAGTTGAAGTGATTTTATACCAAAATATCACTACATACTTAGTTGGTAACTTGGTACCATTAGTGGTACTAGTGATACCAAGTAGTATCTCTAGTACTATATGGTTCAGTCCAATGGTACGAATTACATATAAATACAGAATTTTCAAAATTCTGGACGTAATAATATTCACATTATTGGAACTTTATTACGATTTGTTATAAATAATAATAATAATAAATGTTTTTTATAGAATGTTTGTCTGTTCATGCGTTTGTGCACTTGAATGCGGATTTCACTCATGCGTTGTAGCAAGGTTCCCGCAACATTTTTATATATATATTATAAACAAGAAAGTTACGCGCTATTCTTCCAAATACGGATGATAAGAATTTGCAGGCATAGTTAGTTAGTTGACTTGATAGTACAAGTGTGTTAATATGTTTGTGTACTTATGGGTTTGTTTTACCGAGACAATTAACAGTAATGGGGACAATTGACAGAGAACAAAGTCTTAAAAGTCAATAAACAACTGACGTGTAGAAAAGACAACTTGAAACTTGTAACTTAGGCGTCTTTTGCAATCAACATCATTGACTGGTACGATAAACAACCCCGCTTTGTTTGCTTTAGGTCTTATACTGTCTCAATATGGATGACTTTGTATACAATCTATATCGATAACTATAGTTAGTATATATATTATTACTAGCTACACGCTTCCGGCTTCGCCCGGGTGCAAAATAATAATAAAAAAAATACACATAGTTACGGAGTTTTATCAAAATCGGTTCAGTAGTTTAGGAATTCATTGGCGTCTATCAACGTGACACGTATTTTTTATATATATATATATATATTTTTTGATCAAAGATTATTTTTGATACGATTTTCACTAATGTATAAAACCGAAAAGAGCAATAAACGTGCAAAGTTCTTCTTCTTCTTTCTTCCAACTAACATTCTGATCTACGTCAGATTCAGATATCCTTTATAATGCGCACAGCCAAGGTTTGGAACTATTTTCAAAATTTTGAATGAATAGACATCTTCTGGTTGAGCTCGTTCCAACATTCTTCCTTGCTACATAGCTGGTTGTTGGCCAAGAGCAAACCCATCTCTAATAATAAAAATAAGCATCCTCATTTTGTCGAAATCCATCTTTCGGACTAAGCGCTTTAAAACATCCTTTATTTAGCACACTGCCAAGGTGTGCTTGGAACTCTGTGTTTCCGACCTCATATTATAACCCTAATCTTTTCAAATTTCGAGTTAATAGCCATCTTCTGGGTGAGCTCGCTCCATCATAGGCCTCATATTGGCTACCCGGCTGGATGCTGGCTCGCTGGCTGGCCAAGAACAAACCCATCTCAATTAAAAAAAAAGTTTTTGTTCGTATTCGTTTTGTGCTGCTATCATCAAAACTGTTACTGTTATGATGTGTCTGTGCACATGAACATTTCAGTCAAAATTGCACAATATAGTACCTAATAATATTGCACAATATTATTGTAGGTGCGACGAACATGATTCTGTGGCGCTATTGCGAGTTTATAATGCCCTTCGTACGAATGCAAATTTTTTTTGCAAATTATAATTCTCAAAAAACAATTTAAAAAAAATGTACAAAAAGCCCCAAGAAGCGGGTCCCTAATTTCAAATAAAAACAATTGTGGATTTTTCTTTTTTTTAAAATTAAAGTTGAACGGACTTACCGTTCAAAAAAGTAAAAAATATATTTGCATATTTCCCGCAAACGGAAAACGTAATGAAAATAGGTCAGATAAAAGCTGTATATAGATACCTACTTATTTTAAATATCAAACGTTTGATAAGGTAGTAACTATAGAAGCCGCCGCACATGAGTGCATTTGCAGTCGCCGCACTGGGACGTGTCATAGATGAAGAACTGCTGGGTCTTCTGGACAAGTTTGGATTTTTCTTGGGTTGACCGTCAATTTCATTTTTAACATATTTTTTTAAATTCAATTCGCGCAACTGTAAGTGAATAAAAAATAAACACATTTAAATACTAACTAACTAATAATCTATACTAATATTATAAAGCTGAAGAGTTTGTTTGTTTGTTTGAACGCGCTAATCTCAGGAACTACTGGTTCAAATTGAAAAATTCTTTTTGTGTTGCATAGATCATTATCGAGGAAGGCTTTAGGCTATATAACATCACGTTGCGACTAATAGGAGCGAAGAAACAGTCGAAAATGTGGAAAAACGGGGAAAATTATTCATCTTTGAGGGCTTCAGTTGCGTGCGCTGCGAAAACCGTTCGAGATACCCAAATGATTCCCAAAATAACTATTCCACGCGGACGAAGTCGCGAGCACCAGCTATTAACTAATAACTAAGTTTTTAGTAATAACTAAGTTTATTACTTTAGTGACAGGGGCATACTGCGTTTCGTAGTCATTTGGGCGGCAGCAACGACCGACATACATATATTTATATGTGTATATATTTTAATGCAGGGTTGATGATTTGTAATAATTTTTACGAGATTGTCACCTACTAGTAAATTGGATCAAAGGGTAACAGAAAAAAAAATAAGATTTTTTTTCTTGCACCCTTTGAATGAGTAGTTAGGGTGCTTGCCTTAGGCTTAACAAGGTCCCGGGTTCGATTCCCGCCAATGTCATTGGCTCTGATCTGGCTTTGGTAAGTAACCACCGCTTTATAGAATAACAGCAAGTGTGCTGATGTGTTTCAGTGAGTGTGTAAATCTACTGTTGGCAGAGAACACTTGCTTGTTGTATAGATAGATGACAGTAGCCACCTACCACCAAGTGGACTATTAGCCTGTTTGTCATTGCTAACATTAAAACAAAATATTAATTTGCTCGTCATACAATATGTGGAATTTATTTTTATTTATATAAATTAAAACAATAATGATACCTTCTCAATTCGAGCCTTTTCCCTAGCAGCGCGTTCTTCTCTGCATTTATTGAGGTGGTCAATCATGGAAGCCATGCTCTGAAAAAAAATTTTTTTTTTTACTATCTGAATCAGAACTATTTTTAATTTTTTTTTTACCCGCACTTAATTTTTTTTTAAATCTTACCAAGTATGCCATCACATACAAACTTAGTTGGGCTGATATTCTCAAGAAATTTGAGTTGATTTACACTTTATTTGTTAATGACAAGAAAAACCCCAACAAGACAAGCTAACTAGACAGGGAATTATTAACATTAATAAAATATCTGTATACCGGAGGTGAGGTATACTGTCCAAAATCAATTAAAAAAAAAATTATGATGCCAATACACTTATAAGTAATACACTTATATACTCTTTGAAGTTCTATCAAAGATTACAAAAAAAGTAAAAAAAAAATGTTAGTATAGATACGTATTGCTTCCAATACGTATCTATACTAATATTATAAATGAATAGGCTCCGAAACTACAGGACCAATTTGAAAAATTCTTTCACTGTCATATTACAAATGGAAAAATTTGTGTTTGGATGTTTATTACTCAATCACGCAAAAACGGTTGAATGGATTTGGACGAAATTTGGCATATAGATAGTTTATTACTTGGATTAACACAAAAGATCAACACAAAACACAAAACCTTTCATCATAATATTAATATATAAAAAATTTTGTTCCTTCCAATGGGATTTCAGAAAACAAACTACTGCAGCGCGACAAAGTCGCAGGCCGTGAAGTAGTTAAAAATATATATTAACAGCTGCGTGTGTGGTCTTTGAAACTACTATAGAAAATATATCATAATATGAGTTGCTATAAAATATAGGTAAGTACCTATTAATATAAATTTATATTATTTAACTACGTCTGTGCTAGGCTTTGGAAATTAAACAGCAAATCAATATTATGTCTGTGCACTTACCAAATAACAAATGAATTATCTCGCTACAAAAAATAAAATATAAATTATATAAAATCACTATACATATCATGTACACTTTATAATATATTACTTGATTTAATAATTATTTAATTTTTGTTCACCAAAAAAGATAGTTTATTTTATCTCGATATCACTAATACTTAATTGTGAAGAAACAAAATACAATTTGAATTAGTTTAGTTCAATTTTTGTGTTTGCGTTGAAAATTTGAATAAGTTGCTCAATAACTCGCTCAAGCAAAGCTTTAATTTGTTTGACAGATTTGACGGTTGGTTCCATAACGACCGTTCGGTTCTGTTATCATTTCAAAATATGGATGCGTTCTTGTAAATAGTTTTCAAAATTAAATCTAAACTAATAACAGGGCTGGCTTTTTACGATTCTTTTATGTGAACCACTGCACGTATACCTATTTTATTTGAAAAGTTTTTCACTATTTTAAAACATTTTTAAGGTACATTATTGCTATTTATTCTAGATCGATGTTACTATGTATACTATTCCTACCGATTGCTGCCGGGCAAAGCCAGGACTCCAATCCAAATTATAAATAAAGTCAATAAGGAACTTTATTTTCCATTTAATATTTTTTAATGTTAATTTATACATTTTTGTAATAGTGTCCTTATATATATAGTGTTCTGTGACTATTATATTCACTGGTCTAGAACTATCGCACTTGCTAGCTATTTACTATTTAGTTTATGCTTGCTAGCATGGATCTCTTGCTAACGAGAAAATAAAACAAATACAACGAAAATTGACAGTTGTTAATACAAATATCTTACGCTCTTGCTTGCAAGTGTGGGCTTTAAAAGCTCATACTAGAGCCACTGGCATTATAATCACAGAACACTATATGTACCAACCCCATATTCTTCTATATCATTTCCATAAACCAGATAGATTTTACAAACTCTTCGACGTGCTAAATTGTTTATACATATCATTTCATTTTTCTTTCTTTCATTCATTGCAATTTTTGCATTGTCGGTCGAATGTAATGTAGGGAGTCTGTGTTGTGTCGTGTTCTATTATTGTGCAGTGAAAATGTAATTCATTTCTGTCTCAAATATAAGAATCTATATTAAATAGTGTACAATTATATTTATTTCTCACAGTCCAAGGTGTTAGTGCATTAAATTGGTTTATGTTTTTTCTGAGCGAATTTAAATTCAATACAATACAACGATCAGCTGATGACTGATTGTTTTCTTTTCGGTAAGTTTTCGCCGCTATTTTTTTTCTAATAATGTGCCTATTATTTGCAATTTATAACATAAAATAGATTTGATGTTAAGGATTCGGCGTACAAAATGTACAATCTTATTTTGTCCTTATTCTAGTTTTAATACAAGAGCCTACTTTACTCTATTTTTTTATTTTTGTTTGCTTAAAATATGAGGAAAAATAAGTGCATAATTCCATATGTCTTGTACACATTCTGCCATTAATAGTGGTCTACAAATATTATAATTTCTAATTTTTTTGACGAGCTGATAGGTCTTTTGGTTATGGTGCTTGTTTTAGCGCTCTGACTCAGGCGTCGATTCCCAGCAAGGCGAACTTTGCATTTTTTTCATGTTATGGTTGATAGACAGGCTGACAGTTCACTTTTTTATTTATTTTTATTTTTTATGTTTCCCCTGGGAGGTTACACCACCTCCGTGGGCCGTTTATTCATAAATATTACATTTATCTTGTTGATAATATATACATATTATATGTCCATGATTTGGGGGAAAATCACAGATACCCCTTGCAGAAGCAAGGGACCTTGTTCAGCAATTATAAAACAAATATTAATATATAAGATTATGATGATATGATGTCACCATCGCCTATAACACAAGCAACACCAGAGCTGATACAGGAGCGATCAACCATGGTTGGATTAAGGATAACATAACAGCACACATGTTATTTCCGAGTGATCCTCTGTAAGAGGGTAATTACTGCTGCCAAAAGGTTTGCCCAATCACTGCATTAAATTGGAGATGAGGAGAGATTTTTTTCTTATGTATTTGGCCTTTTTTTTATGTTAAAGTTGACAGTCAGGCTGACAGTCCACTTGATGGTAGGTGGCTACCGTCGCCTATAACATAAGAAACTACAGATTCTTAGAACTCATATTAGGGTTAAGTATAAAGGAATAGAAAGAGATAGGGGAAATGGGAAATTATTAAAAAAAAACATGTTATTTTATTATATTATTATTATTTTATTTACATGAAAATTGGCAAAAATTATAACAAATCGAATTCCAAATAAAAGTGGATCAGCTATTGGCTTTTAGCAAATGTATGTTAGGAATGTTACATAATATATGCAAATAATAAATATTATAAAGAAAGAAGATTTGTATGTTTGTAATGGAGAAACTTAAAAACCACTGGACCAATTTAAAAAAATCTTTCACTTATAGAAAGCTACATAATCAGCGAGTAACATAAGCTAGATTTTATAAGTTTACGCGGGTAAAGTTGCGTGCAACAGCTGATATGCAAACAAAATGAATTCTTGCAATTTTATTCAACTTACATTTGTGTAAAACTTTCAATTCTGACTAACGTTCTATTTATGGAAATGTGTTTTTCATAACATAATGCTATCTCCATATTGCTCATGGACTAGACGTAAACATAAAAAATTGCCATGTATATGTAGGTATGTTTAGTATAGATACTTTACATATTTAACATGCCAACTCAGCCATATGTAGTGCTACGTTTTTCCATATTTTCTCAAGTGCTATCAATGACAAAGAAATAGTACTGTACATTGTCAGTTCTTTGTGAAATAAATAAATTGTGTAGAGTGTAAATCAAATTACTAGCTGTTGCACGTGACTTCGCGTAACTTTATAAAATATAGTCTATGTTACTCGCTGATAATGTAGCTTTCTGTAGGTGAAAGAATTTTTAAAATCTGTCCAGTAGTTTTTGAGTTTATTCATTACAAACAAAAATACAATTTCAAAACTTAAGATAAAGTACACACAAATAAAGTTGTAAGCATCGGATAGTTAGCTATTAATAACATATATATCTTTAGACAGTGAAGGGAGGCTATGAGATGTATGGCCTTCATGATAGAAAGGTTGGCAGATTGCAACAGTTGCTATTAAAGCGCTTAAAATTCTTTCAATACTTGTACTTGTTTTACACTTGAACTTGAAAGTTGAAGTGATTTTATACCAAAATATCACTACATACTTAGTTGGTAACTTGGTACCATTAGTGGTACTAGTGATACCAAGTAGTATCTCTAGTACTATATGGTTCAGTCCAATGGTACGAATTACATATAAATACAGAATTTTCAAAATTCTGGACGTAATAATATTCACATTATTGGAACTTTATTACGATTTGTTATAAATAATAATAATAATAAATGTTTTTTATAGAATGTTTGTCTGTTCATGCGTTTGTGCACTTGAATGCGGTTTTCACTCATGCGTTGTAGCAAGGTTCCCGCAACATTTTTATATATATATTATAAACAAGAAAGTTACGCGCTATTCTTCCAAATACGGATGATAAGAATTTGCAGGCATAGTTAGTTAGTTGACTTGATAGTACAAGTGTGTTAATATGTTTGTGTACTTATGGGTTTGTTTTACCGAGACAATTAACAGTAATGGGGACAATTGACAGAGAACAAAGTCTTAAAAGTCAATAAACAACTGACGTGTAGAAAAGACAACTTGAAACTTGTAACTTAGGCGTCTTTTGCAATCAACATCATTGACTGGTACGATAAACAACCCCGCTTTGTTTGCTTTAGGTCTTATACTGTCTCAATATGGATGACTTTGTATACAATCTATATCGATAACTATAGTTAGTATATATATTATTACTAGCTACACGCTTCCGGCTTCGCCCGGGTGCAAAATAATAATAAAAAAAATACACATAGTTACGGAGTTTTATCAAAATCGGTTCAGTAGTTTAGGAATTCATTGGCGTCTATCAACGTGACACGTATTTTATATATATATATATATATTTTTTTTGATCAAAGATTATTTTTGATACGATTTTCACTAATGTATAAAACCGAAAAGAGCAATAAACGTGCAAAGTTCTTCTTCTTCTTTCTTCCAACTAACATTCTGATCTACGTCAGATTCAGATATCCTTTATAATGCGCACAGCCAAGGTTTGGAACTATTTTCAAAATTTTGAATGAATAGACATCTTCTGGTTGAGCTCGTTCCAACATTCTTCCTTGCTACATAGCTGGTTGTTGGCCAAGAGCAAACCCATCTCTAATAATAAAAATAAGCATCCTCATTTTGTCGAAATCCATCTTTCGGACTAAGCGCTTTAAAACATCCTTTATTTAGCACACTGCCAAGGTGTGCTTGGAACTCTGTGTTTCCGACCTCATATTATAACCCTAATCTTTTCAAATTTCGAGTTAATAGCCATCTTCTGGGTGAGCTCGCTCCATCATAGGCCTCATATTGGCTACCCGGCTGGATGCTGGCTCGCTGGCTGGCCAAGAACAAACCCATCTCAATTAAAAAAAAAGTTTTTGTTCGTATTCGTTTTGTGCTGCTATCATCAAAACTGTTACTGTTATGATGTGTCTGTGCACATGAACATTTCAGTCAAAATTGCACAATATAGTACCTAATAATATTGCACAATATTATTGTAGGTGCGACGAACATGATTCTGTGGCGCTATTGCGAGTTTATAATGCCCTTCGTACGAATGCAAATTTTTTTTGCAAATTATAATTCTCAAAAAACAATTTAAAAAAAATGTACAAAAAGCCCCAAGAAGCGGGTCCCTAATTTCAAATAAAAACAATTGTGGATTTTTCTTTTTTTTAAAATTAAAGTTGAACGGACTTACCGTTCAAAAAAGTAAAAAATATATTTGCATATTTCCCGCAAACGGAAAACGTAATGAAAATAGGTCAGATAAAAGCTGTATATAGATACCTACTTATTTTAAATATCAAACGTTTGATAAGGTAGTAACTATAGAAGCCGCCGCACATGAGTGCATTAATGGATAATAATTAATTAGTATTATCCATGTCTAATACGGAACACTTCACGGGAACACCCGCTGGACTAATCTGAAGATTTTTTGAAAGTTTCATCAAAATCGGTGCAGCGGTTTTGGAGTCTTAAGAGACATTACATATTTTATATACAAACATCGCCTTTTATACCTATATTAAGATATTTTTATGTTTTTTATCCGTACTAATATTATAAATGCGAAATTTTGTAAGGATGTATGTATGGATGTTTGTAAAAAAACTACTGAACCATCACCATGAAATTTTGCATACACGATGTCAGGCGATATATTGCTTTTTCAACGCGAACGAAGTCGCGGGCACCAGCTAGTTACACAATATTTAAAATAAACTTTCCAATTTTAAATCATGCTTAGTTAGTTAGGTCCGAGAAGCTGCAAAAATTTTGTTGTGCAATATTGCACCTAATTAGCAGGTTATCTATTCACGAGCTTAGTGTAATGAAATAAAAAAAAAACAAAAGTGTTATTTATGATAAATGGTCTGATTTCGACTTGTAGGCGAACACTTGTTTGAAAATTTCTCAGTTAATTAATTTGTTAGTCCATTTAATCATAGGAACAGATGTTTCATTCGCTGATTGTAGCATTAATATAACTACATACATACATACATACATACATACATACATACATACATACATACATACATACATACATACATACATACATACATACATACATTCATTCATTCATATTTATCGAACCAACTCTTTGTTGTGTGTCATTGTGCATGCATGATTTATTATTGTGCATGAATAATTGAAATTTATTAAGATCTAAGTATGTACCTATTATTATGTGATAAAATAGTAAACGAGCCGTGTCAGTAAATTAAATATTAAAAAAAAATTAACACTGTAAAAAATGTTTATAAATTTTTTGTCTATTTGTCTGTGCGTTTGTCAGAGAGAGCTAATCTCAGAGATTTGAATGCGCTTGTGATTACTATTAGATAGATTATATAGACTGTACATTATGCTAGCGAGCGAGTTTTCTAGTGAAATTATAGGTAAGTAAAAATCATGTTTGATGAATGACAAACTCGCTCGAAATTAACTCGCCCTAACTCGCCGGTTCGGGCGAGTTAATTTCGAGCGAGTAGTCTAGTAACTCATATTGACGAAATCAAACAAGTAGTTATCTTGAAGCTAACCTCTGAACGGTGCAATGTTGAAATAACAAAAAAATCGTGAGACAAGTTATTTGGAAAATCTCGTTACGAGTTCCATCTAGATTTGTTTATAAAGAAAATGGAGAAGCAAAGTATTATAGTAGTTAGTACCTATCTCATCAACGTAAGTCAGGAAGACATTCGATAAATGTTTTATTAAATATTGAACTTTCGCTTAAATTAAACTCAATAAAACTACAGTATTCTTTAGAATTGTTAAAAAAGAGATTTGAACTTTTTACGTGTAGTTTTTCAACCACGACGCCCGACGCAAAGACAGGGTCAAAAATTTGATTTTTTTTTTTAATTTATGTGTCTGTGTTGTCTGTTTGTGGATTCGTAAAATCACAGATTGGAAAGGGATAGGAAAATGAGTACTGGCATCCCTACTCTCTCACTAAACCCTTCCCCTTGCAGCCTATTCTGCCGCGAATCAAACCCGCGACCCCTAAACCACTCATCCAACAGGGTCGTCAAAAAACTGGTTTTAGTTTCCATTTGTAATAATATTATAAAGAGGAAAAATTTGTTTGTTTGTTTGTTTGAATTGAATAGGCTCCGAAACTACTGGACCTATTTGAAAAAATCTTTCACTGTTGGGAATCTATTGTATACTAGCTAAACGGTGCCCGCGACTTCGTCCGCGTTTTGGATGAAAGGTACCCTATGTCCTTACTGGTGTTCCAGACAACGTGTATGCAAAATTTCATGGTGATCGGTTCAGTAGTTTTTGCGTGAAAGAATTACGAACATCCACACATCCATCCATCCATCCATACATCCATACAAACTTTTGCATTTGTAAATATTAGTACGGATAGCGCGGATTATCAGCGTGTAACATAGACTATATTTTATAAAATTACGCAGACGAAGTCGCGTGCAAAACCTAGTTTGTAATAATATTGATGTGCATTGCAAAAGAAACGATATGAAAGTCAACACAGATAGTTAATCACTTTTCAAAGAATCGGTTGCGCTTATATATATCTACATACAGCTACCTACGTATGATATATAGTATATATAGTATAGGTATCATTAACCTGAGCATTTCTTGAAATACCGTTTTTTTTTTCCTGTTGCTTCTACACGATTCGACCTTGGTGGGATTTCTTACGGTTACTTTTTGGTTTCGCTAACTAGAAGTGGTTCTAAAATTAGAATTAGTCGCCGCCACGAGATAACTGCTTCATTAATTGCTAAATAAATTTAACTAACAAATAACTAGGGATCCTAAATTTACAAAATGCTTATTAGAGAGACTGTTGCTATTGCGATTATTATTTTTTTTTTATTAGAGATGGGTTTGCTCTTGGCTAACAACCAGCTATGTAACAAGGAAGAGACCTAGCTATGATGGAGCGAGCTCACCTAGAAGACTAAATACTAAGTATTATTAAATACTAGCTGTTGCATGCGACTTTGCAGGCGTAACTTTATAAAATTCTGGCCTATGTTACTCGCTGATAAGATGAAAGAATTTTTAAAATCTGCCCAATAGTTTTGAGTTTATTCATTACGAACATACAAAAATATACAAATCTTCTCTTTTTATAATATTAGTATGTATTAGACTTACTTAAAAACATATGAATTAATTAAAATATTAATAATTAATTAACATATTAATTATTAATTAACATATTATATTTATTTAGTTATTACAAAATTAAGTATATTTACAATAAGTAGATCAAAACATTTAAATATGTAAGTACAAATATTTGCATGCATTTGCTCTGCCCTTGTCGGATAGAATCTTTGTTTGTGCTGTAATTGCTGTACTTATATGAATTAGGTAAATATATTGATTTTTTTTAGCAAATAAAGAGATATATAATTATTTTATATTAGCTATTGCACGCGACTTCGTCCACGTATCTTTATAAATTACAGCATATAGTATACTTGACATAGAACGATACTAAATACTATACAGTATTATCTAAGATCGATCAATGTCGAAGTCGTATTGCGTTCTGGACTGTCTTGAGACCAACCCGACCTTATCGACCTTTCGTAACTTAAGGCTAAACTTGTTGATAAGTAGTTACCGCATGGACTTTGATATAAGTACATTTAGTAAAAATCACATAGATAAATGATTGGTCTCGCTGCGCTCGACTAGATACCGCCGTCGTACTTGTAAAATGCGGCATAAAATAGTACGCCGAATTCGGCGTACCCGAGCCAGTCACACTGCAAACTGTCTGTGATGTGTACGTGCCGAATGTTTTATTAAATTTTAGGCATAATAAAATACCGGTTTGCGTAGTGAGACTGTGTAAAAATATAATAAAACTGGGTAAAAAGTGATAAAAAGTGACGATTTTTTACACAAACTACAATAAAAAGTTGCCACATTTTCGAAGCTATTGCTTTTGCATAGCGCTCTATCTAGTCGAGCGCAGCGAGACCAATCAATTATCTTTGAAAAATCAGTTATTTTAACATTTAGTTATTGTGGATTCTCACAGTACTTGAGTCGAGACCATCGTGCATCTGCGACCCAAACGTAGAAGAAACAGTTCCACATAATATATTGTCGGAATGCCCTGTATTTGCAAAAGAAAGACTTGACGTAGAATATAAAATAGATAGCAACATAAGTACAGAAAAATTTAAGGATAATAATATAATGATTGGAAAAAATAGGAAAGAATTTTTGGAATATTGTTTAAGTATAGCAAAAAAAGTGATAGATAGAAATAAAAATTAATGTTAGTTGGTTAATTAATGTAATGTTAGTGATTAATGAAAGGCAAATACAGGCTGCGGCATGTGCCGGAGGTTTATTGAAAATAAATAAATAAATAAATTAGTTATTGGTTAGTAAGTTGCACTGTACATAAATCCTGCATCGTTTGTGGACTCATCACGATTATCGTCAGGTACATAATAATGCCGAATTTTGTATGTTTGTTTGTTCCTCAATAACGCAAAAACTGCTTGAAAACGGTTTGGATGAAATTTGGCACACACATAGTTTATTATCTGTATTAACATAATTACCTATATGATACTTTTTATCTTGGATACATTCCCGAGGGGTCGCCAAAAAAAAAGTAGTTGCTTTGCTATAAAATATAGCCTATGTTACTCGCTGTTAATGTAATGTATCTTTCTGTGTAGGTGAAAAAATTTTTAAAATCGGTCAAGTAGTTTTTGAGTTAGTTACTTTACAAACAAACATACAAATCTTTTCTCTTTATAATAGTTATTAGTAATAGATTTTTATATGTAAAGATTTATTAAGTAAGTATGTGAAGTGTCTCATGTGGTATGGGTACTACTTTACTTACGCCATTACTACTTACTACTACTACTTTACTTACGACATTAGTACTTACTACTACTTTACTTGCGCCATTGCATTTAACCTTCATCTCAAGTGCGACATATTGTGAAATGCAATTATCTAGAATCTAGATAAATATGAAAACCTTGAAGGGCTTTCTAAATCTTTAAATAGTTATTTTGATAACGGTATCGTAGGTACCAGTAAATTTTATCTTGTACAGAAGTTAAAATAAACTCAGCAGTTAAGTTGGGCAATAATAATATTGGAACTGTCATCGTGTTTTTCCTAAATTCACTTGAATTGTTATCAAAATCAACATTTATGGTGAATCATATGTACAAGTCTGACAATATTGAACATTGATCGCGGTATGTTTGTTTGATCAATTTGTTTGAACAATTTGAATGAAACGGATTAAATATATTTTAATAAACACATGAGATTTTGTGCAATAAATAACTAAAAAAATTAAATATTTTTTGACTAATATTATAAATGCTAAAATTTGTATGGATGTATTGTATGGATGTTACTGAACCGATAACCATGAAATTTTGCATACACGTTGTCTGGGAGGGACACCAGAAAGGACATACCTTTCATCCAGAAAAAAAGTACTGCTCCCGAGGGATTATCTAAAATTAAGGAAACTAACTTCTGGCTAAGTATAATAGCAATAACGATGTCAGGCGATAGGTATATTGCTTTTTCAACGCGGACGAAGTCGCGGGCACCAGCTAGTCTTATATATACCACAGAAAAAGGTGAACGTCTGATGGTTAGCCCAGTTTGTAAAATACACGCATTCAGTAAAGTAAATGTTTAGTCTGTTCCATTGAAAATCCCCCTTGTTGACTGTTCTGCTATTGTTTGTGGTAGGTTTACTTACAAGCGTTATCTTTTTAACTAAAGAAATGCCTGTATTTGTGTCGCATCTAATTTTAACCGTCACACTTTATTCTCTTAACAAAGTCGTAACTAAATTATTATTGATGTCGCACTGTGTCCGTGTTTAACAAAATTAGTGCCCCGCTGTATTCTTGTAAAAAAAATTGTAAAAAAATATATTGGTGTTACATTGTATTCTCTTACACTGCGGTGGTGTTGTGGTATTGTATTCTCGGGCCATTATCATTCATCAGTCATCATCATTCGTCATTCATATCATTCAGAAAAAAAGTAGACCGTACTGTGACAAAAATATATGAGGAACTATAGTAGGGGCAAAATCTCGCTGCAGGCGCGGCAAGAAAACGTGCGAGTAGAGCGAAGAACAGGCGCGCTCCCTTACTCTTAACAGCGTTAGTCTTAAAACTCTTCACCTTGTGATAAACAGCGTTTTTTACCTACTGTTGGGGACCCCCGACCAACTCATCGATAACTTTTGCCTGCACGTGCACATTACTATGCAAAAAATAATTTATGACTCGACCTGCAGCGAGATTTTGTCCCTACTATAGTAACATATTATAGATATATTAATATACTCATATTATATATATATAACATTTGTCTGTCTTGACACCTACCTACCATCAAGTTGACCGTCAGCCTATCTGATGTGACCTTTGCATAAAAAAGGCATTCAATTCTTGGTCTACAATTATAACGAAAAAAAAATTAAACATTGTGACCTTTCCGTTTAAACCTCAGCGGTTTTTTTAGCAAAAAAAAAAACATCATCCAACTAAACTGTTCACAACCGGAAGTAACAAATTTTAAACACCATTATATCCGCGCAGTTAGTTATTATCTAGTTTCTATGTGTGATAAGGTTGAGATTTTTGAACAAAATCGTACTGAATTTGAAGAAAGAGGGTGGCATCCCTATGGCACAATATGCGTGGCAGTAGTGGCAGTACCAATAACATTCTTATTTGTTTCATCACTAGCTAGTCTATTGTTCACTAGCGCTTCGTCCACATTGAAAAATGAAAAAGTAAAACCTTAGAAAATTTATTATCTATTATAATTATAATAATATTATAAAAAGAGAAAAGATAAAATAAACTCGAAAACTACTGGTCCGATTTTAAAAATTCTTTCACCTATAGAAAGCTACATTATCAGCGAGTAAAATAGGCTATATCACTACATAGTATAAAACAAAGTCGCTTTTTCTGTCCCTATGTCCCTTTGTATGCTTAGATCTTTAAAACTACGCAACGGATTTTAATGCGGTTTTCACTAATGGGTAGAGTGGTTCTCGAGGAAGGTTTAAGTACATAATTTACTAAGTTACGCGGGCGAAGTCGCGGGCAGCAGCTTTAATTTTATTAACACGTAATTTTATAAACTATAACTAACATGTAGTGCCATCTGTTAACTTTTAGATGAATTAGAGTACTACATTGCTTCAAACAGAATGCGTTATGGATTCTGTTGAATGCGTTACCCTAGATGGCGTTGTAAATTTTGCATACACGTTGTCTGGGACTCCAAAAAGGACATAGGGTACCTTTCATCCAGAACGCGGACGAAGTCGCGGGCACCAGCTAGTTTTATATATTATGTTAATACACTTTTTTACCATCTATACTAATTGCAGACATTATAACACAGCCAAAGACTGGCCGAGTGGTAGTTAGTTAAGATATAAATGTTTGGTTCGATTTGCTTTTTATCTAAAAATTGATGTGGAGTGTTTAGATAACACGTTTATTTTATTGTATCTGATCAGCGCAAACGAATTTCAAGTGTTCACATAAATACTCGCAGAAGATGAAAGGCGCGGCGTCTAACGAACGAACACACAGTGATGGACATTATTGAAATTTATTCAAATTCAAAATAATTTATTTGCTGAATATGGTTATACCAAAGATAATTGATTTGTCTCGCTGCGCTCGACTAGATAGAGCGCTATACAAAAGCAATAGCTCCGAAAATGTGGCAGCTTTTTATTGTAGTGTGTGTAAAAAATCGTCATTTTTTATCACTTTTTACCCAGTTTTATTATATTTTTACACAGTTTCACTACGCAAACTGGTATTTTATTATTAAATGCCTAAAATTTAAGAAAACATTCGGCACGTACCTACACATCACAAACAGTTTGCAGTGTGACTGGCTCGGGTACGCCGAATTCGGCGTACTATTTTATGCTGCATTTTACAAGTACGACGGCGGTATCTAGTCGAGCGCAGCGAGACCAATCATTTATCTATGGGTTATCCCTTTTTTTACGTTGGGAAATCCTCTTGGTTACCCGGCAGTGTAGGGGGTACTGCCGAGTTATGCCGGATTCCTACCGGCTAAAACCCGTCATTTGCGTGTCATTGCGAGGAGATGCGTGTCGTCATTTAAAGTAGTTATATAGGTCACATAAATAACTCTTAATAACCCCGAAAGACTAAGGGTCAGCTCACACCGAGACGCGGTGTCGTGCGCGCACGTTCAAGGCAGAAATCTGATATAGAACCAATCGACTACACAGTCATAAAGACCCTAATACGCAACAAATAAGCTCTATATTGCGTTGCTACATTAAACCACTACACAAGGCGCTGAAACGTAGTCTCTAACTAGCTTTGGAGCGTTGAAACGAGCTATGGAGAGAGGGTTATGCTGCGAGATTGAATCAGGAATGAGGAGATTAGTCTGATAAGGGCCGCGGGTCAACGGTGGATCCAGGCTGCTTCTGATCGAATCTATTGGAAAGTTATGGGAAGAGCTATAGATATTTACATTACCCAGCAGTGGACGCAAATGACCTAACAATGGCTCAAACAATGGCGCCGTTCCGCCTCTCAGTGTGTACTGAACTGATGCTTACTAAGGGCCGCCACATACAGTCGGAATTATTTCGTAAATCCGTAAATCCAGTAACACAGTAAATCCGTACTTGTAGCCGCGACATACAGTCGCGCATAAAATCCGAACGGAAAACTACTGTATGTATGTGGTGGTAGATCCATTGATTTACTGCGAATGTGGCAGCCCTTATTCGTTCTCTGCATTATCCGTCGCCCTTGGATGTTCGAAAATAATTGAGACCGATGACCTCACGATAAACGTCACGGATCGGCGTCGAATGACGTCATAGTTTCACGGTCGCCGTCGCCGTTAAAGAAATGGATTCAGCATAGCGAATAAATTAACGCTTAATTTGTTTATTTCGTTACGCTTATTCAAGTTTATTGTTCGCGAGGTGTTTTGTTGTTCAATCTAAAGCCTTGGTAGCCTGCATTGTCATCAGCCACCTGGCAGACTGTCTGATGACGGCAGTATAATCACCCTCTTACACCCCTTGCAAAAGACCACCTTCCTATTCCCTTATCTATGGTGGATTTAGATGTATATTTTCATTTATTTATTTTATTTATTAATTTATTTATTTAATTACAAGAACATAGTTTATTTATTGCTTATGAAAACACACACTAGGCATGAAAACCTGTATCGTGTGTTTCATGAGTTGTATTTTTATTTTAATGATATTTAATTAAAATAAAAATCAAAAAATAAAAAATAATAATATTAGTTATAATAATTAAAATTGAAATAATAAAAAATTATAAACTACTAATATACTAATTAATAATAAGAAGAAAAGTAAATAACAAAATAAGTTTTAGAATATAAAAAAATTTAGACACTATGGGCATCGCAATCAATACGGAAATAATTTTCCGTATATATTTTGAGATCAATATACACATAATATATTTTTTCACATCTAAAAATATTATTTAGCGTTTCTTAGAAAAATTATGATGGAATCTTGTACATATATTCATAGATCTGTAAGACGAATTTTGGAGGGTAGCCGCCTTAATTAATTAAAGTGTCACACTGTAGAAAACCAATCAACAAATTAATTAATTGAAGTCAGAATTGATTAGGTTTATAATTTCTATATTGATTTATTTTAGGTTAAGGACATTGTACTACGTCTCGTAATAGGTACAGTCAATAATAAAAGCGATTTCATATAAATATAATGTAATACATAGAAAATATTTGTGTGTTTCTAGACTCTAGAATGTAGAGGATGGATGGCACGACCGAAGTATTTTTTTAAATATTTAATACATACCTACTGAGTTAACCCTTTAAGCGCTTGACTCGTAATATTAATTTTTTTTCAGCAACGTAATGATAAAATAAACATTATACAAGTCTAGGAATTTCTCGTATAAATACGGCTCTGGCGAAATGGACACGAAAATACATGTCGGATAAATCCGACTCTGGCTGTAGAGAGGATTAATATAATTTTAATTTTATTGTATTGTGCTAAGGCGGAATGCCGCATCACTTCGATTGTAGCCGTATTATAGTACCTACAAAGAAATTTGAAGTATATTAAAAGCACGTAAGGTTTAAAATTCTATGAAAATATTTAGATTCTTTGCCGTGTCGCCCTCCAATTTGCGTCGGCCCTGAGTCAGCGGTTAAAATCTAAAACTGTCATCAAAAAATCTAAGTGTTCCAACTAATCTAAAGTTTACCGAATAAATAAATAGATAGAAAACGTTTTGATTCACTCATGCGTTTGACTGTACAATTATTGCTACACACTCACACACAGTAACTATATGATTTTCCTGTTCGTATTTATTGTTCGTAAGTTCTAGATTCTATTATCGTTTGGGAAAAACCTTTGTGTACATGCATTTCATTCTTATTTGTATAGTACAGACAGATTTTTACATACTATGTATCATTGTACAACACACTAGGGTTTTTGCCTCCGAAAATCAAGGACATGGCTCTAACGATTTGTTGAATGAAATTTTATTTGTGTTTGTCTGTGTGCGTGCGTGCGTGCGTACGTGCGTGCATGCGTGCGTGCGTGTGCGTGCGTGTGGCTAGGTTATAATAATATCAGCTCTGAAAAAAATAAGAAAAAATAATATCTTTCTGTCTGTATGTATAGCAGGACAAGAAAAGTGCTTTATCAGTTTCGATTACAAATTCCATTAAGGCTTAGATTTGAAATGGGTATTGATTACTGATCGACATAATTTGTCATCGCTAATAAAGATAGCAATAGAAATTGTCACTTTGAATTTTCAAAGGAAAACAGACCTTATCATTCTACAACATACAAACAATGTTCAATCTTAGGGTGATAAAGCACTTTATTTGTCGAGTTTACATACGCTTATTATACATACATATACATCTGTCTCTCTGTATGTACGCTCAGATCTTTTGAACTACTACGATTTGAACTACGATTTAATGCGGTTTTCACTAATGGACAGAGCGTACATTTTTACAACGGATTTAAACGAGGAAGGATTTTTTAAAAAATTGCAAACAGAAATTCCATTTTTCCGTATTTGATCATAAATATAAAAAAATTGCAGTTATTTTTTGCGTAAATAAAATTAATGAGTCATGTCCTTTTCTCTTTGTTTCAGAACACGTCAATTAAGGGAGATAATTAAAAGTGATATTTACTCAATTATTAATATTATTATTATTATTGTAGTTCATATTATTATATAAAAGGGTGCCAAGTGTTTTATGATAATAGTTGTTGTCAAAGTTTATCGTTATTATTGATATAATTCTCGTTAATAGTAAGTTTCGTTAAGTTTACAACAATGGATCCCGGTTACTTCGACACAGAGAGGCAACAGCATCCCAAGGAGAGGGCTAATGTCCTCGAGAAACTGTGTTTTTGGTGAGTACATATATGTTTTTGGTGAATTATTACGTACTAGCTGGTGCCCGCGACTTCGTCCGCGTTGAAAAAGCAATATATCGCCTGACATCGTTATTGCTATTATACATAGCCAGGAGTTAGTTTCCTTAATTTTAGATAATCCCTCGAGAGCAGTATGTACTTTTTTTCTGGATGAAAGGTACCCTATGTCTTTTCTGGTGTCCCAGACGATGTGTATGCAAAATTTCATGGTGATCGGTTCAGTAGTTTTTGCGTGAAAGAGTTACAAACATCAATACATACATCCATACAAACTTTCGCATTTATAATATTAGTACGGATTTAAAGGATTATCCTAACTAATATTATAAAGAGAGAAGATTTGGATTGGTTGAGTAGTTAAGGCGTGAAAATTTAACACTAACAGACAGACAGACAGACAGAATTATATTCACATTTTAATGTAATTAATATTAGTATGCAAGTATGGATTGCTTAAAATATTTTCTTTTGTTCGAACAATCGCTACCTATTGTATGTATGTAAACAAGTAGGTATAACTAATAATATTCTTTTATATATCTATTTTCAGGTATACTCGTCCAGTATTCGCGAAAGGTCGCAGCGGACAACTGAGCATATCAGATGTTTACAGGTACACGTTACATCTATTATTATTTATTTATTTATAGATAGATGGACAAATTTTATTATATACCTATAATGTAGATTGATTCATAACTTCATGTTATTGAACATTACTCTTTTACACACAATTACTCTTTTAAAATCTAAGATGCAGAGCCTGGCACATAGACACAAAATTGCCAGTTTATGTGTCTTTTATAAGGTGTACTTCGGAGAGTGTGCTCAGGAGCTGGATGAGCTGATACCGCCTTCCCCTTTCTTCCATCGGACATACAGACGTACGGCTGGCTACCATCCTCATCTTGTCGAAATCCCTCCTTTTCGGACCAAGCGCTTTGAAACATCCTTTATAATGCGCACTGCTAGGGTTTGGAACTCCCTGCCGGCGTCTGTATTTCCGAGCTCATAACCCCAATCTTTTCAAGGTACGAGTGAATAGGCATCTTCTGGGTAAGCTCGCTCCATCTTAGGCCTCATCCTTGCCACATGGCTGGTTGTTGGCCAAGAGCTAACCCATCTCTTATATAAAAAAAAATAGTATCATTTTATATGGTTTTCAGATGCGTCCCCAAACACAAGGCTGCTCCGCGCGGTGATGCTTTAGGTGAAAAATGGCGCGACGAATTAAACAAACAAGGTATGTAGCATAGATAAATGATTGGCCTCACTGCACTCGACTAGATACAGCAGCCGTACTTGTAAAATGCGGCAACAAATACTACGCCGAATTCGGCGTACCCAAGCCAGTCACACTGCAAGCTGTCTGTGATGTGTACTTGCCGAATGTTTTATTAAACTTTGGGCATAATAAAATGCCAGTTTGCGTAGTGAAACTGTGTAAAAATATAATGAAACTGTGTAAAAATATAATGAAACTGTGTAAAAATTGATAAAAAGTGACGTTGTTTTACACACACTACAATAAAAAGTTGCCGCATTCACGGAGCTATTGTTTTTGTATAGCGCTCTATTTAGTCGAGCGCAGCGAGACCAATATTTGTTATCTATGGTGTGTAGATTTAATTTAAATTTTTTCTGTCATTTTTTCAATTTAATTTATCAGCTAAATATTTATTATAAAAATTGCACCCCGGACAAAGACGGGAGAGGGTCAGCTGGTGCTACTATAAAAGAAAAAATTGTACATATATGTAATATTGTTATAATGTATGATTTCAGAAAAAGGACACAAGCCATCCTTGTTGCGAGCCATTTTGAAAATACACGGCGTTATATTCTTCGTAGCGAATTTGTTGTATGCGATAGTAGACGCCAGTATCAGGTAACAATATTTGTATTACACTAAAATTCTTTTATATATATGAATACTTTATTATCCGTACTAATTATTATTATAAATGCGAAAGTTTGTACGGATGTATGGATGTTTGTAACTCTTTCACGCAAAAAAACTACTGTACCGATCACCGTGAAATTTTGCATACACGTTGTCTGGGACTCTGCGCTCGACAATGAGACCACAATCATTCATCTATGACCTAATATATTTTTTTTCAGATTATCAATACCGATGTGCCTAGAGGGTCTTATAACGTACTTTTCACCGAACCATGGCGGCATTTCTGCCCAATCGGCGTACTTGTACGCGGCCGGTGTAGTCGGGTAAGTTGATTTTCTTTTATATTTTCACATTACAAGTCAACTCGTACACAAAACCAAGCGATCAAAGCATCGATATTGTACTACAACCACAGCATACTTATTTCGTACAGTAGGCCGACGGAGACGTCTAGACAGGGCAATCGTGCGGGGCGTGAGGGGTGAGGCGCGAGTGGGACGTGCCCAAGCTGCATACTTCGTCGTTCTTAGTAGCTTGGGATAAATATTCCAGGGCTATCGCGTCTTTCAGATTTTAATTTATTATATAAATCAAAATGGTGCATACGGAATGTGCTGTAAGTGCGTGCAAATCTTTATCTCGCATAAATAAAGAACTAAGCTTTCATCAATTTCCGCACGATGAAGAAAGGTACTTGAGCACATTTTATATTACTTAATTTGTGTCAACCCTTCCGTAATTTTTAAATACCTACACAGGCGGCGGGTATCGATCAACATCAAAGGCGTCGGCCTACTGTAGGAAATAAGTATGCTGTGACTACAACTATGGATTTCGCGCGCCATACAAAACACTACGAACTTTCTTCTTCTTCTTCTCTTTTTTAATGTCTTGCCTCCATCAGATCATGTCCGATGATTTTGCGAGTGTCATTAGTAAAAATAGCAATTTGTAATAGCCTTTTTTTAAAAAAAGAAAACAATCTAAATTTGAACAATTTCGTGACCAAAGATAATTGATTGGTGTCGCTGCGCTCAACTAGATAGAGCGCTCCGAGAATGTGGCAACTTTTCATTGTAGTGTGTGTGTAAAAAATCGTCACTTTACAAGTACGACGGCGGTATCTAGTCAAGCGCAGCGAGACCAATCATTTATCTATGTTTGTGACTATGTTTTTAAATGCATTCACAGAATGATGGCGTTCAACGCGATAATGTTGAATCCGATGCTCCTTTGGCTGTTCGAGCTCAGTTTGAAAGTGCGCGTCGCCTGCTGCTCACTTATTTATCGAAAGGTAAGGTTTTATAATTCTAGGAGAATTCTAGGGAAGGCCTTTGCCAAAATAATAAATAAATATAAATATATTCACACATTCCACACAGCACCATCTAGTTCCAAAGTAAGCAACTAATGCTTATATATATACTAATAACAACTGCAACTGCTATATATATATATAGCGTTTTTTTTTATTATATATAGCTGGTGCCCGCGACTTCGTCCGCGTTCTGGATGAAAGGTACCCTATGTCCTTTTTGGAGTCCCAGACAACGTGTATGCAAAATTTACAACGCCATCTAGGGAATTCTGTTTGAAGCAATGTAGTACTCTAATTCATCTAATCTCACTTCGAATAATGGAAAAAGTCTGTTAACAGATGGCACTACATGTTCGTTATAGTTTATAAAATTACGTTACGTGTTAATAAAATTAAAGCTGCTGCCAGCGACTTCGCCCGCGTAACTTAGTAAATTATGTACTTAAACCTTCCTCGAGAACCACTCTACCCATTAGTGAAAACCGCATTAAAATCCGTTGCGTAGTTTTAAAGATCTAAGCATACAAAGGGACATAGGGACAGAAAAAGCGACTTTGTTTTATACTATGTAGTGATATATAATAAAAAAAACCCGCTTTCTTCTATACTAATATGATGAAGAGACAAGTATTTTTGTATGTTTGTAATGAATAAACTGAAAAAGTACTGGAGCCAATTTTGAAAATTCTTTCACCCATAGAAAACTAGCGAGTAACATAGGATATCCATACTTCCATACTACCTATGCCAATCCTTATTATAATATTATAAATGGGAAAGTTTGTATGGATGTATGTATGTATGGATGTTTGTAACTCTTTCACGCAAAAACTACTGAACCGATCACCATGAAATTTTGCATACACATCGTCTGGGACACCAGAAAAGACATAGGGTACCTTTCATCCAGAAAAAAGTACTGCTCCCGAGGGATTATCTAAAATTAAGGAAACTAACTCCCGGCTATGTATAATAGCAATAACGATGTCGGGCGATATATTGCTTTTTCAACGCGGACGAAGTCGCGGGCACCAGCTAGTTATACTTATAAATATAAAAATTACGTATCACTTATGTTTGTCCGCGATGGACTCCTAAACTACTGAACCGATTTTGATAAAACTTCGTAAAACTACGTGTAATTTGGTCCAACTTAAAAACTCAGGATAAATTTTTTATTCTGAACCCGGTCGAAGCCGGGAGCGTGTGGCTAGTGTTGATAAAAATGTTGTGTGTGTAATTCTATTCCAGCTGTTACGGTTAGATCTAACCGTAGGCGGTAAGGCTTCCGAGGGCCTGGCCGGTCACGTGGTCAACTTGTTGACCACGGACGCGCAGAGGTTCGACATGGCGTGCCTGTTTATGGTCGACCTGGTCAGGACGCCCATAGAGAGCGTTCTCATTGTGTACCTGATGTACAGACAGATCGGAGTGGCCACACTGATTGGGGTCGCATTTTTACTCTTGTTCATACCTTTGCAAGGTGAGCCCGTTTATTATATAGATATTTTCATAGATTAATGACCGCGCTATCTAAAACGCTTCTGTAACAATTTCTGCTTAATAACATACTGTTAATGCTGCTTAACTATCCAGTGACATAATATTATACCGCTTACATTTGATAGAATAATTCGTTTGATCGCCAAAGAAGTGTTACTTCTGAAACGCACACTCTTTACAAGTCCATGTTATTGAAGTGAAAACTGTTTTAGGCGCGTTGGGCACTAAGTTTGGGCAAAACAAACATTGAACTCGATACCTACTCGAACTCATCATATATTATTTTTAGCTTATTATGAACCAAGAGATACGTATTAATTCCGGTAGATGGCGCTTATTACATACAATTAAATCGTCACTGAGGGTGTCGCTCACACAGAGAGCGTGACGGTCACACAGAGAGCGAGTTTTCTGTTTTTTTTTTTTGCTCCATACTAAAAGTGCCCAACATGCCTAAAGAAGATTTCATTAAAAAGATCTATCATTAAGTAAATAATAATAATATTATTTTTTCTTTTTCTTAGCTTTATTTTGTAAACAGAAAATTTCGTCTTTTGTTTTCGTTTTTAATGCACGCTGAGTTAGCCTATAAGTAGAGTATTTATACAATATTATAAAATAAATAATGTTTAAATGTCAATAAGTGCATAGATTGTTGTATATATACTGAGTTGGCTTCCTATAATGATTTAAATAAATAAATGTGTATACGTTTCAGGATATTTGGGTAAGATATCGAGTAAACTGCGCAGAAAAACTGCACTGCGCACAGATAATAGAATTCGCCTGATGAACGAAGTGATTCAGAGTATAGAGGCTATAAAGATGTACGTATGGGAGAAAGCCTTCGCGAGAATCATCGGAGAGGCTAGGAAGTAAGTTTTTTTTTGTTTTTTTTTTTGAATTGAATAAGAATAAATTTCATTCGCAACAAAGGACATCACCATAGATGAATGATTGGTCTCGATGAATAATAATAAATCAATCCGAGACCGATTGATTTATTATTAACTCATACCAAATAATAAACATAGCTTAGATTAATAAAATTGGTCTCGCTGCGCTCGACTAGATACCGCCGTCGTACATGTCAAACGCGGCAAAAAATAGTACGCCGGATTCGGCGTACCCGAGCCAGTCACACTGCAAGCTGTCTGTGATGTGTACGTGCCGAATGTTTTATTAAATTTTGGGCATAATAAAATGCCAGTTTGCGTAGTGAAACAGTGTAAAAATATAATAAAACTGTGTAAAAAGTGATAAAATGTGATGATTTTTTACACACACTACAATAAAAAGTTGCATTTACGGAGCTATTACTTTTGTATAGCGCTCTATCTAGTCGAGCGCAGCGAGACCAATCAATTATCTATGATTTAAAGGTTAATAACAATTGATTTGATACATTATGTATGTATATTTCTCTCTATTCCCAGAAAGGAAATGAACGTAATAAAAAAAATGTCATGGCTACGAGCCGTGATGATATCGTGCGTGAAACTGAACACGAAGGTCGCCATATTTCTATCGATCATATCGTACATTTCGTTCGGTCAAGAGTTGACAGCGGCCAAGGTCTTCGTCATATTTTCCTACTATGACATGTTGAAGTATACTCTAGTCGATTTTCTGCCGTTGGCCATAACATTCACACTCGAAGCGTACGTCAGCATAAAGAGGATGCAGGAGTTCTTGATGTTGCCAGAGGTCGCCACCGATGGCGTCGACCTGGTTACCATAGAGGAGAATAAGGCCCTAAAAGTGAACGGAGTTTTTGAGAAAATTGGCAATGGGTAAGTTTTATTTTATTGGTATTTAAATTAAATCTAGCCGAGCCCCGACCACACCAAAGAAATTCGGTTTTCTCTGAAGTTCAACGGTCAGCAGATGCCATAACAAAGGCTATCTGCCACTTTAAATGTGACAAAGGGTCTCGTTGGCATGCACTGGTGCATGCACTGGCAAATATGACAGTATGGCAAGTATTGCCAATATGATTAAGCTTGTTCTGTTTTCTCTTGTTCTTGTGTGCATGTGCTATTTTTATTGGCTCAATAAAATTTCTTTTCTTTCATTCTTTCTTTCTTTATTTCGTTGGCGAGTTAGTTCCCCCTGCTTTCGGCAGATGGCGCTGTAAAAAAATATATGCAAAAACGATGTGACAACGGTTCTCGTTGGCGAGTTAGTTCTCCTCGCATTCGGCAAATGGCGCCGTAAAAAAAGCACTTGAAATTATAGCAAAATATAGATAAGATCAATTTTTGAAGTGGATTGCATATTGTGATACACAATACACAATGAGTAATACACAAACAAACACAATATTTTTTTATATATTATTATAGATGTAACAAGATCTTCTATGTAAAAGATGGGATGTTAAAAAAAATAGAATTTTTTTACAATAATTGGATAGGTGTACGTTTATTTACCCGTATTTTTTTTTCAACACTAATTAATAATGTAATATTAATTCACAGTCAACAAACATACATAAAGTCGGACTCGAACATAGACCAGAAGCCTCATGTGTTGATATCTTTGGACAATTACACAGCTCACTGGAAACACATGGAAGAGGACAATTTGGAGACTAAAACACCGGCTTTGGTTAATGTTAATTTGACGGTGAGTGAGTTTTTACTATTTATATTTTTAAAGTAAAAGCACAGCATACTTATTTCTCCTACAGTAGGCAGACGCCTTTGATGTTGGTCGAAACCGCCGCCTGTGTAGGTATTTAAAAATTACGGAAGGGTTGACACAAATTAAGTGCTATAAAATGTGCTTAAGTACCTTTCTTCATCGTGCGGAAATTGATGAAAGCTTAGTTCTTTATTTATGCGAGATAAAGATTTGCACGCACTTACAGCACATTCCGTATGCACCATTTTGATTTATATAATAAATTAAAATCTGAAAGACGCGATAGCCCTGGATTATTTATCCCAAGCTACTAAGAACGACGAAGTATGCAGCTTGGGCCCGTCCCATTCGCGCCTCACCTCTCACGCCCCGCACGATTGCCCTGTCTAGACGTCTCGGTCGGCCTACTGTACGAAATAAGTATGCTGTGGTAAAAGTCATCACGACACGTTTGGCCTAGTGGCCAGTGACCCTAGCTGTTAATCAAACGGTCGCCGGTTCGAATCCCGCTAGCGGCAAATGTTTATGTGCATTTTACCTTTGCACCTGAGTCGTGTATGTTTTGTATTTATAATATGTATGTATTTCCAAAAAAAAAGTAATCTGTGTAGTATATCAACTGTCTAGTATCATAACACAAGCATTAGTTGCTTACGGTCTTACTACAAAAACATTAAACACACTTTAATCAGGCTTAAAACACGTGTTAAAAAAAAACTTTACTTCAAAAGAGTGTCTAGGCATTGTTTAGGGTTTAACAATGCTTGAGCATTATTTAAATTTAACCACCGCCATATGCTAGTTTAACGAGTGTCTATCTAGTTAACGGCCTCTCTTCCTCTGACGTATTGTGTCAAATTTCGTTTTGCGTATACTTAATAGTTAATATTAAAGGTTTCTTTTGATTTTATAAATGAGTATGGATATTTTAAATTTAATTGACATGGAGGATATCGATTACATGGATAATTTTTGAGATAGAATACATCGTGAGAGAATTAATCCATTCGAATATATAACTTTGGTAACAAGATTATTTATTTAATAAAGGATGATCTACCATGTGATGCTAGAGGTGGATCCTCAAATAAAAATTTTATTTAACAATTTTAACAAATCAAACTTTACATTAGACCACATTTGACAATTACGTCAGTGTTAGTTACGTTCCATTATGCTCAATATTTTTTGGTATTACGAAATTTTATAAATAATCTAACGTATTTGTTGTAATTTATTACTTATTCCAATCTTATAATTTGCTGATATCATTAATATAGTCCGTAATAATAGCTTGTGAAAACCAAAATTCATCATTATACGCCTATCAGATCTGCGTAAAATGAAAACGACATGAATGCAGGGCGAGTGACTGAATGAATGTTTGCCAAGGTTGCCATAATTCAATAACATTCACGTACTTTAACACTGTCTACCGAAACAAGCGCTAAATAAGGTTTTGTGGTAGGGACATTTTAAACGCTCGCTGACCAATGCTTAAATGCTTAATGCTTGTCTAACTAAGCATGTGTTTGAACAGTGCTTACTGAATCTTTTGTAGTAAGACCGTTAGTGTCGGACTAGATGGTGCTGTATGGAATGTGTGAAGATATTTATTTATTTATTTATTTATTATTTACTAGCTAGTGGCCCGCGACTTCGTCCGCGTTCTGGATGAAAGGTACCCTATGTCTTTTCTGGTTCCCAGACAACGTGTATTTCATTGTTATAATATTATATACTGATGTAGCACGCAGCGCCATCTAGGGAATTCTGTTTGAAACAATGTAGCACTCCACTTCGAATAGTGGAGAAATTCGAGGTTGTCATAGTTGCACGGTGTTTTGACAGATGGCGCTACATGATTAGTCAATAAAATTAAAGCTACTGCCCGCGTAACTTTGTAAATCTATCCATTAGTGAAAACCGCATTAAAATCCGTTGCGTAGTTTTAAAGATCTAAGCATACATAGGGACAAACAGACAGACAGACAGACAGACAGCGGGAAGCGACTTTGTTTTATACTATGTAGTGATTTATGTATTTTTAATAGTATTAATAATGTCTCCAATGATATTTTTTTAGATCTCTCCATCGAGTCTTACAACGATAGTGGGCAGTGTCGGGTCTGGAAAGTCAACGTTGCTGTTGGCCATATTAAGCGAATTGAGACCGAGCTCTGGCTTTATAAACAAACATGGATCTATAGCGTATGCAGCTCAGGAACCATGGCTGTTCGAAGCTTCCGTGAGTGTCAATTTTTAATGGAAACCAACTATAATATACACACATTACACTATATACACTTTAGCCGCCCAGAGTCCGATTTCCCGACTGTTATTTTCGTGTCCATTTCGCCAGAGTCGGATATTTACGACAATTTACTTTGCTTGTATAATGTTTATTTATAAATCACTGAGTTGCTTTATTACGTTGGCTATCCATAATAATATAAAAAAAATAAAAATAAAAATTAAATATTATAAACTAACTAGTTGAACCCTTGCACGCTTCGTTGTAGCTCAGTCTTATATTAACTCGGCTGCCATAACAATGGCTATCTTCCACTTTAAATGTGACAGCGGTTAACGTTGGCGAGTTAGTTCTCCTGGCTTTACAGGTGGCGCCTTAAAAAAAAAAAGCGGGTTTTTTCTCCTCGCGATCGAGATTATATTATTCGACAAAATATTAGTAAGACCAAACCTCGAAGCGGATTGCATATTTTGTTGAAATTTCAAATCAATCCGTCGCCCAGTTCTTGAGTAATACACAAACCAACACAACATTTATATATATACAGATAAGACTTTCTATCGAGCCAGGACAGAACTATATCTGCTGTTTTTTTCAGGTACGACAGAATATTTTGTTTGGCCAAGAAATGGATCTGCGTCGCTACAAGCAAGTAATAAAGTGTTGCCAACTGAAAAGCGACTTGGATATTTTATCGCACGGCGACAAGACTATTGTCGGTGAAAGAGGTATGTATGTAGTAATTGTCGATAGCCATTATTACCTCCAAGAAATAAATTGGGAAGCCAGTCTGGCGACAGTAACCAGAGCCCGCATCCCTCTCCCTTCGCTTTATTCTTTCTTTATGTAAAATGTCTGTTACAAAAGCTCAAACACTAACAAACAGCTTTTTTGCATTTGCGGAATAGTATAAAAAATATCTAGAAATAAATTAATCCGTACTAATATTATAAATGCGAAAGTAAGTCTGTTATCTTTTCACGCCTTAACTATCCAACCGATCATCATGAAATTTTGTCTATACAAGATCTATACATGAAAGGACATGGGATTTAATCCAGAAATAAAAGTAATATTACCGAGTGATCGTCTAAAAATATAAAGATTTTGGCGCCACTGTCGAGGTGGCGGCGCCACCGTCGTGTCGATAACTATGTCAGGCGTTATTACTACTCATATATATTATTTTTCAACGCGGACGAAGTCGCGGGCACCAGCTAGTCTAATATATGAAATTCTCGTGTCGCAGTGTTTGTTGCCAAACTCCTCCGAAACGGCTGGACCGATTTTGATGAAATTTTGTGAGCTTTGTATCGGGTTGGTCTGAGAATCGGCCAACATCTATTTTTCATACCCCTAAATGTTAAGGGTGGTCCACCCCAATTTTTTTTTATTTTTTTGCAAAACAACGTTTGCCGGGTATACGGCAAAAATAAAATATACGAACTAGCTGAAGTTCGTATATTTTATTTTTCAACGCGGACGAAGTCGCGGGCACCAGCTAGTATCTTAATAAAAATGTCGATATCGCCAGGCGCATCACTATCTGGCGGTCAACGAGCAAGGATATCGTTGGCTAGATGCGTTTATCAGAGTGCGGACGTATACTTACTGGACGATCCGTTGGCGGCCGTAGATGCTAAGGTGAGTCTGTCTGTCTACAAATTAATTATGTTGAAAGGGATTTTATAACTAGCAAGCTTGAAAGAGCTTAAATACTTTGATTTGATTTTGATTAACATTTAGAATTAGAATAGAATAGAATAAAAATTTTATTTGCAACAAAGGACATAGATCTGTACATATAAAAACTTAATAAGACACACACAAATGTCCGGCTGTCTGCCACAAATGTGGCAGATGTCTGCCACATTGTCTGCAGTGTGGCAGATGTCACACGCAATGTCTGCCACAAACCGCCTCCTGTTCGCGTTTTAGAAACCTGCGCTGGTCTTCCACAAATGTCGTCTTCAATAATACATGAAAATTAGAAGCCGCATCAGAATTTGACATGGTTTGCAAAAATAAAAATAAAAAATTAAGAATCCCTTTAAAATCCCCTATTTAAACTAAATTTCCTATTCAAATCACTCGGTTTATTTAACGCTGGGAAATCTTCGTGGATACCCTTCAGCGTAGACGTTGCGGGGTTATACCGGACTCGTACTGGCTAAAGCTAAAACCCAATGACACTACATCGGTACCCCGGCATGGCTATTGAGCGCGGGGAGGGGTACGCTCCATCCGTACCTTCGGCGTACCCGAGAGTGGAGGTACGCCGGTCATCTCGATGGAACCTCACGACGGGCGGTAGTCTCCCTTGGCATTAATTATATTTACATTCTATTTTCAAAATTTCAGGTAGCGCAAGCCATTTACGAGGAATGCATACGAGGATTTCTGCGTGACAAAGCGACAGTTTTGGTCACGCATCACGTACAATACGCAAAGCACGCCGACAACGTCCTAGTAATGAGACACGGAGAGGTAATAATAATATAATACATGTAAAATGATAACACTAAAAACCACTCAGGTGTAATCTTGTGTTATCATTTGTAATTATTACTAAAATCTAACTATATACTTACTATTAATATAAAGGGTAGAGGAATTGGTCGTATATATACGGCTCTGGCGAAATGGACACGAAAATAATTGTCGGATAAATCCCACTCTGGCGGCTAAGGGTTAAGTGACCAAAATTGTCCAGCGAAACGCAAATAAGTGCTGAATAAGTACTTGTACCTGACTCCCTTATATAGATATATTATATATTGTTGTATATAATAATTTTAAAATATATATTTGGTTTCAGGTCGTAGCTCAGGGTAATTATAATGAACTTAGAAATGGAGTCAATGAATTTGAGAAACTGATAGAAATGGGTGAAAAGAGCGAGGAACAAAAGCAGAAAGAGAAAGCGAACACATATGAGAGCCAAGAGGGCATTGTGAGTATTTATTAAGTAGTACATATCATTTAAATCATCTCAGTTGAAATCATCATAAAAATCATAATAATCATTTAAATCATATATTAATCATATCAGTTTTTTTTGGATTTTTACAGTACTTTTAACAGTACTTTTTTCTGGATGAAAGGTACCCTATGTCCTCTTCTGTATGTCCGACAACAGTATGCAAAATTTAATTTTTGGTCGGTTGAGTTGTTATTTATGATCGGAAAAGTAACAGACAGACAGACAGAGTTACTTTCACATTTATTATAGTTATTAGTATGGACAGTTAGAATGTTAGATTAGTGAAAGTCTTTTCTCCTAAGATAACTTAATAATATGTTTTTTTTTTTTTTCTACTTTTCTAAGGTAATATACAACGTTATGGTAAAATCTGATGCGACGAAAGTGGACACGATTCGGAGTGTTAGTTTCTTTGTTATTATGGCGTTTTTATGGCTTTATAGTTTCACACTAAAACACCTTCCATATAACCAACCAATATCTAAAGCACCTAACGTCTCAGGGACTCCGGGTTCGATTCCCGGCGTGTTGACTATGAAATAGACTAGTCCTATCAATGTTTCCTCTGGTCTCTATTTGGAAATCTGCGTTTTGCAGTCATTTGGGCGGCCCCCTTACAGAAGACTAGCGTGAAACAGCACATATGCTGTTACTCACTCACTCACTCACTCACTCACTCACTCACCGAAGTGAGTGAGTAAACGATGCCAGAGATACATTACCTTATCCCTTATCCTTCTATGGTAAGAAGCGCACTTGTAGCACATATATTGTTGCTTGTGTTATAGGTGACGGTAGCCACATACCATCAAGCCATCAAACACCTATTTTATTGCCCGACCGATACATCAGAACTAAAATTCTAACTATAAGATGTGCAAACATACGACGAAGACCTCTCTTCGCGAACGCATTCGTTCAACTGACTAATACCCTTTTAATTAACCACCGAATGAATCTGAACGAATGGACACCTCTTTTTGCAACGTCACAGAGCATTTTTCAGTCTACTTCAATCACGGTCTTCTCAATCAACTTCAGTCGACATAGATAGCAGACGCTCTCTTCGCGAACGCGTTCGTTCAACTGAATGATTCCCTTTCAATATCATTCATACTACCAAATGAATCTGAATGAATGAACGCCTCTTTTTTAAAACGTAACAGAGCACTTTTCTATCAACATCAGTTCTATCGATACAAATAGCACACGCTAACAATATATTTTAAAAAAAACTGTTTTAGCCGATTTATTTATATGTCTATTATTATTTTAGGAGCACAGTCACAAACTTCGCTCGCAAAGGTCCATGTCTTCCGCATCTCAGTCGTCTTTCAACATGGACCTGGACAAGACTCTGGATCCTACATATGAAGGCAAGTTTTTTTTAACCCCAGACCGATGCAAAAGAGGGGTGTTCTAAGTTGACCTGTGTATCTGTGTATAGGTGTAATCTGTCTGTGGCATAGTAATTCGATCTCGCAGTGTAACCCCGAGCATAGCCATTTCCATAGCTCGTTGAGCTACATTGAGCTTCCTTACGAAGCTCATGGTTAAAGAAGAGACTCTTCATAATATTGGCACAGCATACTTATTTCCTACAGTAGGCAGACGCCCTTGATGTTGGGCGATGCCGCCGCCTGTGTAGGTATTTAAAAATTACGAAAGGGTTGACACAAATTAAGTAATATAAAATGTGCTCAAGTACCTTTCTTCATCGTGCAGAAATTGATGAAAGCTTAGTTCTTTATTTATTATGCGAGATAAAGATTTGCACGCACTTACATTACAGCACATGCCGTTTGCACCATTTTGATTTATATAATAAGAATTAAAATCTGATAGACGCGATAGCCTTAGAATATTTATCCCAAGCTACTAAGAACGACGAAGTATGCAGCTTGGGCACGTCCCACTCGCGCCTCACCCCTCACGCCCCGCACGATTGCCCTGTCTAGACGTCTCCGTCGGCCTACTGTACGAAATAAGTATGCTGTGATATTGGTATAGATTAAGTAACATATCAGCGTCAACATCTTTGTTTTTCTTTAATGTTACCCAGGCGAAGTCCAGAAGAAGGGTTCGGTGGACAGCGGCGTTTATATGGCCTTCATAAAGAGCGGCGGCGGAACGTGTTCGATGATATTATTGTTTGGATTGTTCATCCTCGCTCAGCTGTTCTATTCGGCCAGTGACGTTTGGCTGAAGGAATGGTGAGTTTATTTTTTATTTATATTAGGAAAACATACAATATCTCGATACACATTATACACATACACACATGAAAAACATTACGATGCTTTACACTCGTGTGTATTGTACGTCTTTTTTGTTTGGTCCTAAACGTAACGTTCAGGGAGGGTACAGAAAAATGTTACAGCGCATTACATGAGGGGGGAGAGATCAAAAATCTTCAAAAATTGCGATACGTAATACTTGAACGCCCCCTTATTTGAGTGCGTGGCTGCTTACTGTCAATGCGGGTTACTGATACGGATGAAAACGCAACATTTTGGCGCGACTCAGCAACGCAAGAAGCTAAGGTTGAGATCCCATTAGTGCGTTGCGTTGCGTTGCGTTGCGTTGCGTTGCGTTGCGTTACGCTGCGTAACGCAACGCAACGCGCGTTGCGGTGTCGCACGCCGGATCGATGGACATGAGACTAAGAGGGGGGAGGGTGGGGCGCTGCGTTGTCGGAGCTCCGGTGCGAAGACGGACACTCGACAGTGTGTGTTCCACTGCTAGAGGGGCTAACTAGACGTGCGTAACGACATTTTTCATCTCAGCACGACTGTGGACTATATCTATATAGATTTTAATATCTATAACTGAAGGGTGAACCGAGATGTTTCGCTGCGACTGCGACGGCGTGCGTCGCCCTCTTGCGTTGCAACGTCGTGCGTCGCACTCTTGCGTTGCGACGTCGTGCGTCGACGCAACGCAGGTGCAACGTACAATGTGTTGATCCGTTGCGACGACGTAACGTTGCATTGCATTGTACATTGACGGACGTAATTAAATTACATTGTATATTTTTTCAGGGTAAATTTAGAAGAAGCTAACGGTGCTCTGAATGCTGCCAAGAAGAATTTCACCTTGACGAGTGATGTGACCAGTGATAACTCAACGGTTTCAGGTAATTTTAATAATAGAATGCATACTTCCATACTAATATTATAAATGTGAAAGTAACTGTGTCTGTCTGTCTGTCTATTATCGCTTTAACTACTCGACCGATCATCATGAAATTTTGCATACACGCTGTCACGGATATCCACTCAAATATCATTAATGGTGACTATAATAATAATAAAAAACACAATTTTGCTAAAAGTGACATCTTATAAACCTAATTAATATAAGCTAATTTAGTATCTACAAAAAACTCTTTATTTTTGTACTAAATAAAGAGTTCTTAGTCTATAGGTGATATTATTTTCCCTATAAACACCGAGGGGAAATTATTTAAAGACGTATGTCTATGGCCTCATTTTTTTTTTTAGAAAATAGACATTTCTTTAGAGTCTTTAGTTAGACCATATAGGTTCGCCACCTCTGCCCTAGACACTGGGTTTTATGCGCACTGTCTAAAATATTTTTTTTTAAGATCACTGAAAACAAAAAACATAAATGTGTATTTATTAATTAAAATAGAAATTGGGAATTTTTAAAATTGTATTTATGAAAATGGCGTCTCTTTTACCAGGACAAGACTTCCAAAATCTACCTCAAAATCATCTCGGACTGACTAGGGAACAGTGCGTCTATGTGTACGCAGGTATCATAGGCATATGCATTTTCTTCACTTGGAATAAGTTGGTGATTTTCTACAATACTTGCATAAAAGCGTCGATAACACTCCACGATACAATGTTCAGGTAAGGTTTTACATGAATACCTTGGTCAATCTTTCTACCCACTTAAAAATAATCTAGAGAATTCTATAGGTGAAAGAATTTTCAAAATCGGTTTAGTACTTTTTGAATCTATTAATAAATATATTATGTGTTTTCAGAGGTGTAACAAACGCCCCAATGTGGTTCTTCCATCACAACCCTTCCGGAAGGATACTCAATCGGTTCTCAAAGGACTTGGGACAAGTGGACACTCTGCTTCCGGTAGCTCTAGTGGACTGTTTAGGGGTGAGTTTCGTTAGGACTCCTATAACGCGGACATACGACGACGACCTGTCTGATACCTTTTCGTTCATCTGTCTGATACCTTTTTTAATATCATGTCACAAGCAACGCCATAGGTGGTGTAAGAGCGTTGCAGACCATACAAAGATTAAGGATAAGGGATAAGGAAGGGATGGGATGGGATAGGATAGGGTAGGCGCGCGCGCGGCGACGTGACGACAATCACGTGGTCGAGTGGCGAGACAGTGCACGTTCAGAGCTGCCGAGTGAGCGAGCAAGACAGTGCGGGTACGTGGGAGGGTCGGTACTCGGCCGTCTCGCCGCTTTGTTCGGTCGAGCGCTCGGCCGAGCACTCCGAGCCTGTCTCGCCCGTTTGCTCGGTACGTGTGATCATTTCTACTCTAGATAGAAAGTAATGGGTTCTTTTAAAATTATATTTCAGTTCTTCCTCGAAGTGGTCGCCATATTGATAGTGGCGTGCATGGTGAACGGTTGGCTACTTCTGCCAACTGGATTGGTGGCTGTGTTCCTGTATCTCCTAAGAAATCTGTTCCTATGCACTAGTAGGGAGCTCAAAAGAATAGAAGCTATCGGTGAGTAAAATTCTAACTAATATTACTACGTCGAATCCGGCGTACCCAAGCCATCAGTCACACTGCAAGCTGTCTGTGATTTGTACGTGCCGAATGTTTTATTAAATTTTGGGCATAATAAAATGCCAGTTTGCGTAGTGAAACTGTGTAAAAATATAATGAAACTGTTTAAAAATGTGACGATGTTTTACACACACAACAATAAAAAGTTGCCGCATTCACGGAGCTATTGTTTTTAGATAGCGCGGTATCTAGTCGAGACCATCGAGACCAGCGAGACCAATCATTAATCTAAGTCTATAAATGTTTATTTTTAAATCATCGCGTCGCTTTCTTATAATGATAATGATAATAATAATGATAATGATAATGATGATGATGATGATGATGATCGTTCGTCATTGAACCGTCAGCTCGAAGCCAGTCGCTGAACCACGCGGCGGCAACAGTGTCGGGTCTGAGCACGATCAGGTCTTGCGGGACCCAGCAACGCACTCTGGCCAGGGAGTTCGATAAGCTCCAAGACCTGCACAGCTCCTCGTGGACCCTGGTGCTGGAGACGAACAGAGCCTTCGGACTGTGGATGGATATGCTGTGCTGCTTCTACCTGGCCATGGTCACTTTCAGCTTCTTCCTTTTCGCCGGTGATGGTAAGTTTTTGGTTTATTATAGGTACTATTAACTGGCCAAAATTCCCTATCCTCTCTTAATTAACGAAGGATTAAGGAGAGGGATCCTTACAAGTGTTACAGGCGACGGTAGCCACCTACCATCAAGTGGTCTGTCGAGCTTAACATAAAAAAATGATATATTTTTTTATAGTGAACAGAAGACACAATTCATTCATTCATTCATCCATACAAAAAAAATAATGGATGTATGTATATGCTAAAGTAGAACTACAAAAAATTTAACCTTATCAAAATTTAAATTTAAAAGCTGCTTTTTGCTTTTGCAAATGTAAAAGCCGTACTTTAATGTTTAATAATTCTTTTTTCTCGTGTTACCTATTTTTTAGATATTATGGGGATAAAAAAAAACATGGGTGTGACTCATTGTAATACTAAATTTGAATGTAATTGTAGGTTCAATGGGCGGTAACGTCGGTCTGGCCATCACTCAAGTGATAGGTCTGGTGGGGATGTGCCAGTTTGGCATGAGGCAGACGGCCGAGGTTGAAAATCAGATGACATCGGTGAGTAATATGTATGAACGCTAAATTGAGAAATAAACGTATCATGTTCCACTTGCGAAACACGAGGCGCGGGCGGGGGGTTTCATCCCTTCGTGGTTGAAGTTCCTCGGTCACGCACGAAGCGTTACAGTTCCACCTTCCTTGTCCGAACTGCTAAGGAGTGGAACTCACTGCCTGCGTCTGTGTTTCCCCAAAATTACAACCTCGGGGTCTTCAAACGTGGGGTAAATGGGCATCTACTAGGTAAGCGTGGTCCACCTTCGGCCGCATCTGCACCTAACATCAAGTGAGATCGCGGCCAAGCGCTGCCTTGACTTATATAAAAAAATTTGGCCATACTGTACACACTTGATAAGGCGCGTCGCGAATCTTCGTTCGCGCAGAAGAGTACGACTCCGAAAGCTTAAAACTTACAATCAACCTTAGAATACAATATCTATAAGGTTGATAATAGAATGCGCACTCGCGTAAGATGGCTTAAGTAAAGACTGAAATACCGGCCCTTATATTTATAAAAAATTATATGAGCTCCTTCCATAGGCGAAGTTTATGAGAAATTCCTCACAAATTATCGCTGTTTAAACATGAATTCTCTAATAATTAAATTCCAATCTATATATTAAATGATAACAAATATATAACAAACGTCGTCAAAAAAATATATAACATAAGTATGTAATTTCAATTTGACCCAAAGAGAAGACTCTGAGAGGTTTACATAATACATAATACATGGTCTACTGTTTGTGATCAGGTAGAGAGAATATTGGAGTATATGAATTTGCCGCCAGAAACGCCCGTGGAACCTGACGAGAAGGCGCTGAAGGCGTTATGTCCAAGTCTAGACTTCGACAAGTGGCCTAGCAAAGGTTAGTGAAGTTCTTCAGCACAATGGTCTCAGGAATTTTTTAAATTTAAAAAATCTGTCCACTAGTTTTTCAGTTAATACAGTACAAATAAAAAAAATACAAGACAGACACCCTATTTTTTTGAACGCAATTTTTATAGGAGTTTAATATATTTTCAGGCGAAATAGTGTTCGAAGATGTATTCCTCGAATATGAGAAACCTCCGAAACAAACAGCAGACCCTCCCAAATTGGAAGAGCCAACATACGCGATCAGAGGTGTCAGTTTCACGATAAAACCTGCCGAGAAAGTGGCAGTTGTTGGCAGAACTGGTGCAGGAAAGAGCTCACTCATTGCTGCACTTTTCAGGTGTGTTTTGGTGGATGTTGCCATATGTGCAACATATCTTCACACATTCGACACAGCACCATCTATATTCCGTTCCTATTTTTTTTGCAGATTTATAAAAAAAAAAACTATTCAGTGGGCGTTTAAGTATTACGTAACTCAATTTTGTAACGTTTAGGACCAAGTTTACCAAGTGACCATTTTTACCAAAGAAAATGGTTGCCAACTTGGCTTGGGTGAACAAAATAAAAATAACGTACTATAAACTCGAAAGATTTATCCCCCCCCACCCCTGTAAATCATCGTAACGTTTTACAAGAACCCCCCTCCCCCTCAAAATTGCGTTACGTAATACTCGAAGGTTCACTGAAATAAAAAAATCTGGTATAAAATTCTTATTAGTCGAAATAAGTCAAAATAGACATAATAAAGTGACCACTAGATCAATTAAATTAAATTGTCATGTAGATTGAGCAGGATGCGAGGCCGCGTGTTAGTGGACGGTGTCCACGCGGACGCGGCCGGTCTGGCCGCTTGGCGCCATCGCCTGGCCGCTTTGCCGCAGCGGCCGGCTCTCTTCGCGGGCACGCTGCGCGATAACATCGATCCCGCCAGGATATACTCGGACGCGGACATCCACAGGGCTCTGCAAGAGGTATATAATTTATTTATTTAGCGATAAAGATGGTATTTTTCATTCTTTAACGTAGACGAAATTGGCTATTTGACAACATTTAATATATACTACAAATTGTGGTTATCCTATCAGAAAATAGCGTAAAAAACATAATATGTCACTTTATTTTAATCTAAATTATTTATATTTTAAGATTAGTATCCTGAGTTCCTTTCGAGGTTTCTGCTCGGGATCGTCATCTTAGCCTTTTTTTCCGAAACCCTGATAAATTTAAATTTATAATGACGATCATAAGAGCAATTGATAAATAAATAATTTGATTTTGATTTTGCTTGAAACAAACGTTTGCCAAAACTCGAGTTCCTTGTGGCGTCCTAATTAAAATTAAAATTAATTTATTTTCAGGTAACTAGATCCATATTTTAACATTTTATACATAGTTATTACAGTACTAGGATATAATACAAAATGACGGAAAAGAAATAATAATAATAATAAGTAAATGGCTAAAAACTAACAACAACATGTCTATTAATGGCAGGTGGAGCTGACTGATGCTGTGTCGCGACTGCCTGCCGGGCTCGGGTCTCGCGTGGGTGACGGCGGAGGCTCGCTGTCCGCGGGTCAGAGGCAGCTGGTTTGTCTCGCGCGCGCCGCTCTCGCGGAGAGGCCCGTGCTCATACTGGACGAGGCGACGGCCAACGTGGACGCCGAGTGAGTCTCACTTATTATTCACTGCGTCCTTCGCGGGGACAGTATTACGCAAGCACTATAGGGGGGCGGGGGGTCTTTGCTTTGCTTATTTTTGATGACACGGGGGGTGTTGCGGATCTAGATGGTGACTACGTCAGCAGTAGTTATTTACTTTTTTACACATATGGCAATCCATATGTGTCAAAATTCTATGTGCTTTGCTTATTTTTGCTGACAATGGGAAAGGGGGGTAAATAATTGTAATAAATCTGCTTTCGTTTTGTTTTGAGTTTTCGGTCAGAATTCACATAATATTTTTTACAATCTAATTAAATCGATAAAAACGTTCACAGAACAGACAAACACATCCAGAAGACCATAAGGACGAAATTCGCAAAATCAACGGTCCTCACGATAGCTCACCGGCTGAACACCGTCATGGATTACGACAGGGTCATAGTTATGGATAAGTGAGTTAACAATATATCAATGTGTCACCATATAAAGCCCGTTTTCATCAATATAATCCAGAGTTAGGGCAACACACAAAGCCGGCCATTTACGGCAGTCAAATTCAGAATTTTGTGGCCACAAATGGCAGACTTAAAGAAAGTGTCCAAATGACAAAAAAGGCATTTAGAAGCTTCCAATTACGTCGAAGGTAAAGGCTTTAATACGCCATAGGGTATCAAAGCCTGGGGGAAACGTTAAAAAAACTGTCTAAAATTAGTGCACTAAATTTAGCAAAGTGTAAAGGTCACTTTAATGTTTTTTTTTTTATTAGGGGACGTGTCGTAGAATGGGGTCACCCTTACGAGCTGTTAATGCACGGGGCACCACTCAAACAGGAACAGCCTACGAGACGATCGTTACTATCAAAAAGTCAGGTAAGCGAAGTATCACGATATTTATTTTATAACTAGCGACCCGTCTCCGACATGTAGTTATAATTTAAAAAAAAATGTTGACATGGTGAGAGACGTAGTTACAAATGTTGTCGTGGAGAGAGTCATAGTTACAAGTTTCGCCAAAGTGTCAGCCAAAGTTTGGCCAAATGTCGTGGAAAGGGTCATAGAGTTACAAGTATCGCCAAAGTGTTAGCCAAAGTTTGGCCAAATGTTGTCGTTGGAGAGTCATAGTTACAAGTTTCGCCAAGGTGTTGGCTGAAATTTGGTCAAATGTTGACGTGGAGAGAGTCATAGAGTTACAAGTTTTGCCAAAGTGCCAAAGTAGTAGTTTGGCTACATCTTGGCGTGGATCTAGTCGTATGTATAGTCGTAAGTTTCGCCAGTGTTAGGCAAAGTTTGGCCAAATGTTCCGCCAAGGTGATGGCTGAAATTTGGCCAAATGTTGACGTTGTGAGAGACGTCTAGTTACAAGTGCCGCCAAAGTGTTGGCCTAATTTTGACTTGGAGAGAGTCGTAGTTACAAGTTCCGCCAAAGTATTGGCCATATTTTGACTTGGAGAGAGTTGTAGTTACAAGTCTCCTCAAAGTTTGGCCAAATGTTGAAACGGAATGAAACACATGAAACACATCTTTTGATAGCTTGTCCAACTGGTTTTGCATCTATGTAGCTTTTTTTCTTGTTACAGGCACCGCTCGCAATACCCGAGAACTTCACGTTCGAACAAACGGAAAGGACAGACGAAAATAACGAAACAGTTATAGTCGCAAGGGACAGAAAACGCACTTACTCCAACAGGTCGGAAGCGTCCGAACAAGATGGCGGCATATTCAAGGTGTTGGTTGAACAAACCGGACCGGAGACAGCGGCGCTCTTGTACAAGATGGCCGAACAGGTATTCGCCTTTGATTGGCTTTTGTTAAAACAAATTGGCTTTAATTGACATGTTATAAAATGTCAGCTTTAATTGCCTTTTGTTATAATAAATTGGCTTTTGTTATGTGTCTCGGCTTTAATTGTCTTTTTTTCTTTTGTTATATGTCTGCTTTAATTGGCTTATTTTATAATCCGTCGGCTTTAATTGGCTTATGTTATAATGTGTCGGCTTTAATTGCCTTTTGTTATAATAAATTGGCTTTTGTTATAATGTGTCTCGGCTTTATTTGCCTTTTGTTATAATATGGCGGCTTTAATTGTCTCTTGTTGTTATAATATGTCTGCCTTAATTGGCTTATAGAGGGTAAGGAGGACCGACTCTTATGACAATCAAACTGAAAAAAAAAATGCTCCTCTCCAACAATAAAATAAGGGTTATAAAAGTGGCCACAATGGCGCCAGTGTAGCATATCTTCTGTCTTTGTCTAAATTATACTCGACAATGCTACCACTAGCGCCATCTTATTTTACTGTTATTCTGGACTGGAACCACTTTTTCATACATAAGACTAGGTCACACTTACCTCTACCCTCCATAGTCAAGTTAACTTAACTTTGTTAAGTTAAGACATTGTTAACTTAAACTATGTTTTGTTCTATTTCAGAGTTACCAGAATATGTTGGAGAAGAAGAAAACCTCTTAGATTGTATTCATAGTGAATGAATGTGAACCGAAAAAGTTGACACAATTAAAAAAAAAACACACACACACACAAATTTTGACACAATTAATTATCAATCGAATGACATCTGGTAAAAAGCCCAATTTTCTAAAATTGGAAAATTTAAAATGATATTTTTAATTTATTAAAATTTTCCACGCGTTTGTATTTTGTTATAGTTTTCTATAATATGATTGTTTTTACATTGTTAATAAATATATAATAATAACGACAGGTGTCGATCATATTATAATTATAATTTTATATATACCTACAATTTTTTAATTTTTTTAATAATATAAAATTATTAGAAATAAAATTTACGCGTCGCTGGTCGCACAAATTAAAGCGGTGTGTCGTACTTTAAGCTCTAAGTTAAATAAAGGGAGTATATATTATGATTTAATAACGCAAGTTGCCCACAGAAATGTCTAATTATTGTTAATTGTGTCAACTTTTATAATTTGTTGGCAAAATGCCAATTGAATAGTATTATATTTAATTAAAGTAAGGCCAACGAAACAACGCAAAGAATGTAAACAAACGTTCTGCCGGTTGGGAGACGTTAAAGTATTACGTGACGCTTTTTTTTCTTGTAAAAAACGTTACGAGGGGATACACTCGAGTTTTTGTTTTTGTTCTCCCAAGTTGGCAATTCCTTTTTGTTGGTAAGAATGGTCACTTGGTAAACTTACAGTCAGTTGCACAAAGCTTCTTTAAAATTGGCATTAACTAACGAGTCCTTATCCCTAACTAAAGGCTACATTAACTTTAAAGACGTTTCACAAAACTATTGACGGCCCCTTTAAAGGTTCCTTTAAAGGCGCTAATGTCGCATTGTGCAACGCTTTTTCTCTTAAAGATTAATGATAAGGTCTTGTTTGACACTTCTTTAGTTAAATTTTAATGGAGCATTAAAGTTGACGTTAATGTAGCTTTGTGCAACACTTTAATGATTCCTTAGGTTTTAAAGACGACTTTATAATTTAAAGAACGTTTCTGCAACTGGCTGTGTTAGACTTAAACGTAACGTTAGGGAGGATACAGAAAAACGTTCGGCGAGTTACATGGGGGGAGGGGGGGGGGGGTCTATAAAATCTACGTTACGTAATACTTGAACGTCGCCCCCTTGTCAAGATGGTTTTCTATACCATGAACAGATGGCGCCAGTGCGAGTGAAAAGGACAGACGGCCGGATTTGATTTGTTTACATTATTTGCGTCGTCTCCTTGGCCTTACTATATAGAAGCGATGTAATAGGTATAAATAAAATATATTTATTGTGGCCTTAAAAAAAGAGAAAGATTTAGTGAATTCTGTCAATTCGTCGAATTTAAATCACAATTCGCCTTCACGTGATCCATAATGATAAATCAAAACCGCCTTTGAAGAGTGTTATATTTTTTTTACTTAAATTTACTTGTGTACGTACTTACTTAAATACTTAATTGTGTTGCTCGAATTTACATAGAACAAAGTTACCAAACGATACTTAATACATACTGACTTAATGATTGGACACTTTCGGTGCGTTGCATTGTTTTTAATGTCATCATTATCATGATCATGATCATCATCATCAGCTCAGACCAAAGATGTCTCATTATTTTCCAATAGGACCAGTCAGTAGCATAATATTTGTAATGTGATCGATGATAAATCTTTTAAAAATTGAAGTGAATAAGCTCTGGGTACGAGTGAACAGGCATCTTCTGGGTTCGAGTGAATAGGCATCTTCTGGGGTCGAGTGAATAGGCATGTTCTGGGTTCGAGTGAATAGGCATCTTCTGGGTTCGAGTGAATAGGCATCTTCTGGGTTTGAGTGAATTAGGCACCTTTTTCATTTTAAAAACACATTGAACGCTGTAAAATAATAGCACTCGTGCTTTTTTAATATGTCTATAGATAGCAAGGAATGCCAGAGCCCATTCCTTACTCTTGATAACTCACTTGCACATTCTCATTGTTAGTGTTTAGAACAACCGTTGGCACGTCCACCAGTCGTTATTATTAAAAAATAATAATAATAATGCAACGCACTGATCGTTTCGAGTGTTTTTTTCCATCTACTTATTTTTTTTTAATTTACAATATTTGCATGTGATGTAAAATGTATATTTAGATTCTAAATTTTATTGAGTACTTATTATATTATACACACGCTTTTTTTATTCTTAATGGCTATGTTATTTGATAGTAGAATAGAGTAGGTATCTAGAATAGAATTTGGGACCCATTTATTTTTCAAAAAGTACCTACCACTGTAATTACTTATTTATTTGTTCTCACACACTTTTTTTTACACACATACACTACACTAGTGCACACTTAAGTCCCGTTTCGTCGCAAACTTCTTCTAAACCACCGAACGTTGTTTAGCAAAAATTTTTTTTAACGATTTTTGCTGATCGAAAGAGCAATAACTAGAATAAATAATTGTAAAAACAGTTCCTGCTTTTATAATTATGTACTATTGTGAACACCCTCTAGTTCGGATAATTTAATTAAACCACTTAATGTTGTATTCAAATGCTTTTATCGTCCGACCGATACATCAGAACTACAATTCCAACTATAAGGTGTGCAAACACACGACGAAGACCTCTCTTCGCGAACGAGTTAGTTCAACCGACTGATACCCTTTCAATATCATTCATACTACCGAATGAATCTGAACGAATGAAACACCTCTTTTTTAAAACGTAACAGAGCACTCAGTCCAATCAACTTCAGTCGACATAAATAGCAGACGCTAACACTATATTCTATACGACTATAAGAGTAATCTCTGGAAACACTGCAATTATTTAAAAAAAAAATTGAAAACCTGGAAAAAATTCCAGATAGTCCTGAAACTAAGTGGGTCCCAAATCACAGTTGTGTCGAGTATCTATAACTTATTTCTCAATTTTATCGGTGCTAAAATATATGGATAGTTTTAATAGAAAATTGCATTTTCGTTGCGTCCTCAATGAGTATTTGCATTTACTTGTTTATTTTTTTGTATATTTTGGAACGCAAACATAGACACATCGATGTGTTAAGCATTGAATATTATAAAAGGATGAGTACTAAAAATCGTAATTTTTAACATTAACTTAAGTTTCAAACTTAAGTTAATGTCCAAAATTACGAAAAAAAAAATGTTCTTAATCTTAGAAGTAAAATCATCTTTAGATTATCTTAACAATCATCTTTAGGAAAAAAACAGTGAAATCGGCCGTCACGCTCTGTGAGCGACACCCTCAGTGTCATTTAATTGTATGAAATAAGCGCCATCTACCGCAATTAGCGCGTATTTCTTGGATCACAATAAGCCTAACGGCGTAGTTTTCACTTCTGACTTTTAGTCCTACGATAGACTGGGGTTATGATAAAATTTTATGTAGGGTATATTTTAATTAACAGCATTTTTCATTAATAACTTATTAATTAATTAATTATTTTGGCAGTCCATGTGTCTATGTTTGTTGAAATTGTCTATGAAATTTCTAATTTAAGAAAGTTGTGATCACAATGTCTTCAGTATTCTATTTATACGCAACTCCACTATTTAGCCAATTTTATTTTAATTTTAATTTATTAGCCGAATTTAGCCAGTCTACGCTATATTTAGTGTTAATTAAAAATATAATACTTATTTAAAATTATGTACTTAGCGCACATTTTTAGTTGTGTATAGATAATTGTTTTATTCAAAGTTATTGATAGAATTTGAATGAATCTGTATTATTGTAATATAAATAAATGTTGCAAATTATTAATAGTTTTCTTAATTCATAATAAATGTTTTCCTCAAAGATAATTGATTGGTCTCGCTGCGCTCGACTAGATAGAGTGCTATACAAAAGCAATAGCTCCGAAAATGTGGCAACTTTTTATTGTAGTGTGTATTGTAAAAAATCGTCACTTTTTATCACTTTTTACTTTTTACCCAGTTTTATTATATTTTTACACAGTTTCACTACGCAAACTGGTATTTTATTATGCCTAATATTTAATAAAACACTCGGCACGTCCACATCACAGATAGTTTGCAGTGTGATTGGCTCGGGTACGCCGAATTCGGCGTACTATTTTATGCCTCATTTTACAAGTACGACGGCGGTATCTAGTCGAGCGCAGCAACACCAATCATTTATCTATGGTTTTCCTGGTATACTTAAAATTAGTCTCTGGGTCATACCGATCAATAAAGGGGTCAAAAAGTCTTGGAAAAAGATAAAAAAACATACTCTCGGGTTTTTTTTTTTAAATTTTAATAATATTCTAGTTCGATACACTTTAGTAGACGTCCCTCTATTGTAAGGGATACAATAAAGGACAAAAGTTACCTTTATCCAGAAAAAAAGACCGTTCTCGAGGGATCATTTAATAATAAAAATCCAAAGCTAGTCAGCAGGAGCAGTGAGCAGAATTCATCGTTTCCATTAATCCTTACTAACATCATAAATGTGAATGTGAGTTTGTTTGTTTGTTACGCTTTCACGCAAAAACTACTGAACCGATCGCAATGAAATTTTGCATACACGTTGTCTGGGACACCAGAAAGGACATAGGGTACCTTTCATCCAGAAAAAAGTATTGCTCCCGAGCGATTATCTAAAATTAAGGAAACTAACTCCTGGCTAAGTATAATAGCAATAACGATGTCAGGCGATATAAAGCTTTTTCAACACGGACGAAGTCGCGGGCACCAGCTAGTTATTAATATAAAGTAGCGGGCAGTCCCCTGCTACGCACGGATTTTCAAAAGCCTTAGTTTATTTACAATTATTTATTTACCTCTATAATATTAGATAAGTATGTGTAGATTTTTTTTTTTCAAAAATTCAATTTTAAACCGAGAGTACAGCGAGAGAGTAATAATGTGAATTTTACGACACGTTTGGTCTAGTGGCTTGTAACCCTAGCTGTTAACCAAGCGGTCGCGGGATCGAATCCCGCTAGAGGCAAAATGTTTATGTGTTAACATTTACCTTTGTACCTGAGTCATGGATGTTTTGTATTTATAATATGTTATATAAATAATAATATAATATGTTATATACAAGGTTAGGCGGTACTTCACTGCGAGACAGCTCCTTAACTTATATAGAGCACAAGTCCGATCCTGCATGGAGTACTGCTGCCACCTCTGGCATGGGTCTGCCCGATATCAGTTGGCTGCACTGGACTCGATTGAAAGGCGAGCTAAGAAACTCATTGGCGACGACTCCCTTGTGGAATCTCAACTTCAAAGCCTACAGCATCGCCGAAAAGTAGCATGTCTATCAATTTTCTATCGTCTGCACCATTGAGAGTGTGCGTCCATTCTCTTCGATTTGATCCAGCCGGAACCGTTCCACTTGCGAAACACGAGGCGCGGGCGGGGGTTTCATCCCTTCGTGGTTGAAGTTCCTCGGTCACGCACGAAGCGTTACAGTTCCACCTTCCTTGTCCGAACTGCTAAGGAGTGGAACTCACTGCCTGCATCTGTGTTTCCCCAAAATTACAATCTCGGGGTCTTCAAACGTAGGGTAAATGGGCATCTACTAGGTAAGCGTGGTCCACCTTCGGCCGCATCTGCACCTAACATCAAGTGAGATCGCGGCCAAGCGCTGCCTTGACTTATATATAAAAAAAAAAAAAAAAAAAGTATGTATTTAAATGGGACTGAGAAAATTATTGGAAGTGTGTCAAACATACGCTGTGAGACACGGACTGAGGTACAACGAAAATAAAAGTGAGTTTCTGCTTTTTAAGGGTAACAATAAAGGATCATTGTCAGTACCACCCATACTTCTTAACGGCGTACCTCTGAAATGTGTTTCACAATTTAAATATCTCGGTCACATTGTCCCTGATTGTTTAAAAGATGAGCGAGATATAGAAAGAGAACGCAGAGCATTCTCAGTTAGAGGCAATATGCTGGCATATAGATTTGCACGATGTACCATAAATGTTAAACTCATGCTTTTCACTGCCAGGGTTTTTATACATGTGCACTATGGACTAATTTTACACAGAGCGCTTATAATAACTTAAGGGTCCAATATAATAACACCTTCAGGATTCTAATGAAACTCTCACGTTACTGTAGCGCATCTGCAATGTTTGCGAATGCTGGTGTAGATGACTTCTATGCCATTATGCGAAAAAGAAGTGCATCCATTGTGTGCAGGTTGCGAGGGAGTTCCAATGAAATCCTGAAGATGATAGTGGACAGAATGGACGGGGCGGTCTTTAGACGATACAGTAAGCTACATTTTGGCCGCTAAATTTTCATAATAAAATTATAATTATAATTTATAAAATAGTTAAATTGAAAATGTAAATTTATGTTAATTTTTTATGTATTTTTTTAATTTTTATTTATGTTATTTTTAATCTACTTATGGACTAATTTGTCTGAAATAAATAAATTATTATTATTATTATTATTATTTACAAAAAAAAGTAATCTATGTAATATATATATCAACTGTCCGGTATCCATAATACAAGCATTAAGTTGCTTACTTTGGAACTAGATGGTGCTGTTTCTAATGTGTGAATAGATTTATTTATTTATTTAAAATGGAATGCCATTCGACTTAATTGACGTCGAATATTTTCTATAGACAAGACATTCCTAACACCGGAAGCTCGCGCCATATTTTTATTATTGACAGAACGATTTCAACCGGAAACTTTAACTTCCTTCTAAAACTAATTATTTGCACTAAAGGCTAGTTATTTCCGTATTTTATTTGTCAAGGCTTCGCAGGTTTTATACGTGATGCAACCTCGCACTGCAAATAGATTTTTACGAGCCCATTGAAGCAGTGGTTAGGGATATAGTCAGTCAGAAGACGATATAGTCGAAACGGCTGGCCCATATTGGATGCAAGCAGCCCAAGATAAAAACAATTGGTTTTCTTTGTAGGAGGCCTGTAGGAGACCTGCGGAGGGGTTCTTGCAGACTAGCTGCTGCACGCGACTTCGCCCGCGTAACTTTATAAAATATAGCCTAAAGCCTTCCTCGATAAATGATCTATCCAACACAAAAAGAATTTTTCAATTCGAACCACTAGTTCCTGAGATTAGCGCGTTCAAACAAACAAACAAACAAACAAACTCTTCAGCTTTATAATATTAGTATAGATTTAGTAATTGTCAACCAGTAACTTTCGCAAGAAATAAAAGGATTTTTTATTTTATTTTATTTTATTTTATTTTATTATGGCTTAAATATACAAATGCATATAATCCGGTCCCTATAGGTACTTACATAACATAATAATCTATACTATAATATTATAAAGCTGAAGAGTTTGTTTGTTTGTTTTTTTGTTTAAACGCGTTAATCTTAGGAACTACTGGTTCGATTTGAAATTTTTTTTTGTGTTGGATAGATCACTTTTCGAGGAAGGCTTTAGGCTACATAACATCACGTTGCGACTAATACTTAGGAGCGAAGAAACAGTCGAAAATGTGGAAACAGGGAAAATTATTCGTCTTTAAGGCTATGGCCGACGCAAAATTTCAAATTTTCAATGACGATTATTCAATAGTTATACATGTATTTGCTTCAAAAAAAATATATATTGTAGGTCAAACTTTCATCTTGTCATTTTAACAATATCAAAATAATTAGGCAATTAGATATTTAAAAAAAATTTTTTTTGTAAGCAAGGTGTGTTCAGTTTTCAATCGACCTTTCTGGGGCAATTATCACGCGATTCAATCCATTCTTTTTTTATTAAATAGGTATCAATGATTTCAAGTCAATTTAACAATATCAGATTTTTAAGTATAAAGGGACTACAATAAAATTCAAATATCATGATTTTATCGAGCACATTGTGCGCGATGGGGCGTGCCAGTCAGTCTGCGCTCTGCAGTAGCGCTGGTCGGACGTGGACTCTGTGTTTATTTGTTTCATGCTAGTTTCGTGCAATAAACATAGTTAAAAAGAACTATTAAAGAGAGAAGGGGACTTAGTTTACATTTGTCTATATTGTGAGAATCAAGTATTCGTAATTTTAATATGTTAAAACGTTATTAATATAGTAAACATGTTTTGATAAGTTTCACTACCATAGATCTTAATAAAATTGTGTTGGTTAGATAAGACCTATCATATTATTATTGTGCATACTATGATGGTAAACAAAATGATTATAATATGACATTTCTAATCTAATGTTTCTAATATAACATTTTATTATAATTTTATAGTTACGTCACACATCAAACTATTATTTTGCCCGATGTTAGATTCCTAATTTTCAGTTCAAACGAAACATGAATGTTCCCTTACCCTAACCCGGCGTGCTACGGTTCGTTAGATAGGCCTTGACGAGACATATCCAACAGTACTGTACCCTCACATTACCCTTACCTTACCTTACCTTACCCTAACCCCACATGTGACGGTTCGTTAGATAGGCCTTGACGAGACATATCCAACAGTACTGTACCCTCACATTACCCTTACCTTACCTTACCTTACCCTAACCCCACATGTGACGGTTCGTTAGATAGGCCTTGACGAGACATATCCAACAGTACTGTACCCTCACATTACCCTTACCTTACCTTACCTTACCCTAACCCCACATGTGACGGTTCGTTAGATAGGCCTTGACGAGACATATCCAACAGTACTGTACCCTCACATTACCCTCACCTTACCTTACCTTACCCTAACCCCACATGTGACGGTTCGTTAGATAGGCCTTGACGAGACATATCCAACAGTACTGTACCCTCACATTACCCTTACCTTACCTTACCTTACCCTAACCCCACATGTGACGGTTCGTTAGATAGGCCTCGACGAGACATATCCAACAGTACTGTACCCTCACATTACCCTTACCTTACCTTACCCTAACATACATGTCCTTGCTAACTAATGTCCTTGTAGCCAACATACCAAAAATACACAACATACCATACCATCCGCATATCCATCTTTCCGAAGTCATGGTTTCATATAGAAATGTGAAATCAAATATTTATATTTTTTTCAATTTAAATACAAAAGATACTTATTATATTTATACCTATATATAAAATTTTATTTTATTATATATAAAAGATATTATATTTATATTTATAATATATTTATATTTATATATTTATAATAAAAATATATATTTACAAGTTATATATATTTACAAAAATTGTATATAATATTAAGCTTCGGAGTCCCAAGTATGCTGGCTGCATAATTGAATTTACAACCGGAATAAAAGAAAATAGTCTCACTACTTCGGTTGATTTGTTCGACCGAAGTACTGGGAAAAAAAAAGTCTCACTAGTTCGATCAACCGAAGTAGTGGGAATGGACCAGAGAAAAAATAGTCTCACTACTCACAGACCAGACTTTTTTTCCTAGTACTTCGGTCGAAAAAATCAACCGAAGTACTAGGAAAAAAAGTCTCACTAGTTCGGTCAACCGAACTGTCAACCGAACTACTGGGAATGCACCCAAATTTTAAATGTAAGTATGTATACTACACACATGACTTTTTTACTGAGGGTATTATAATAAATATACCTAATATTAGAAATATTAGGTATTTCTAATATTAGGTATATTCACATTCCTTAGGAAAAATTAGGTGATATATATATATATATATATAACCCAACCTATATATATATATAGGTTAGGTGATTATATATATATATATATTAGGTGATTTTTTGATATATATATATAAACTAAATTAACTTTTCATAACATATATTTATTTATGGAACACTATAGCATAAATTTTCACTCGAGTGACTATTGTGGTTTATTTTTTAGTATACTTTTATTCTACACAATTCTTTATCACATTATTCATTTCATTATATATTCGCAGTGAAAGTGAATATATACACATAATTACTCAGCTGGACGCCAAATTTCAACTTCATAAAAATATAAAAACTTTGGCCGCATCTATTTGTTATACTCAATATAAGTCTATGGTAAGGACGCTTGCGGAGCGCGGGGCGAAATAGCTGTAATTCCCGCCTGTAGGCGTGGCCAGCCAGCCCGAAAAACGATTTTATTTTTGCATATGCCATAGGCTTAAGGGCTTCCGTTGCGTGCGCTGCGAAAACCGTTCGAGATACCCAAATGATTCCCAAAATAACTATTCCACGCGGACGAAGTCGCGAGCACCAGCTAGTCTCCTATATAGTGTCTTATCTTCGCAAGCTTATGACGTATGTGTATGGTCATTCACGTAAGCACAGTACATAGCACGCCTTTCGTATAGAAAACCTTAAAAACTCGTGCAACTATTAATTATTATATTGACAGAATCAAACCCGACGACCTCGGCAACGTTCATATTAATATGCACACAATGTAAAAAAATAACGAAGCAGACAGATGGTTGTTCTACCGCACACGAACCATTGCTCTTAATACCAGTGCGAGTGCTTGAGAACGCTGATAATTATTTTTATATATTTTTTTAATGTGAGTCAAACTCGTTGGTCGAGTAGTTATAGTGTGACACAAGGTTCTACAGTCCTATGATTGGCAAGGTCAATTATAAAACTATAGAAATTAGAATATACAACTACTTATGTATAAACATTTACAAAATTAAACAAAGTATAACTTGCTGTTATTAAATTAAAATAAAATATCTTTCGGAAAATATATATCCAATACTAGCCCGCGACTTCGTCTATGTTGGAAAATAAAAAATATAGGTAAATATGCAATATATCGTTTGACCTCTTGTTGCTATAACACTTTGGCCAGGCGTTAGTTTTCTATTTTATTTTAGGTGAATCGTACTTTTTTTTTTCTGGTAGAAAAATCCCTGAAAACGGGTTAGCAAAATTCATGATGAACGGTTGAGTAGTTAAGGCGTGAAAAGGTAACATACAGACAAACAGAGTTACTTTCACATTTATGATATAAGTATGAATAGTATGAATTAAAACATTTAAAAAATTAAGCGCAGTGTGCCCTGCCTTAATAAACTAAGTTTTGCCCGCGACTCGTCCGCATCCGATCGCTACCAAACTTCACAGGATTACCCGCTGGACTAATCTGAATATTGTCTGAAAGTTTCATCAAAATCGGTTCAGGGGTTTTGGAGTCCATCCATTAGGGAACATTCATACATACATAACATACACACATTGCCTTTTATATAGATAGATAGATTATATATATATATATATATATATATATATATATATATATATATATATATATATATATATATATATATATACTTATTTAGAAACACAAATTTAGAACTTATATTTAGAAAAACAATGGGTGAATGCGAAAAGCATACCAGTTTTTAAAAACCACTTAATTTTCGACTCAGCGTTCAAAAACATCGCAGCTGTATTCGGAAGCTGCCCCCAACTCCATACAATACATTAAGTAAATACGTCGGCCATACGTCATCCAACTTTCACATACTTACCCTTGAAAAATGGTGAGTGGAGGAGAAAAAATGAATTATTAAATAAAATAACTGGTTAACAATGAAACACATCGTGCCTTAATTGTGGGTTCCAAAATGACTAATATACCCTTAATCGTTATATGTGTAGGTATGTGTATTATGTTTGTACAAAATATGTAATACTTACTAGCTGGTGCCCTATACACAGTGTGGAAAAATAAGTCGGGCCCTTAAGTAGGCCAACTTAAGGATTTAAGGTAGTTTCCCTAACTACCTTAAATCCTTAAGTTAGCTCATTTTACATAAAGGAGACATTCCTTTATTTTTAAAAAGAAACAAAACTGCATTCAAAGATTTTCTAAAACTCGCTTGACTCGCCCGGGACTCGAACCAACTAAAATTAAAAAAAACAAACACTTGCTATTTTATTATACTAATCGATAGGATTATTATTCCGGATAAAATTTCTCTAACAAACATTTGGTTTTACTCTCGTCTGTCGTACAAGATATCCATAAAGTATACCTATAATTCGTAATATAAGCTTACGCCTTTCTACACAATTTAAGTTTTAAATAACAAAAACTGAATATTTACCAAACATCATAATATATATTACTTATTTGAATGAATTTAAGTATACACATTATGAATATTCAACAACCGTGTATCTATAAAAATAAGTTTTACGGCCCTATTTTATTTGTGGTAAATTGTGTGAACGTAGCAGTAGGTACTATATTTGTTTGAAAACAAACTCAAGGACCTCGCATTATGTGGACAATCGCTTTGGGTGTGGTCACATTACAAGCGTTACATGACATTTTACCTTTTACAAAAACTAGAATAACAATACTAGATTCAATATTTATTGAAATGTAAATGTTGAAACTGTTAAATGTTGTTAAATATTGTAATATAATATAATCTACATAGATAAATGATTGGTCTCGCTGCTCTCGACTAGATAGAGCGCTATACAAAAACAATAGCTCCGTGAATGCGGCAACTTTTTATTGTAGTGTGTGTAAAAAATCGTCACTTTTTATCACTTTTTACACAGTTTCATTACGATTAGGCATTTTGTTATGCCCAGAATTTAATAAAACATTCGGCACGTACACATCACGGACAGTTTGCAGTGTGACGGCGGTATCTAGTCGAGCGTAGTGAGACCAATTATTAATCTAAGATAATCTATTTATTTGATAACAATACTTAAGACTAAACAAAATCTATATTACATTTACATATGTATAAAGCTTAGGTATAATCTATTACTAAAACAAATATGGACAAAAAGTCTGAAATAAACTTTTGTTATTCTTATGAAATGCAACAAGACTTTGATTAATGCCGCTTCTGAATGATCCTACTGAGAAATTATGGTAAAATCCTATGTGTCCAGTAATACATGACGCTGATGATGACACTATGATGATGATGATGATGCATGTATTATGTCGGGGTATATAATACCATAGAGGAAATAGTACTTCGTATAAGTACTATTTACTTACTATTACTACAGTATAAGTATGTATGGAACTTCAGTATAAGTAGGTACTATTTACCCTATGATAATACCTATTTTTACATTAAAAAAAAAAAAATCCGCTACGCTCGAAATGAAACCATACCAAAAACTCAGTAGTACATAATTATAATATCGATTTTCAAGTAATGATCTGTAAAATAAATTGACACTTGATTTTATTGGTGTTAGTTTCTAGCCATTTACTTATTATTATTATTATTTCTTTTCTTTAATTTTGTATTATATCCGTACTAATATTATAAACGCGAAAGTTTGTATGGATGTATGGATGTTTGTAACTCTTTCACGCAAAAACTACTGAACCGATCACTATGAAATTTTGCATACACGTTGTCTGGGACTCCAGAAAGGACATAGGGTAGCTTTCATCCAGAACGCGGACGAAGTCGCGGGCACCAGCTAGTCTTAGTATATGTATAAAAATGTAAAAGATGGGTCTAGTTACCTGATAATAAATGAATTTTCTTGTATTACAATTACGGTTGTAACGCCGCAAGTCTTTTAAGCCATCGTTTCACAATCTGGGGGTCACGGCGATATTTAATGGGGGGTCGCGAATTAATAATGAAATCACGAGAAAATATTATTTACCAAAAAATATATATTAACCACTAGCTGGTGCCCGCGACTTCGTCCGCATTCTGGATGAAAGCTTAGGTACCCTATGTTCTTTCTGGTCTCAGACAACGTATATGCCAAATTTCATGGTGATCGGTTAAGTAATTTTTGCGTGAAAGCGTAACAAACAAACAAACTCACATTCAAATTTATAATATTAGTAAGGATTTATTTATTTATTATTTATTAAAATAAAAGAGTTAAATTAAATTACAACCTATAAATATATAATACAAAAAACACTTATATTTATACAGACAAGAAAAAAATTACCAGAAAAAAATATTCAGAAGGCACTGGTGTTATTCCGCAGTTGCTCCTCGTTGCTTGTGTAGGCGACGGTAGCCACATACCATCATCAAGTGGGCCGTCAGCCTGATTACATAAAAAAATCACCATTTTTAGTTCATTCATTCATGTGGATAAAATCAGAGTTATAAAAAACTAGCTGGTGCTCGCGACTTCGTCCGCGTGGAATAGTTATTTTGGGAATCATTTGGGTATCTCGAACGGTTTTCGCGGCGCACGCAACGGAAGCCCTCAAAGATGAATAATTTTCCCCGTTTTTTCAACATTTTCGACTGTTTCTTCGCTCCTATTAGTCGCAACCTGATGTTGTATAGCCTAAAGCCTTCCTCTTCAATTTTCCTTCTTCCTTCCTTTTCAATTCGAACCAGTAGTTCCTGAGATTAGCGCGTTCAAACAAATAAACAAACTCTTGAGCTTTATAATATTAGTAGAGATATAATTGCTTACTATACGTAGCTATAGATCAAGTGTCAAATGCTTTGTGTATGCAAATTTTTAAATGATCTAATAAATGTTCACAGGTCACATTACTGTCAAAGTCAAATGTTTAGTGCAAGTTTGAAATGTCCACTTTTAAGTTGCCAAATGGTTACCAAGTCCAGCGTCGTGTTTCGGAGCTGACACACACAATTTTTTTATGTCAAATATCAAGGTGGGTGAATCAGAAGTCGTGGAGCCAATCAGAATAACACCTCATATTTTTTGTTTTTTAAAAAAAATATGAAATGTTATTTTTTTTAAACATATATGTCCTATATGTCTAGGGGTCCGAAGCTTAATCTAATATATAAAATTCTCGTGTCGCGATGTTTGTTGCCAAACTCCTCCGAAACGGATGGACCGATTTTGATAAAACTTTGTGTGCTTATCGGGTAGGTCTGAGAATCGGCCAACATCTATTTTTTATACCCCTAAATGTTAATGGTGGTCCACCCCAAAAATTTATTTATTATTTTTTCGCAAAACAATGTTTGCTGGGTCAGCTAGTATTATATAATATTATACTAGATGACCCGGCAAACGTTGTTTGCCATATAATTTTTTTTTGGGTTGGGCAACCCTTATCACTTAGGGGTTAAAAATAGTTTACGACCTGTTCTCAGACCTACCTCTGAAATACACAAAATTTTTCATAAAAATCAATAAAAGCCGTTTCGGAGGAGAACCAGGTTGACGGTTAGGAAAATAAATTTCTAACCGACCAACCAGGTGGACAGCCTGGTTTGTCGGTTAGGAATAATCCAGATTGCTTACAAACACTGTAACACGAAAATTTTATATAAATATATAGAATATTATAGAACCTATAACTTCTATACTTTGACTACTACAATATAAATCGTAATTCGTAATATATAAATCTGCATAGCTAACATTACGTGTCTCTCCTCAAGGTTAATTCATTTAACTCGCATGACACATGACATGACCCACAAATCGGTTGCTTAGGAAGTAACAATTTTTAGTTCCTGTTTTAATTTCAATAAGTCGACAGTTGAATTAAGATATTTACAGATAATTTTTGTAAGATAAGTTAAGTTAAGTTAAACAAAACCACATTCTCATTTATAGATAACTAGCTGGTGCTCGCGACTTCGTCCGCGTTCTGGATGAAAGGTACCCCATGCCCTTTCTAGTGTCCCAGACAACGTGTATGCAAAATTTCATGGTGATCGGTTCAGTAGTTTTTGCGTGAAAGAGTTACAAACATCCATACAAACTTTCGCATTTATAATATTAATTAATTAATTAATTAAAATACTAGCTGACCCGACAAACGTTGTTTTGCCAAAAAATAAAAATAAAAATTTGGTGTGGACCACCCTTAACATTTAGGGGTATGAAAAATAGATGCTGGCCGATTCTCAGACCTACCCGATAAGCACACAAAATTTCATCAAAATCGGTCCAGCCGTTTCGGAGGAGTTTGGCAACAAACACCGCGACACGAGAATTTTATACTATACTAGCTGCTGCACGCGACTTCGCCCGCGTAACTTTATAAAATATACCATATGTCCTTTCTGGTATTTCAGACAACGTGTATGCAAAATTTCATTGAAATCCATTCAGTAGTTTTTGCGTGAAAAGGTTACAAACATCCATACATACATCCATACATCCAAACAAACTTTCGCATTTATAATATTAGTAGGATTAGATTAGTTGGATATCAGATTTTTGCGAACCATGAAACTTTTAATTCTGTACTTTAATTTATCGAGTAAGTAGTTAAATTTAAATTGTTTATGGCTGTGTTCATGCCCGCCCTTTATCATAAAAAATTTTATGGACATGCCATGAATGCATTTATATCCATGACCGATATAATTTGTCTCGGGTACTGTCGTAGTTGTAAAAAGCATTGTGTTGTAATTTTCCACTCGGACGCTTCTGAAAAGGGTCAGAAAGACCTACGTGCTTAAAATGGGACGCGATTGTGTTTTAACTTAGTGAAAAAAGTTGTGAATTTACCTTCGATAAGTCGCTAAACTTCACAGCTCTATCTATCATCATAACTATAGTACATAACATAGGTTGTAATATTTAAAAATTAAAAGTAAGTAAGAAATAAAAAATAAAAATCTCCCTCATCTCCTTTGCTCTCCTATATAAGGAGAGTGTGCTCAGGAGCTGCATGAGCTGATACCGCCTTCCCCTTTCTACCATCGGACATAGAGATGTACGGCTGGCTACCATCCTCATCTAGTCGAAATCCCTCCTTGTCGGACCAAGCGCTTTGAAACATCCTTTATAATGCGCATTGTCAGGGTTTGGAACTCCCTGCCGGCGTTTGTATTTCCGAGCACATATAACCCTAATGTTTTCAAGGTTCGAGTGAATAGGCATCTTCTGGGTGAGCTCGCTTCATCTTAGGCCTCATCCTTGCCATGTGGCTGGTTGTTGGCCAAGAGCAAACCCATCTCTAATAAAAAAAAAATCTCGCATCTCCTCTCCTGCCTGTCCTGTTCATCTTTTCTAGAGGGACGGCAAACTGAAAAGATGCTTTGGTCGTAATTTAAATCTATACTAATATTATAAAGCTGAAGAGTTTGTTTGTTTGAACGCGCTAATCTCAGGAACTACTGGTTCGAATGGAAAAATTATTTTTGTGTTGGATAGATCATTTATCGAGGAAGGCTTTAGGCTATATAACATCACGTTGCGACTAATAGGAGCGAAGAAACAGTCGAAAATGTGGAAAAAAACGGGGAAAATTATTCATCTTTGAGGGCTTCCGTTGCGTGCGCTGCGAAAACCGTTCGAGATACCCAAATGATTCCCAAAATAACTATTCCACGCGGACGAAGTCGCGAGCACCAGCTAGTCTTAAATACATACTCATTTATATAAGTCAGTTGAACTCAGATGTCAAATAGAATTATGATAAAAAGTCATTCAACTAAAACTAGGCCAATGATTTTAGCATAATTGCTATCATATGATCAATCAATTAAATCAAATAAGTAATAATTCATTTTAATTAAATATTGAGTATTTTTTTCCGAAATAGTGTCAAAAAAAAAACTCTTTCCATGAGTTTTTTATTTTGTATACAATCTTTTTAACGCTCGACGCAAAAAGAGGTTGTTATAAATTTGACATGTGTGTGTGTGTGTGTGTGTGTGTGTGTGTGTTGTTGTGGAATCGTGGCTATTGTGATCAGGATTGTTCTTATTTAGTATTTATTTAGCTAATATATAATTTATTAAGATACCTACTATGTTCAGGCGATTTCGACAGCTCAGCTGCACTTTTTTCTTCCATTCTGGAGTTCCATCAGCTCCATTTCCTAGTTAACGAAGGGATTCACTAACTTCCACGTGATCGGTGGTATTTCCATGACATGGTAAATTTAACCTGACCCTGCAACATCGAGAAGTCCAGCAAACTGAATCAGAAAATATATTTCGGGACAAAGGAGGCAAATTGAGATGTAGTGGGACACAATACAGTAGGACTAACCAAGCATAGATAAATGATTGGTCTCGCTGCGCTCGACTAGATACCGCCGTTGTGCTTGTAAAATGCGGCATAAAATAGTAAGCCGAATTCGGCGTACCTGAACCAGTCACACTGCAAACTGCCAAATGATGGGTACATGCCAAATGTTTTATTAAATTTTAGGCATAATAAAATACCAGTTTGCGTATGTAGTGAAACTGTGTAAAAATATAATAAAACTGTAAGGATAAAAAGTGATAAAAAGTGACGATTTTTTACACACACTACAATAAAAAGTTGCCACATTTTCGGAGCTATTGCTTTTGTATAGCGCTCTATCTAGTCGAGCGCAGCGAGACCAATCAATTATCTTTGTAACCAAGCATAAACCAAATATAGCGTGTTTGGGCTCATTAGAAAGAAGGGGTTACTCACTTACCGAAACAAAATAGCACATGTGCTGTCAATTCACGATGGTCTTTTGTTAGGGAGTGGTTACTGCCGCCATACTTACGGGCTACCAAAATGAGAATGTCACTGCTTAAAATTAATTTTAAAATATCAAATGATTTTAATGAGTTTTTGCTCATAGAAACCATCGGTTCGTGTGATGGCAGATTTTTTGTTTTAATTTATTTAATTGGAACAAAAACACTTCCCTAACACCTACAAATAGGAAAATTAAAAACGTCATAACGGTATAGTCCGTCCGTTGCGAATTGGCAAAAAATAAATAATTTTTATTATTTATTGTTTTTTTTATTTTATTTAAACACAGTCACACAACACTCAAACGACAATAATATATAGTAATAAATTAAATTAAATTAATTAATGAATCTTTTATACATCGAAACATATTATATTGAATTAACATGTTTTTTTTTACTGCCATGTTTCAAAGAAGGAAAAAAAATAACTGCCTTTATAGCCAGTTATAGTGTAAGAATATTTTATTTTATTGACATATTTATGATTAATTTATCTACATTTATTTGATTCTTCACAGTTTAGTCATCATCTTGTCCTATTTTTTATTCGGACTATTAAAACGTTTCTATGGAACTGTTTATATTTGTCGAGCTTCTTAATCTGGCTTAATCAGGCTTTAACTGGCTCCGACGCACGACTGGAGTTTACAAATAATTTAATAAATATAATCAAAACATATTAATACAATATATTAAATGTATTATATTATATTAATATGTATTTAAGCATATTGTAGCCTGTGATGCGTAACGTGTGACATGTGACATTTGATTTTACTCCCATAAATTTTCATGCCACATACTCATAATATATGAAATCGCTTCTTAAGAAGTAAACTAAAAAAAATTAATATTTCTCCTTTATAAGTACGGACAGGAGCCAATTCTAATCGTTATCACTACAATACGCTAGACTCGCTGTCGTCTTTTTACGTCAACCGATCCGTGACATAATCTCTGCGCCCGTAACGTCCTATTTTGACGGTTTTTTTGTCGACAATTAGTCGAAAAGTATAACTAATAAATTAGTTACTTAGGTCTCAAACTTGTTCACAAGGTTAAATTGTAAGGTTACACATTTTTTGTACATATGAAATTACCGGTCGCCTTTTCATCTTTTCGTTATTAAATTGGATATACTTAATATTTTTTTAATTTTCGTATGATATGAGCACGTTTAATGAAGCCTGTAGTATTTTTTTAATGTTGTTGTCAATACACTTAATGATTATTATAGGCACTTAATGGCCCATACATTTTAATAGTCAATGTGTTATAGGCTACCGTCGGGCTTCGCCTATAACACAAGCAACGTTGGCTTATTCGCATAAGGACAGCAATGCTTAGGATTGCTGTCCTTATGCGTAGGATTAAAGATAAGGAATAGAAACAAAGATTGTTTAGGGATAGATAAAGCCCGGTGATTGGTTATTGTAACGCCCACATAAAATGTTGACCAATCACAAAGCTTTCTCTCAGCGTAGCGTAGCCTGAGCGGAGCGTTTACGACTGTAAGTTTGCTCTTGGCCAGGGCCCCCCAGAAGGGGACATCTGACCCCCTGAACGCCCTGGCACGTCGGCCGACTCTTCGGCGCCTTGAGTGAATCGGCCTGGAGGTCAATGTCACGGGACCGCTCATTGGTTATCTTCATAATGGGCTACGGTAGGTAACTACCATCAATAAGTTGACCGTCAACACGTCAAGGAACTTAGTGAAACATATTGTCGTCACGTGGGAGATGGTAACTAACTATAACTACCATCAAGTTGACCGTCAACACGCCAAGGAACTTAGTGAGACATATTGTCTTCACGTGGGCGATGGTAACTAACTATAACTACCATCAAGTTGACCGTCAACACGTCAAGGAACTTAGTGAGACATATTGTCTTCACGTGGGCGATGGTAACTAACTATAACTACCATCAAGTTGACCGTCAACACGTCAAGGAACTTAGTGAAACATATTGTCGTCACGTGGGAGATGGTTACTAACTATAACTACCATCAAGTTGACCGTCAACACGTCAAGGAACTTAGTGAAACATATTGTCGTCACGTGGGAGATGGTTACTAACTATAACTACCATCAAGTTGACCGTCAACACGCCAAGGAACTCAGTGAAACATAAACTTAACCATTACCTAAAATTAAGTTTGCATATAAATTAACACAATTAATTATAACAGTCATTATATTATGTGAATATAGAACACGCTACCAACTAGCACAATTTGCAAAGATTGCAATCGACTTGCGGCCTTGTCAAACGCAAATTTATCGTTTCAAGTCACAGACTATATAATCTGTCAAATAGACAGAATCCTACAAATTTATTTGTAATACTTATAAGGCCCTATTGAAAAACTTAGTTAGCTTAGTAGAATGTTGATATAAAATGATAGTTCAGGAGCAAATTGCAGAAAAAATAATACCTACCTACACTTAATCATTATTATGTATACCTACATTATATATTACAAATGTGTGTGTTTGTATTACAGTGTACCAAACTGATATGGTTTAGGTATGTACCTGCACAGAAGACGAATTTTAATGCCTGAGAAATGCTATCGACCACACATCGCGGCTTTTTTTAGTACCGCCAGTTGGTCGCCAGCTGTCGCCATGTTAGCGTGCGCCGCTTGGCATATTACCCTCTTGCGAGTGAAACAAAACTAACAGCTGCATTGTATTATGAAACTTATAGATAAATTGTGTCTAAGGTTAATTATTAAGTGACGACACGTTTGGTCTAGTGGCTAGTAACCTTAGCTGTTAACCAAGCGGTCGCGGGTTCGAATCCCGCTAGGGGCAAATGTTTATGTGTTAACATTTTACCTTTGTACCTGAGTCATGGATGTTTTGTATTTATAATATGTATGTATTTACAAAAAAAAAGTATTGTATGTAATATATCAACTGTTTGGTATCCATAATACAAGCATTAAGTTGCTTACTTTGGAAATAGATGGTGCTGTTAGATGTGTAGAATGTGTGTGTGTATAGTATTTATAACGGCTGGCAATACTATGACAGCAATGAAGATGTCAGGCGGTATATTGCTTATATATTTTCATTTTTCAATCCAGACAAAGTCGTGGGCACCAGCTTTAATGACTACATGGTATTGATGGTATTTAGCTACCGTTACAGGACCATAAAATGATTAAGGATAACGGATAACGAGGGATGGTATTTTGTACGTGATTTTTCTGCGTCTAGCTCCGCGACTATCGGTTAATGCATTTGTTTATAAAGCAAGGTTAGTTATTCTCGCGTTCAGTTGCAGTAGACGCGGCGTTAACCGCGTTTGCCTTTTAGTTTAATCTAAAAAAAAAAACAAGTAATTTTACGTGCCAAACCGTATAGTACTTGTGAAGTGTTATTTAGATTGGTCAAAAAATTATATAAGTATAGGTAATATTTTTTGTACCATTTGAAATAATACTTGAAAAAATAATTTGTGGTAGTTAGTGTTTTGCATTGTTAAATTTTTCGAAAAGTGTAATCGGTTCCAGTTTTCGCAACATCACGAAAAGGGAGCGCAGGTTTGTTTTTTTTTTTTTTTTTTTAAATTTTTTTGTAGCTACTAGGTTTTTAAAAATCTATTCTAGAAAAAAAAAATTGAAATTTTAATGATTAAAGGCTTGTAATGAAAAAAGTATGGATTATTGCTAATAAAACCATTTAAACTTTTGAGTTTTATTAGCAATAATTTGTTAAGGGATAATAAATGAAAAATTGTCGTTTCAGCAAAAACGCACCTTGGATATTTCAGGGTTTTTTCAGAACACATTTAGGTTCAAAAGCTATAGAAAATATCCTTCGAGTCTGCATTATTTGTAAAGTTATTGCAAGTTATCCAAATATCCTTAAATTTGCACTTTTTTCGATCAACATTTTTAGTGTGAAAATGGTTTTTTTATCAAAATCCGATTTAAGTACCTTATAGGGAATGTTTTGCAGTTTACAAAACTCTACTTTAATTTTCTGTACGACCATTATTGCTCGAGTAATAAATTATCAAAGTCAAAAATTACTTTTTTTGCTTTGATCGACGATAACTCAGTGACAAATCATCGAACAGAGTTTATGAGGAGGTCAAGTTGTAGGGAATTAAATTTTCTAAAAGAGCTGTATAGTGCCATTACAAAAAAAATTACGGTTTTTACAGCGATTTCAAGACGAGCACAAATTTTGAAATTTTTTTTTCCTTGGTTTTCTGACGATTACTCATAAACCGCTAACGAGAAAATATTTGAAGCTCGGTTTCAAAAACTAGAGACTTGAAGCTACAATTTACTTTTTTAATGAGCACCATAAGACCATTTTTTTCGAAGTTACAGCCTATTGAAAATCACCTAAAAATTTGCAACTTTTTTATATCCTTTAATAATTGTTACGTTTAGTATGTATATAAATATTGCATCCGAGGCTTTTTTCAACGCGGATGAAGTCGCGGGGATCTGCTACTATTTTATATTTTAACATTTCAACAGATCTCTTAAATTCTTCAATCAATCACAAATTTATAATTGACTTGGGACTACAATGAAATATTTTGGCGCATTTGAAAATGGCGGTAATTGTAAAAAAAAGAGTCAATGACTTGAATTTGGTTCTATGCACTAGCGACCTTTTATATAATTATATAAATGTTTTTATATAAAAATCTCTGTCTATCCCTATTTCGATAATTACGTGAAAATCTAATTAGAATTGGTCTACTTATTTTTGAATTTTTGAAGCGCACCAATTTAACATTTTTATCGGTACTAATATTATAAATGCGAAAGTTTGTATGTATGTATGTATGTATGTATGTATGTATGTATGTATGTATGTATGGATGTTTGTAACTCTTTCACGCAAAAACTACTGAACCGATCACCATGAAATTTTGCATACACATCGTCTGGGACACCAGAAAGGACATAGGGTACCTTTCATCCAGAACGCGGACAAAGTCGCGGGCACCAGCTAGTATTATAAATGCGAAAGTATGTATGGATGGATATTTGTAACTCTTTCACGCAAAAACTACTGAACCGATCACCATGAAATTTTGCATACACATCGTCTGGGACACCAGAAAGGACATAGGGTACCTTTCATCCAGAACGCGGACAAAGTCGCGGGCACCAGCTAGTATTATAAATGCGAAAGTATGTATGGATGGATGTTTGTAACTCTTTCACGCAAAAACTACTGAACCGATCACCATGAAATTTTGCATACACATCGTCTGGGACACCAGAAAGGACATAGGGTACCTTTCATCCAGAACGCGGACAAAGTCGCGGGCACCAGCTAGTATTATAAATGCGAAAGTATGTATGGATGGATGTTTGTAACTCTTTCACGCAAAAACTACTGAACCGATCACCATGAAATTTTGCATACACATCGTCTGGGACACCAGAAAGGACATAGGGTACCTTTCATCCAGAACGCGGACAAAGTCGCGGGCACCAGCTAGTATTATAAATGCGAAAGTATGTATGGATGGATGTTTGTAACTCTTTCACGCAAAAACTACTGAACCGATCACCATGAAATTTTGCATACACATCGTCTGGGACACCAGAAAGGACATAGGGTACCTTTCATCCAGAACGCGGACAAAGTCGCGGGCACCAGCTAGTATTATAAATGCGAAAGTATGTATGGATGGATGTTTGTAACTCTTTCACGCAAAAACTACTGAACCGATCACCATGAAATTTTGCATACACATCGTCTGGGACACCAGAAAGGACATAGGGTACCTTTCATCCAGAACGCGGACAAAGTCGCGGGCACCAGCTAGTATTATAAATGCGAAAGTATGTATGGATGGATGTTTGTAACTCTTTCACGCAAAAACTACTGAACCGATCACCATGAAATTTTGCATACACATCGTCTGGGACACCAGAAAGGACATAGGGTACCTTTCATCCAGAACGCGGATAAAGTCGCGGGCACCAGCTAGTATTATAAATGCGAAAGTATGTATGGATGGATGTTTGTAACTCTTTCACGCAAAAACTACTGAACCGATCACCATGAAATTTTGCATACACATCGTCTGGGACACCAGAAAGGACATAGGGTACCTTTCATCCAGAACGCGGACAAAGTCGCGGGCACCAGCTAGTATTATAAATGCGAAAGTATGTATGGATGGATGTTTGTAACTCTTTCACGCAAAAACTACTGAACCGATCACCATGAAATTTTGCATACACATCGTCTGGGACACCAGAAAGGACATAGGGTACCTTTCATCCAGAACGCGGATAAAGTCGCGGGCACCAGCTAGTATTATAAATGCGAAAGTATGTATGGATGGATGTTTGTAACTCTTTCACGCAAAAACTACTGAACCGATCACCATGAAATTTTGCATACACATCGTCTGGGACACCAGAAAGGACATAGGGTACCTTTCATCCAGAACGCGGACAAAGTCGCGGGCACCAGCTAGTATTATAAATGCGAAAGTATGTATGGATGGATGTTTGTAACTCTTTCACGCAAAAACTACTGAACCGATCACCATGAAATTTTGCATACACATCGTCTGGGACACCAGAAAGGACATAGGGTACCTTTCATCCAGAACGCGGACAAAGTCGCGGGCACCAGCTAGTATTATAAATGCGAAAGTATGTATGGATGGATGTTTGTAACTCTTTCACGCAAAAACTACTGAACCGATCACCATGAAATTTTGCATACACATCGTCTGGGACACCAGAAAGGACATAGGGTACCTTTCATCCAGAACGCGGACGAAGTCGCGGGCACCAGCTAGTATACATATATAAAAATATTAACTTTTATTTTATACAAAAAGGAATTAACTTAAAATAAACTGAATATTTTAATCATAAAATTAATTTAAAAACGCAAGTTTGTATGTTTGTGCCTCAATAACGCAAAAACGGCTGAATGAATTTGGATGAAATTTGGCACACAGATAGCTTATTACCTGGATTAATATATAGAATATTTTTTATCCTTTCAAACTGTGGTAAAATATAAATTCTCAAACAAGAACAATACTGTTAACAATAATATTCTAATATATAAAATTCTCGTGTCGCGGTGTTTGTTGCCAAACTCCTCCGAAACGGCTGGACCGATTTTGATGAAATTTTGTGTGCTTATCGGGTAGGTCTGAGAATCGGCCAGCATCTATTTTTCATACCCCTAAATGTTAAGGGTGGTCCACACCAAATTTTTATTTTTTATTTTTTGGCAAAACAACGTTTGTCGGGTCAACTAGTTTTTTTTTTATAAAATATTGTTATAAAAATAATATCAATTTAAAATTTCATTTTATTTTTATTGAAAGTTATACATTTTTTATCACTTATATAATTGCGTATTAAAATAAAGACCTTTTTTACCAACTGCGAGGAATGTTTTTTTAAGAACCCTGTTGTATTCATTACGGTTCTTTACTGCTATTAACATGTAATAAAATCAATAAATTAAATTGCAATATAATTCAACATTTTCAAGTAAATTTATTAATCCATAATATTCTTTACATGTTAATAAATCTTTATAATACACATACTATTAGCTGTTGCACGCGACTTCGTCCGCGTTTAAAAAGCAATATATCGCCTGACATCGTTATTGCTATTATACTTAACCAGGAGTTAGTTTCCTTAATTTTAGATAATCCCTCGGGAGCAGTACTTTTTTCTGGATGAAAGGTACCCTATGTCCTTTCTGGTGTCCCAGACAACGTGTATGCAAAATTTCATGGTGATCGGTTCAGTAGTTTTTGCGTGAAAGAGTTACAAACATTCATACATACATCCATATAAACTTTCGCATTTATAATATTAGTACGGATAGCCTGACTCGCTAGTATAGCTTTCTATACTATTCTATATATATATTTTTTTTTAAATTTTTTTTAAAGTAATCATTTAAGCATTAATTCGTCATCTAAACGAGGTGAGTAATTAAGTGAATTCACGTAATAATTACCGTCCGGTAGACATTGAAAATTTATACGGCTCGTCTCGACCTCAAGGTACATATACCTACTTAGTTTACATGAAACAACAAAAAAATAGATACGGCATTTCATTCAGTTTAGGCGCAGGATTGAGGATACATCTAATTCCGCATACAATTTTTTAATAAAGTGGAATCTTCTTTACGCATTTTTAAAGTATGCCTAAGAGTATAGCGGGATAGGCTTGGGAAAAGTGCTCCCAAAGAGCATGGGGTTTGCAACTATGACCAAATGATACTTTATATAGAGATAACATGATGTATAAAATTTCCCCCCTCCCACTACCCCTAAACCGAAAACTGTTTTATTTTTTTTCTCCAAATTTATGTAACTGACGGGGATCAAATTTTGCATAAATGTTGTTGTGACTTAAAGTAATAATATAAAAAAACAAGAGCTCTCCAAGTAGGTACTCCCCATATTGAAGATAATAATAATAATAAATTGTAACATATTGTATAATGATTTCCTGTGGTGTTTCAAATGTGTACCAACATTCAATCTACATAGGTAATCTTCAAGTTTGGTCTATCTAGCAAAGGTGGAAGACTATTAATAATAATTTTGAAATAATAAATACGGAAAAATCTCCTTAGCGACGAATAATTAATTATTAATTAATTAAAACAAATTTTCTTCCCAGGTTTTCTTCCAGTGAATAAATAAATAAATAAATAATAAAAGGCTACTTATATTTTTCGTACATCCAAGTAAAAATTTTTTATTGTGCTTCGTGATAATACGCATTGAGGTCATTGCCGTGCAGTTTAATCGTTGTTAGATTTTTTAACGCAATTGCAACCAATTAAATTTGAACCTTAACTCGAAGGCGATACGGTCTAAATTTACAATTGTTCTAACCCCAAAATAAAAGGTCTGGGAAAGGTACTGGAAATGACTTTTCTCTGAATGAAAGGTACCCTATGTTATTTTCAGTAAATCTGACAACGTGTATATGTCGTCGGCACATCGTAGAATTGGGCATATCATGATATTCCTGGGAAGATCATATTTCTGTTAAAACTAAGAGGGTCTCCTCGCTCCGCTTCGCTCGGCTCCCCAAATTTATTTCCATTTAAACCTAACACGCTCCTCCTCGCTTTGCTTCGCTCCGCTCCTCGTCGCACCTATTTTTGACTTTTGGTGAAAGATTTTTGATTTCATACTTTACGATCTGCCCAATTCTACGATCTGCTCACGACATATACAAAATTTCACACACGAATGCTCGGTTGAGCCATTTTGGAGTTCACAAGGAACGAACATACACAGACACACAGATTTTTATATATTACTAACTATTGCGCGCGACTTCGTCCGCGTAACTTTATAAAATACTAGCTGGTACCCGCGACTTCTATTAGGCTGCCTTCAAAAATAAAAAAAATGTTTTTCCCCACCATGGTTGAATCTTAGTACTAACAATTATTTTAGTCTCCAATATAATTTTCCATAATTTATCGGTTTAAAAGTAGACTACTTGAAGGACCTAAACCAACAGCCAAAGTATATAACGACTTCAAGGGTACTATTCTCATGTCATTCTCTAAGGTCTAAAATAATACTTCATCTTTTTAAGAATTGATCAAATTTTTCATGCAGTAAGTACACTTTAAAATATTCATGCGAAAATATCTAAATAACTTTAGTTCTAACAAAAATTGAGTCTATATTAGCGGCCCGCCCTTGGCCTAGCGGGATTCGAACCCGCGACCGTTTGGTTAACAGCTAGGTTAACTAGATTAGCTAGGTTAACTAGGTTAGTTAGGTTAACTAGGTTAGTTGGGTTAACTAGGTTAGCTAGGTTAACTAGGTCAGTTAGGTTAACTAGGTTAGCTAGGTTAACTAGATTAGCTAGATTATCTAGGACCCTAGGTTAACTAGGTTAACAACTAGGTTAACTAGGTTAGTTAGGTTAGCTAGGTGAGGTTAGGTTTGGTTAACCTTTATTAATGTATGTTTCTCTTTTCCCAATTAAAATAATTAAATTAAATTAATATTTTTTTTCCAAATAAAATAAAATAAAATAAAACACTCAACTTACTTAACATGATTTCGTGTGATACTTAACATGATTTATTATTCAGACATAGCAAGGTTACCTAAATGTCGTGTGCGATAAAATGTCGAACGTGACAGAGAATAGGGACCCTCCATAAACGTGTCCAGTACAATGCTATTATACATTCACTCACTCGTAACAAATAGTTTGCCTGTTCAAGGATTTTGTTGCGAAATTAACTTTACTAGTTGCCTGTTGAGGAGAACAGGCGAGATTGAGGACATTGCTGTGTTTGTACTTATTTGTTCATTAATTTCCAAAACACACCTATAGGCACCGCTAGGATTACTGTCAGAGAGGTGCATCTACACTATATACTAAGTACATAGATGAATGATTGGTCTCGCTGTGCTCGACTAAATACCGCCGTCGTACTTGTCAAATGCGGCATAAAATAGTACGCCGAATTCGGCGTACCCAAGCTAGTCACACTGCAAGCTGGCTGTGATAATATGTACGTGCCGAATGTTTTATCAAATTTTGGGCATAATAAAATACCAGTTTGCGTGGTAAAACTGTGTAAAAATATAATAAAACTGTATAAAAAGTTATAAAAAGTGACGATTTTTTACACGTCCGATCGCTACCAAACACAGGAACACCCGCTGCACTAATCTGCAGATTGTCTGGAAGTTTCATCAAAATGGGTTTAGCGCTTTTGGAGTCTATAGGAGACATATGGGGATATACAAGTACATACACACATCAACTTTATAATAATAAGAAGATAGAATTATAAATGTAAAATAATATAAGAGACTTAAAGAAGGAAGGTTTTTTATATAATTTGCAGAAAAATCCTTGCGAAGCCGGGATCGGCCCGCTAGTATATTAATAAGCGTTTTTATATAGCACCCATTGTACAAGCTCTGCTTAGTTTGGGCCTAGAGGGCGCTATATAATATATAGTATATATATATGCCCCGATATACCTACATAAATTGATATATGTATTTACTTTGTTTCAGAATAAACTACGAAAAAGTAATAAGAGCATGCATTTCGGAGAATTGTGACAGAAAAGTATTTAGAATTAAATCGGAGACAAGATGGCGCCCCAAGAGCGACCTTCGGTTTGCGAGCAGGAGGACGATTCCCGTCAAAACTCGACCATAGACAATAACCTGTCAAACATAGACTTAAGCGGGGGTTTCACGAACAAAGGTTACGTCGTCGACAAAACCGACAATGTTGCCATTAAAAAAGTCGAAGAGAAAGAAAAGAAATCTACCGATTTCGACGACTTATTGCCTTACGTTGGCGAATTTGGTCTTTACCAGAAGATTTTGTTTCTACTAATGATACCGTTCGCGTTTTTCGTTGCGTTCGTGTATTTTTCACAAATTTTCATGACTATCGCTCCTGAACAGCACTGGTGCTGGGTTCCGGAGTTAGCCAACTTAACAGTGGAGGAAAGGTCAGTGCTTATTTTTTATTAATTTTTTAAGTGAAAGTAAAATTTTAAGCTCGAATATTGTGTGACGCTTCAGTGTAACGATCACGTGACGCTTCTTGTAACGTTTCTACACGACATCTACGGCTTACTATAGACATACCAATATGATCGCCATAGAAGTTTCACTTCTAACTCTGTACAAGCGAATGTCTTTTTATCTAAAGTTAAGATAAGGTGTCATTATTATTATCTGCTTTGTGGCTATTCCTGTCTTCTAGAGTACCAGTATCACATCGTCCATTGCTGAAATATTGTGATCGCCACGTAAACTAAAGCTCTCTACCAATACCTACCACGTCAAGAAACTGTAGTACTTTTTTGATAGAAGCATTCCTCACATCTTCACAAGCCATTGTGTGGCTTCCTAAGATGTGACTACGCTTGTGCATCAAAGGGCCACACTCGCACAGGATATGCATTGGTGTTTCTTCTGCCTCGTGGCAGAAGCGACACTCTCCCGTACTAGCGAGACCCATTTTTTAACCCATTATCCACCCCTTAAGATAAGGTGTCACTGCCATACAAAAACAAAAAAAAATCCACACGTTGACTACTATTAGTTCTATGATAGAACAGTTTTTACAAAAAAAATCCAAATAGTATCTACTGCAAAATAAAAAAGGCCAATAGTATTACCTAAAATAAAGAATAAAGTTGCTGTCCGCGTCTGTATGTTTATCCACTAATTTCTTCGAAACGACCCGACGGGTTTGATACGGGTTTTACTAATATATATATATATATATATATATATATATAAGTAGAGCGATAAACAAGGAATAACATGGAATGACAAAGCTCGATAACAAGGACTGTTATCTGTTATTGTCCACTGCTGGACATAGGTAGGGCTTCCCCAAAAGTAACAAGGATGCTAATATGTATTATTATATCCTTGATATAATAAGGATATATAATTTGCGAAAAAATTGCATCACTGCGAAGCAGAGGGCGTGTCGCCACTATTATCCAAAGTTCCTACTAATGCTTACTCCTTACTAATATTATAAATGCGAAAGTTTGTATGGATGTTTGTTACTCTTTCACGCAAAAACTACTGAACCTATCACCATGAAATTTTGCATACACGTTGTCTGGGATACCAGAAAGGACATAGGGTACATTTCATCCAGAAAAAAGTACTGCTCCCGAGGGATTATCTAAAATTAAGGAAACTAACTCCTGGCTAAGTATAATAGCAATAACGATGTCAGGCGATATATTGCTTTTTCAACGCGGACGAAGTCGCGGGCACTAGCTAGTTGAGCATAAAAGGATTTGTGATTTTCATAGTAGCGAATTTTCACATCGCGTTTATTCAATACTATATAAACAACATACTATATAGAATAGCTTGTACATATGTAACATATTATATATGTAACTAGCTGGTGCTCGCGACTTCGTCCGCGTGGAATAGTTATTTTGGGAATCATTTGGGTATCTCGAACGGTTTTCGCAGCGCACGCAACGGAAGCCCGCAAAGATGAATAATTTTCCCCGTTTTTTCCACATTTCCGACTGTTTCTTCGCTCCTATTAGTCGCAACGTGATGTTATATAGCCTAAAGCCTTCCTCGATAAATGATCTATCCAACACAAAAAGAATTTTTCAATTCGAACCAGTAGTTCCCGAGATTACCGCGTTCAAACAAACAAACAAACAAATAAATAAACAAACAAACTCTTCAGCTTTATAATATTAGTATAGATAATAATAATAATACAATATATTACTAATAATACAGATTCGGTTAGAGAAATATAGCGGAAGACATAAATTTAGATCAAAATTCAAGGCCTCTTAAACATTTTAAACTCACGTTCGTGATATATATTTAGTTTTAAATTTATTATATAATTTAAATTGTGTCATACTATGTTAAAAAAACACGATTATGCGATTCGAGGTTATGCGTCGAATCTGCGTGCATAATAATTAGTGTATTATAAATTTTATCTATTTCAAGTTACATGACACATATATTATAGATATATAAAATAATATGTTTCAATCAAAATTGTGTAATGATTCATGTTAAATTATAATATACAATTATTAGCAATATATATTACGAGTATATGAGATTTCTTTGCAATCTGTTTAATTTTTATGATATGAAATTATTAATTACTAGCTGCTGCACTGCAAGCGACTTCACCCGCGTAACTTTTTATAAAATAAAGCTTACTAGCTGCTGCCCGCAACTTCGCCCGCGTTACTCCAGATGTCGCCCTCGCGTCAGAGACATCTGTTAATTTAAATTAGTAACATTACGTAAGTTCTTACCAGATGTCGCCCTCCGCAGCCTTGTTTGTTCCTAAAAATCTTATCAGATGTCGCCTTCATATTTATTAAATGGTTTTTTAATACTTATGACTTGGCCCGAGTAACTTTGTAAATTATACACTAAAACCTTCCTCGAGAACCACTCTATCCATTGCTGAAAACCGCATTAAAATCCGTTGCGTAGTTTTAAAGATCTAAGCATACATAAGCAGACAGACAGACGCGGCGGAGGACTTTATTTTATAATATGTAGTGATCGATGATGTTACTTGTTCGTGAAATAATTGTAGAATTGTAGACCACACCATCACTTAGATAATTTTGCCCTGGAGGTTTTAAATACATTATCTATACTATAATATTATAAAGAGGAAAGATTTGATTGTTTGTTTGTTTGTATTGAATAGGCTCCGAAACTACTGGACCGATTTGAAAAATTCTTTCACTGTTGGAAAGCTATTATCAGTGAGTTATATAGGCTATATTTTATAAAGTTACACGGACGAAGTCGCGTGTAACAGCTAGAACATAATAATATAATATAACCTCATTATTTTTTTAAGTAAATAGAAAAAAATAGAACAATATTTTGCAACCAATTCGCAAAACTATTCGCGTCTCTGTGTTTCTTCGCTCATTATACTTCTAAACCAACTAACCGATTTTGATACGGTTTTCACTAATGGAAAGAGGGATAAATACAAAGAGATATAAATATAAACAAATTTTTATACAATATACAGAAACCTTCGTCAGGTTCGTGTATATAAAAAATTGCATCCCGGCCGAAACCGGAAGCGGGATTGCCAGTAAACAAAATCTGTTATTTTTAGTAAAAAATCAATTCGGACACCGTCCACTCTGAGAAACGCCAGCTTGACATTTAGTCCATTTATTTTTAAAGTTCTATATTCAAGATAATTGAAAGGTACGAGATTCCATTTGCCTTAATATGTAGATGTATATATAACTACATGTATTATTAAATAGTAAGTCACCTTGGAACTGCATCCTGGTTTGTAGTAAGGTACCTGTGTATGTGTATTTGTTTGTTACGCAGGATGGGTATAGAACGCTGACCGCAAAGATCTGATTGAACTTTTTAATGATGATAAAAGATGTTATTGAAGATTTCGATTATATAATTCTAGGGTTCCGTTACGTTTAAATACAAGTAAATTTGGGTTCCAAATTCTAAGTTTTAGTTCCTCTTTCACCGTCTCTGAGTGATGTATCAAGTAGGCTAACCGCCATTTAAAGTAACCGGTAAAAAGCGTAAGAGTTTCACCATCTTCGAGTGGGTAATTTACCGGTGACAGATGACTTTAAATGACGGTTAGTCTACTTGACAGATGGTGAAAGAGGCCCTAAGTGATAAGGGTTGCCGACCAAAAAATTTTTTTTATATGGGTCAGGGACGGGGAAAATTATTCATCTTTGAGGGCTTCCGTTGCGTGCGCTGCGCAAAACCGTTCGAGATACCCAAATGATTCCCAAAATAACTATTCCACGCGGACGAAGTCGCGAGCACCAGCTAGTAAATAATAAGTAAGCAAGTGAACTGTCAGCCTGTCCAGTGACTACTACCATAAAAAACTTCTCGAGTGTACAGAACCTCAAAGGCTTTCTTGTGATAACTTCACGAGGAATCTAATAATTATTTATTTATATTAAAAGGAAAACCACAAACCTCGCCATACAAAAAAACTGTATGACAAAAAGTTATGGGTTTCTCAACATCCTCTTCGGGTATTTACTTTTACATTACCACCATTAATGTTTTATTAGCTTTTTCAGTGTGATTTTTTTATATTTAGTTAATAATTTCAATATTTAAATATTTTGTCTTGAATAAATCAACTTGTATTATCAAATTAGTGTCTGACCAAAGCTTCGGCTTTGGCTAATAACAGAATCTATTGACCGGGATCTGGGACACCAGAAAGGACATAGGGTACCTTTCATCCAGAAAAAAAGTACTGCTCCCGAGGGATTATCTAAAATTAAGGAAACTAACTCCTGGCTAAGTATAATAGCAATAACGATGTCAGGCGATATATTGCTTTTTCAACGCGGACGAAGTCGCGGGCACCAGATAGTATGAAATTAAATTGGGATAATTTGTCGCGCGTGATTGTATACCTATTACAATCGAGGCGCGCGCGATGAATCATCACTACATAGTATAAAACAAAGTCGCTTTTTCTGTCCCTATGTCCCTTTGTATGCTTAGATCTTTAAAACTACGCAACGGATTTTAATGCGGTTTTCACTAATGGGTAGAGTGGTTCTCGAGGAAGGTTTAAGTACATAATTTACTAAGTTACGCGGGCGAAGTCGCGGGCAGCAGCTTTAATTTTATTAACACGTAATTTTATAAACTATAACTAACATGTAGTGCCATCTGTTAACTTTTAGATGAATTAGAGTACTACATTGCTTCAAACAGAATTCCCTAGATGGCGTTGTAAATTTTGCATACACGTTGTCTGGGACTCCAAAAAGGACATAGGGTACCTTTCATCCAGAACGCGGACGAAGTCGCGGGCACCAGCTAGTTAAAAATAAAATTGCTTAAATTATTAATTAAACAATGATCATGCAACCGCCATTATGAAGTTATTAAACATAATAAAATGGGCGTTATCTAATCTTTGAGTGTCTGCTATTAAATTTTGTTTAAATAATTAACTCCATTGTGATCGAAATCACATGGATTGACCATAACTTTTGTATATTTATTTCTGGCGGACAGGCTGACTTCTATACATACACACACATACACTTTTTTTTTGACGAGGAGTAATCCGCTTACAGATTCCCTACCGCTGGCTAGGCGGAAGGGATATATGGGGGTCGCCCAGCACCTGATCATAGCGGCACTGGGAATACCCACTAAAACTCCCCGGTGGATCTGGCTAAAACCACTAAAACCCACTAAACCCCAGGGCAACCTAGCCATTGCTGGCTAGACTGACGCCAATGGAGGATTGCCCGGACACACCCAGGCAATCCCCAGACGGTGGGACCTTGTGCAGGCACACATAACTAGCCAGCTATGTGCGCAGGTCCCCTGGGACATTCAAAGACAGGCTAGGTATGCCCGCCTTCTCCTGCCCAACCGCCTACGTCTGAGGGAAGCGAGACCTGCCTCTTCCTCTCGCTCCCTCTCAGCTGCCTCCTTCTGCGAGATTACAGATTCGCAGAAGGAGGCAACCGCTTTCCAGGGGGTCTCACTGTCAAGCATGACTTCAACCATGCTTGGCAGTGAGATGTCTCCACCACCCTGCGCCGCCTCCAGCTCCCGGCGCTGGGGACTCCAGGCCGGGCACACTTGAAGTGACACACACATACACATACACATACACACACAAATGCATATACACATACACAATTATACACGTTACGTATATATGTAGACATAATTTGTATATGAGACATAGAAGTCTGCCTTTCCTCCTCTGTCTGTTTTTCTGTTAACTTCTCCTAACTAAACACTCCTAAGCGATAGAAAGAACGATCAATGAGATAGGTTTGAGTAATTTGAGAAATAATGCAACCGCGCGATGCAAGTTGCGGTTCGCTAGTTAATTTATAATATACTTAGTACAGACTTTGTATATTATAAAAAAAAACATGTCAGTCACAGGACTGCACTTTCGACTATCGCCGCGCAAGTTATAACGCGCTATTGTTTCGTTCCTCAACGCGAACTACTTATCACCGAACGGATTCCGATACTACTAAAGGAAAGACCGATATATTATGTGTTTTGCAGAAAAAATGCATCCGTGCGAAGCTAGGGGCGGATCGCTAGTTAATTTATAATAGCACTAGCTGGTGCCCGCGACTTCGTCCGCGTTCTAGATGAAAGGTCCTATGTCCTTTCTGGTGTCCCAGAAAACGTGTATGCAAAATTGCATGGTGATCGGTTCAGTAGTTTTTGCGTGAAAGAGTTACAAGCATCCATACATACATCCATACAAACTTTCGCATTAATAATATTATATTAGTACTGATATATATATCTATACTAATATTTTAAAGTTGAAGAGTTTGTTTGTTTGTTTGTTTGAACGCGCTAATCTCAGGAACTAATGGTTCGAATTGAAAAATTATTTTTGTGTTGGATAGATCATTTATCGAGGAAGGCTTTAGGCTAGCTAGCTAGCTCGCTCGCTCCTATTAGTCGCAACGTGATGTTGCGACTAATAGGAGCGAAGAAACAGTCGAAAATGTGGAAAATAACGGGGAAAATTATTCATCTTTGAGGGCTTCCGTTGCGTGCGCTGCGAAAACCGTTCAAGATACCCAAATGATTCCCAAAATAACTATTCCACGCAGACGAAGTCGCGAGCACCAGCTAGTATATAGTACGGATAGACTTTTTACAATCAAAAATATTGATATTAAAATTTATTTTAATTACTTTTTCGACCTTTATCGCTGAGGTCACACAACAAAGCGCAAAGGTTGATGGATTCGTGTCATTTTCGAGGTCATTTCTAACAGACCGATTCACTTCACAGTATTGTTAATATACAATACAATAATAATAGTTATGCTTATTTCATTTATTTTTTTATAAATTGGTTCCGTTAATAATTTTTGCACGCCTCCCCCTTCCGCGAAATGTCCGAATTCTGTTTTGTCGTCATAAATACCTCGGTCTTCGATGCGTGAAGGCCTTTGATACTTAGTCTTGAATTGAATGCAATGTACCGATATGTTTTTTTTTGTTTAATTCGTCATCTAACCCGTTGTTAAGGTGACGCTCCCAAAACGCTCTCTGTTGGCGCACAGCGAGGTACTGAGGAACACTCGCATGCATTCCCTTTCAAACACAAATGCGGTTCGAATAAGGTTGAATATCGAATGATCCATTTCTCTGTTTTTCTTGCATGTTCTATGCAACATGCGCAACTAAAGGACGAAGTCTCTCTATGAGAATAATAATCGTTCTAGGTAAATTTTGTCTTGAGAATAACTACTTAATAAACCTCATTTTCTTTCTATGAGTATTTATTTTGCATATGTAACTAAAGTTGCTTGTGAGATAAAAGAAAAAATGAAAAAAATTTAAAAAATTAAAGTGTCGAGTCAATTTCCACTAATTGTGATTCTGTTTTGACAATGACTAGAAAAAGGTTTAAAATATAATATTATTTTAGATTTACATTGATGTGATATTTGGTTTACTTACATTATTACGGCAAACAATCATAATTTTTAGGGAGCCGGGCCTTAAGAGGATTGTGAGGTGCCGATACGCGGCGCGAGTAGGTATTTTCAAAAATGCTATCTGTTTCACATCGCTCTGCCTCCGACCCGTATCGTGCGATAGAGTGAGTTGCAAGTCCTGTAGTAAATTGCCTACATTTCCTTAGTGTAATATGCTTTCGGGCGATAACGTTTTTACCCCCCTAAACTTTTACAAAATAAGACAATTTTGATATCATTGGATTCGGTATACCTTAATCTAAGTCTGTACGTTTTTATTTTTTAGTAATTCAGTTTAATTTAATTAAAAAAAATAAAAACGCTAGAGGAAGTTTTTAAGTAAAAAATATAGATTTTTAGATGCTAATAACTTCTATCGTAACAAATATTTCTTAAAAATAAAAACGTACGGACCTTGTTTTTCATTATCTCTACAACATTTCCAAAAATTATAAAAATTGGACTATGTTTACTGGGGGGAAAGCGTTATCGCTTTTTGTATGAAAATTTACAGCTTGACAATCCTCTTAATACGAAGAATATTTATTTTTTTACTGCACAGTTTACTGTGCAGTAAAAAAATAAATATTCTAAAGAAGGCGGCTTATTCATTATTTACTGGACTTTACAGAAGTAGAATGTATGCGATATTTTCTACTACTTAAAGGTTATAAAAGTTACATTTTTGCTAATGAATATATGTAGTAAATATTAAAAAATAAAGAAATTGTGCGAATAAAAATAAGGCAGCGTACATTCGTTACTAATTTGCTATTGGATGTATTAAGTAATTAAAAAAGTGTACCAAATGAGAAAGTACTTACATAAAATGCTAATAAATCGGCGATTTGCAGTTTACTTAATTACTTATCTACTTACCTGTTTCATGAATGCAAAATATCCTGCATCGAAATGCAGTTGTTGTTTGTTGCGGTTTCACGTCTTGACTACACAAATTTTGAAACTCCTGAAATTTTCCATGCAAGTTGTCAGGGGTACAGAGAATGACGACGTCACGTGACACGTGATACGTGACAGCAGATATAGATATAGATATAGATATAGATACCTATAGATATATAGATATAGATATATTGCCTGTCTGCGTTAAAGCAAGCACTTGACCAAGAGGTTTAAAATTAAGTCATTAATTTAAATTAATTAATTAATTAAATTAAGTCAGGTTTTAAATTAAATATATATTATCCAAGGCTAAAATAATAGCTAGGTACCAATTTTTTGCCATGTAATAGGTAACAATATTGACGTCAGAACACGTCAGAATGACTTTCTTTTTGTAAAGATGATTATAGATATTGCAAGCCAAACATAATAAAACAAGGGGTATAGCCCAGTCAAATAAAATAAAATCAGGTGAAATAAAACTCGTGTAGTTTTGAAAAATGGTACATTTTTCGTACCAGATAAACATACTAAAAGTCCTCAAGGTTGGGGTGCTAAGGGTATAGGGAGGGGTTGAAGGTACCTTCTTTCAGGTTTTTGCTCATATCCCGAATATCTCACACACACGTGTCACGTGACGACACGTTTGGTCTAGTGGCTAGTAACCCTAGCTGTTAACCAAGCGGTCGCGGGTTCGAATCCCGCTAGGGGCAAATGTTTAAAATGTGTTAACATTTATCTTTGCACCTGAGTCATGGATGTTTTGTATTTATAATATGTATTGTATTTACAAAAAAAAGTAATGTATGTAGTATATCAACTGTCTGGTATTCATAATACAAGCATTAAGTTGCTTACTTTGGAACTAAGTAGATGGTGCTGTGTGGAATGTGTGAATATATTTATATTTATTTATATATATCTCTACAATTAGCACTCTGAAAACGTTGCTGTATTAGACGCGTAGAACATTAAAAGGTACCAGAGACAGTTGGTTCTAGGAAATTTCAACTCTTCCTTGTAATTTTTTTAGTGTTACACGCAATAGATAATTGTCATAGTTAATTTCAATGTGGCATTGTCAAAAATCTGGCGAGACTGTGCGAAGGTTCTTCCTGATCGTGTGGCGACAAATACAGAAGGAAGTGTATCAACCCTGGGGCAGTCACGATTTTATTTACTTACTTAAACTAATCTCTTCCCTTCGGCTTTTGATACGCATAAATTTTCTTTTAAAATTGCGACGCGTGATTTATCGTTTTTTTTCGGGTACGCAAGGGGTACGCAAGGGGTACGCAAGGGGTACGCTTAAAGGAAATCTTGTACGCTGACTACGACATACTACTACCACAGCTTACTTATTTCGTACAGTAGGCCGACAGAGACGTCTAGACAGGGCAATCGTGTCGTGCGGGGCGTGAGGGGTGAGGCGCGAGTGGGACGTGCCCAAGCTGCATACTTCGTCGTTCTCAGTAGCTTGGGATAAATATTCTAGGGCTATCGCGTCTTTCAGATTTTAATTTATTATATAAATCAAAATGACGCATACGGCATGTGCTGTAAGTGCGTGCAAATCTTTACCTCGCATAAATAAAGAACTAAGCTTTCATCAATTTCCGCACGATGAAGAAAGGTACTTAAGCACATTTTATATTACTTAATTTGTGTCAACCCTTCCGTAATTTTTAAATACCTACAGAGGCGGCGGTATCGCCCAACATCAAAGGCGTCGGCCTACTGTAGGAAATAAAAATAAGTATGCTGTGCTTATACCATGAAACAGATAGCGGCGGCCGCTTCGCTTGAGGGAAGAGGATAGAGCCACTAGTTTGTTTACATTATTTGCGTTGTCTCCTTGGCTTTACTATAATAATATTTTATTTTAGGAGGTCAATATTAGGTTTTATCAAGTTTTTTTTCATTATTGGAACGTTTTCAGACGAGCCCTGGCGATTCCCGCTAAGACTGAAGGTGCATTTTCCCACGACCGCTGTCACATGTACAAGGCTGACTGGGCTGCAGCTTTGGCCGAAGGTAGAACTACTCCTGACGATGAATGGGAAGTAGTTCCTTGCTCTCACGGCTGGGAATACAACAGGAGTGATGTGCCGTATCACACTATAGCTTCTGAGGTATTTATTTTATTTTTTATGTTAATATCGGCATACAGGTTGACATTCCATTTTTGAGGTAGGTGGCTACTTGAAAATTCTTTCACCTATAGAAAGCGAGTAACATAATATATAGATAGGCTTTATTTTATAAAATTACGCGAGCAAAGTCGCGTGCAAAAGCTAGTAATATTATAAAGTGAGAATTTTATTATTTTTGTATGTTTGTAATGAATAAACTCAAAAACTACTGGACCGATTTTTTATTTTTTTCACCTATAGAAAGCTACATTATCAGCGAGTAACATAAGCTATATTTTATAAAGTTAAGCGGGCGAAGTCGCGTGCAACAGCTAGTTAAAAATATATTAGGTAGATATGTAATTAACGAATCGTTATCTCGTTTACAGTTAGACTGGGTGTGCGAGAAAGACAATTTGGCTGCAACAGCTCAAGCCATTTTCTTTTGCGGTGCCATAGTTGGCGGACTAGTCTTCGGATGGATCGCCGACAAATACGGCAGAATACCAGCACTTGTTGGTAAGTAGACATTGAAGGATAATTTTGAATTGAAGTCATCAAATTAATAGTTAATCTTAATCTTAAATTAAGATTTCATTTAATTTTAACTTAATTAATTTTTACCTGCAACAGATAACCAGAACAGCACGTCTCTAAATTTTTTTTATTCTATTTTTTTTTATTTTTTTTTATTTTACACATTTTTTTTAAATAAGAAATTTTAATTTCTTTTTTATACTTTTTACACAATTAAAAGATCCACAAATACAGAGATATCGGCACCGGCTACATATTCATTCCCTTCGGTGTCGAAGATCTGGGTCCGTGGGGGGACCCAACTTAAATTTTTTAACACGCGTAACTTGTAAATTATATACTAAAACCTTTATCGAGAACCCCTCTATCCATTTGTGAAAACAGCATGAAAATCGGTGTTTTTGAGTTTATCGCGAACAGACTAGATTAAAAAAAACTACCAAATGTTGAAGTCAGTATTAGATATTAAATACAAGCTTTGAAAAATTTCCAGGCACTAATCTCATGGGTTTCGTGGCCGGCATCGGGACGGCGTTCACCAACACATTCTGGTCCTTCGCGCTGTGCAGATTCCTAGTCGGATTTGCTTTCGACAACTGCTTCACAATGATGTACATACTTGGTAAGTCAATGCATTAAATAGCTGGACGATTTTATTAAGCCAAGGTACTATTAAGCTAAAGACTATAGCGCCATCTCACAAAGTTTTGAGAAAACAGTTGATCTATCGGCAACAATACAAGTAATGTCACAAAATTTTGCCAGATGGCGTTTTAATAAATAGTATAAAAAACTTTTATTTTATTTTTTATTCCTATATGATCCCTGGGGATCATTTTATTTTATTTTTGAGTGATAGTATTTTTTAATCTTTGACCTTTTTTAACATTTGACATTGTGTCTTAATTGTTTGATCTGTTTTTGTTTGTAGTTAATTTTGTTTGGATTATTTTTCTATATTTTGAATTTTAAAATTTATTTGAGGTTGTGTACCAAATTGAATAATGTGTTCAGCTCTAATTGGCTTACACTCTTTATATCCGCTCTGTGATAGTTGTGATATCTAAACATTAATTTTGACTCAATTGTTTTTCAGTCTTAGAGTACGTTGGACCAAAATGGCGAACATTTGTGGCCAACATGTCCATAGCTCTGTTCTTCACTCTCGCCGCATCTCTACTGCCTTGGATAGCGTTATGGGCCGATGATTGGAGAATATTCGCTTTGGCGACCAGTGCACCATTCATCCTAGCAGCAGCGACACCTTGGGTCGTACCGGAAAGTGCTAGGTATGTCTGTTTGTAAATTAATTTATAATAATGATCAGGATAATGATGCGAACATTCAAGAACCTCAAGGTTGAATATCTTGACCACGTGGTTAGACACGACAGATATATGCTGCTTCAGTTAATCATGATGGGAAGAGACGCGCTAGGCTAGGCGAAGGAGGAAATCATGGTTAAGACTTTAGTTGCCTCATTAGAGCAACTGTTCCAGCTGGCTCTTGACATAGACAGGTTTTTTTTTTTACTTGGCTGTTTCATAGCATATGACTTGTTACCGGAAACAATATAAAATTATTATTTATATAATAATTTATAACAATATAAATTGTTACAGATGGTTGGTGTCTCAAGGTAAAATCGACAAGGCTCTTACAATAATGAAGAAATTCGAAAGGATCAACAAAACTAAGATTCCCGATAAAGTTATCAGCGAATTTACTGTAAGTATAAGCATTTTAGTTATAACATAGTGAGTCAAAAAATGGAAGCGAAAATGTTAGATTTTATGTATTTTATTATGGAGAAGATTTATTTATGCTGTCAAATTTAAAGGCGAGAAAGAAGTAGCCAAACACAGCCATGGTTGCTGATGCTTGGTGGCTTGCTGATGCTTCTTCTATCGGTAATAAACTTCTTATAAATAAAGAATTATTAAGAAGACGACACGTTTGATCTAGTGGCTAGTAACCCTAGCTGTTAACCAAACGGTCGCGGGTTCGAATCCCGCTAGGGGCAAATGTTTATGTGTTAACATTTTACCATTGTACCTTGTACCTGAGTCATGGATGTTTTGTATTTATAATATGTTTTAATTTACAAAAAAAATAATCTATGTAATCCATAATACAAGCATTAGTTGCTTACTGTAGAACTAGATGGTGCTGTGTAGAATGTGTGAAGATATTTATTTATTTACTAGCTGGTGCCCGCGACTTTGTCCGCGTTGAAAAAGCAATATATCGCCTGACATCGTTATTGCTATTATTCTTAGCCAGCAGTTAGTTTCCTTAATTTTAGATAATCCCTCGGGAGCAATACTTTTTTTCTGGACGAAAGGTACCCGGGTTATGTCCTTACTGGTGTCCCAGACAACGTGTATGCAAAATTTCTTGGTGATCGGTTCAGTAGTTTTTGCGTGAAAGAGTTACAAACATACATACATACATCCATACAAACTTTCGCATTTATAATATTAGTAGATACGGATTTATCAATTAACCAAATCTGTTTCAGGAATCATCCCTAAAAACGATAAAAGAAGGCGAGGCTGAATCAAGAACGTATTCAGTGTTGGATCTCTTCAAGACCCCTCGCTTGCGAAAGAACGCGATCCTGCTCATCGTCATTTGGATGGCGATCTCTCTGGTCTTCGATGGACACGTGAGAAACGTCGGGTCTTTGGGACTGGATATCTTCTTGACATTCACAATAGCATCGGCGACAGAGTTCCCAGCGGACACTTTCTTAACAGCTGTTTTAGACAAGTAAGTCTTTACATTCATAGTTTACATGGGTTGACTGTATGTATGTATGTATGTATGTATGTGTGTGTGTGTGTGTGTGTGTGTGTGTGTGTGTGTGTGTGTGTGTGTGAGTGAGTGTGTGTGTGTGCATGTATGTATGCATGTATGTACAAAAATAGTAAAATACCTAGTTTAATGATACATTAAACTATCATACCTAGTTGAATGATGCATTAAACTAGGTATATTACTATTTTTGATTACTAGTTATTATTACTATTTACTAACTAGTTTACTAACTAACTAATTTTAAAAAAACAGTAAAAAGAAAATTCAAATTTCGTCATTTTTCTATCGCTTTAAATATAGTAAGCCCAGGCGAATTAGAAATATCAGTGGAAATAGTTGACTGTACTATTTATAGACTTAACAAAGAAGAGAAAGAGGAAGAGTTTGACGACACGTTTGGTCTAGTGGCTAGTAATCCTAGCTGTTAACCAAGCGGTCGCGGGTTCGAATCCCGCTAGGGGCAAATGTTTAATGTGTTAACATTTACCTTTGTACCCGAGTCATGGATTTTTTGTATTTATAAAATGTATGTATATACAAAAAAATTAATGTATGTAGTATATCAACTGTCTGGTATCCATAATACAAGCATTAGTTGCTTACTGTGGAACTAGATGGTGCTGTGTGGAATGTGTGAAGATATTTAATTTTATGAAAATATATATTTAGTCTTAGACATATTACTTATATGTATTTCATAATATCATCTACTTCAGATGGGGAAGGAGATGGCTCGCGTGTGGTTCTATGGTGATTAGCGGTATATTCAGTCTCTTAGCCACTGCCGTACCAACCGGTAAGTTTACACCACTAGTGGAAAATTCAATGTTACCAAATTTTTACTTTAACACATTCACTGCGTTACGGGAAGTATTTGGTTGTAATTGAATTTCGCTCTGTGCGGCGGCTAGTTGTCCTTGTTTTGCACTCCGTGCGGAGGTGATTTTTTCAAGTATTCGTACAAGTAAAAAAGAGACACCTATATTGCCGGTGTCCTTGCTTGAAGTGTATTGAAATTTACGAATAAAAATGTACGGGAATTATTTTATCGTAACGCACAGAAAGGTAATTATTTTACAATAGTGCGATACGGGAACTATTTGGCCGTATCCTAAACCCCGTACCGCACTGAACGTGCGCGCGCGCGGAGCTTCAGTTAGCCGTAGTGCTGTGCCCAGTTAATACGTTTATACAGAACGCGATATTTTATTCGTCACGCGTAAGTAGGTAAATTGTAATAAACAATGAAACATTCACGTAAAAAACTTATTATGGGAAAAGGTGTGAAGACAGAAGGTGAAGAAGCTAGAAACATTATTGTGCAGAGTAGTGGTTCCAGTTTATCGAATCCCAAACCATCTAGTAAAAAAAAACCCAGTTCAATTTTTTTAAGTCCATTGACAGGAAGGGAATTTAGTATATTAGAATAAGTTATAATTAATAAAAATAAAATTGTGTACGACCTGAATAATAAATCTGAAACAGAAAAATATTTTACTTAATACACCCCATCCCTAGCAATATGACTGTTGTATGCGCAACGACAAGTATTTTCCCGTAAAATCAACCATTTCCAAAAATACCTGTAACTTTTAAGATATTACTTAGAACCCCGTGCGACTGCAGCCGTGTATACACAAGGATGTAACCTATTGATTGGTACCACAAAAAAAATCAGCTGTGGACTTTCCATGTCTCTGTGGAGGTTTGAAGTTAGGACTACGTACGGGAAAATAGACGTCGTAACGCATATCAGGCATTCTTGATACGAGAAGTATGTGACTTGTACAGCACTGGAAGTAAGTCTTAATCTAGCGCAGCCGCAGTGAACGTGTTAATAAAACCCACGTAGTAGAGATATGTTAAAAAAATTAAAACAACGATCATATTTACAAAAAAAAAAATTAAAAAATTCTAAATAGTAAGGGCTACTTTCACCAACTACAAGTAATGTGTTGATTAGTAACGCTAATTGGCGAGTAAATGTTACGAGAATATTGTGTCAATTTCATTGAAATTACCCATTGAGTAATGCTACTCGAAGATGGTGAAACTCGTACGCTTTCTTACCGGTGACTTTAAAAGGCGGTTAGCCTATTTGATACTTTACTCAGAGACGATGAATAAGGCCCTAAGTGTTATTATCATTTAAAGTCACCTGTCACCGGGAATAATTTAGCTGATATAGGTACCTTTGTTTGTACGGTAAAAGTCCCAAACATCAAAAAGAATATAATAAAAAAAAATTGCCTATCGAAGGATGCACTAAACCGAGTGCATAATTTAATAAAACATAAAATTATTTCTAAAAGTAACTAATCAACACTTTATTTGTAAAGTTGTTTACAAATAAAGTTGTAAAGTTTTGCTTCTCGAAGATAAACCTAAGTTTAGCCGGCTAATCTTAAGTTTATGTTCACACCTACCTTTAGCCGTAACATATATACGGCTCTGGCGAAACGGACACGAAAGTAATTGTCGGATAAATCCGACTCTGGCGGCTAAAATATTAAGCCTCCCTAAATCTATCTCCGTTTTTCACAGGTGGTCCGTCAGCATCTCTGGCCATCCTCGGCAGATTTGCAGTGAACATATCTTACAATATTGGCCTTCAGTACGCAGCAGAATTGCTGCCGACAGTGGTGAGAGCACAGGGAGTGGCTCTGATTCATATTATGGGATACGTCGCTTCGATTGTGGCACCGTTCGTTGTTTATCTGGTGAGTAAAAGAGTTTCTAAGAATAATTTCATTTAATTATCGTTTTATTTATCGTTATTTATTTATTTTTTATTAGAGACTAGCTGGTGCCCGCGACTTCGACCGCGACTCTGGATGAAAGGTACCCTATGTCCTTTCTGGTGTCCCAGACAACGTGTATGCAAAATTTAATGGTGATCGGTTCAGTAGTTTTTGCGTGAAAGACTTACAAACAAACATTCAACTCGAACTATGAAAATTATATCCTACTAATTCCTACTAATATTATAAATGCGAAAGTTTGTATGGATGTATGGATGGATGTTTGTAACTCTTTCATCCAGAAAAAAAGTACTGCTTTCGAGGGATTATCTAAAATTAAGGAAACTAACTCCTGGCTAAGTATAATAGCAATAACGATGTCAGGCGATATATTGCTTTTTCAACGCGGACGAAGTCGCGAGCACCAGCTAGTTGATTATATTGATTGCTACAATTTTTTTTTTGCAATATTTTTTTCTTTTCTTTGTGTTGATGTTTAGTTTCTGTTCTCTCTTATATTATGTTAATGTTATATCTATCTATGAACCTAGATGCTCTACGAGTTGAAAGTGTTAAATATAAGAGAAATTATAAAAAAAAGCGTATATTTCAGGCTAATATCTCCCAAGACCTACCGCTCTTGATCTTGGGCGCGCTCGGGATAGTTGGTGGTTTACTTTGTCTACTGCTACCAGAGACTATGGACACGGAGATGCCTCAGACCCTCCAAGATGGAGAGGATTTCGGAAAAGACCAGAAATTCTGGGACAATCCATGCTTTCCAAGGTAAATACTGTGAAATACTGTATCTGTACTTTATTTAACTTAAAAAAAAAAACTTTATTTTTGATTTTTTTTTTTATATATAAAGAGGAAAGTTTTCATTGTTTGTTTGTTTGAATTGAATAGGCTCCGGAACTACGAGACCGATTTGAAAAATTCTTTCACTGTTGGGAAGCTTTATTATCAGCGTGTAACATAGGCTATATTTTATAAAGTTACGCGGACAAAGTCGCGTGCAACAGCTAGTGGAATATAAAACTGTCAGTTGTAGGACTGCACGTCAAATGTGCAACTATCGAACATTTTATCTCCATCTGTTAACATCTCAACAAACTAATAACGGAGTCAAGCTTATTATGGACAAGAAGTACGCACTGATTCGGGTAGAGGGCGCTTATTTCATACAATTAAACTAAGAAAATGTCACCCTTTCATTATATTACTATCCATGTCGTCGGCACATCGTAGAATTGGGCATATCATGATATTCCTGGGCAGATCATATTTCTGTTAAAACTGAAAGGGTCGCCTCATTTCGCTTCGCTTCGCTCGGCTCCCCAAATTTATTTCCATGTAAATCTAACACGCTCCTCCTCGCTTTGCTTCGCTCCGCTCCTCGTCGCACCTATTTTTGACTTTTGGTGAAAGATTTTTGATTTCATACTTTACGATCTGCCCAATTCTACGATCTGCCCACGACATCCATAAGAGTGAATATATTATTATGCGTTGCGCCGTAAACGCATACCGTACGGGACTCCGCTCACTAGATAAGAGTCGAGGCGAGGTCACAGCATACTTATTTAAGTATGCTGTGGCGGGGTCGTGGCGGTGCGAAGTCACTTCTCTTACTTATAAGCGTCGGCTCAATGCGCTTCCTACTCGTCGCTAGGGCAACTTGCCTATATAACAAACTATAAAGCCGAAAGGCGATGTAATTTTCTATAGAGCGCAAGTTAAGGCGGGGACGCCGTGCCTTATTCTCGACGCCACCTCGTCACCAGTAGGTATAATCGAAGCGAGCTGAGGTGACCATGCTGCGATGTTAATTTAGGAATAATATAAGGAGTCTAAGTCTTAGATTTCAATTTGTTTTTCTTTAAAATGATATAAAAGTATGCAATACCGAATTTTTTAATCCCAATATTTTCAGAAAATAACACGAGAATTTACACTCAGAAATTAGAAGAGATTCTTCTCCACGTAGTTTACAATGATTTTTTTTTCACAGGCAAAAAGAGGACCCAGAAAATCCGGAACGCTACGTAAAAAGATTTTCCATAGTAAGCGCCAAAGACGAAACGCAAGACCATTTCGTTAGGGCTCTTCCTATTGGGTCTAGGGCTTCAGTGAGAGCTTCTATTAGGGCTTCCACTAGGAGCTCGATAAGGAAAAGAGAGGTCAGCAAAGAGAGAAAGGAAAACATGGTCTGAAAATAACTAAGTATATGACACTGCGTTTCTAGACTTTCGGACTTTTGTTTTAGGTTTTTCGGACTTTTTTTAGGTTATGTAGGGCAATTGTTGATTGACGTAACTTAGGTGTGTTTTATTTATGGTGTAAAATATTTGTGTACAAAGACTGTGATTCTCGTTTAAAAATTAATATTTAAATATATTCAAAGTTTAAATTTATAGAAATCAACAAACCTACTTTATAGGAAAACAAAATGTCAAGCCAGTGTTTAATATTTTAACTATTTACCCCAAAGATAATTGATTGGTCTCGCTGCGCTCGACTAGATAGAGCTCTATACAAAAGCGATAGCTCCGTGAATGCGACAACTTTGTAATAAAATTGGTATTTTATTATGCCTAATATTTAATAAAACATTCGGCACGTACATATCACAGACAGTTTGCAGTGTGACTGGCTCGGATACGCCGAATTCGGCGTAGTATTTTACAAGTACAACGGCGGTATCTAGTCGAGCGCAGTGAGACCAATCATTCATCTATGTATTTACCCAATGTTAAAATATCTTTATTTTTTAGTTTAAACCAATTACAAATACGACGTGTTCCTAAAAAGAATATTGTAAGAATGTTGGACCTGTTGGTCTTGTATAAGTCTCTATAATGATTGCACTCGCTAGCGAGAGCCTAAAAAATATATCTAATAATATGGAAAATTGTCATTTCGACAGTCGCCATTTTGTTGTAAAGTAATGCATTTTGTGATTTATTTCTCACTTTATTTATTTTAACCTCAAAATACGTCTATAGTTCAAATCAAACATCAAGCAAATATGACAGAAATAATATTTTTGGAGTTTACTCCTTTAGAATCGATTTGCATATACATGTCGTGGGCAGATCGTAGAATTGGGCAGATCGTAAAGTATGAAATCAAAAATATTTCACCAAAAGTCAAAAATAGGTGCCACGAGGAGCGGAGCGAAGGAAAGCGAGGAGGAGCGTGTTAGGTTTACATGGAAATAAATTTGGGGAGCCGAGCGAAGCAGAGCGGAGCGAGGCGACCCACTCAGTTTTAACAGAAATATGATCTGCCCAGGAATATCATGATATGCCCAATTCTACGATGTGCCGACGACACATATATATAAGTCCGTGGTATAAAAATTTTTGGGAGTAAAATCAAAATCGTTACACGAAAGCGTTATTTTATGCGTTATAGTTACTTTCTATTTTTTTTTTTGAATATTTTAAAATATATCTGAAGTTTCAGAGATAACTTAAGGAGTAAACTCCAGTCGTGTGTCGGAGCTGACACACAATTTTTTTATTACAATGATTATGTGAAAATGTTCCAACAATAAACATAATTAAAATAACCCGCTAAGTCTATAGTCTATAACTTCAGTCTATAACTTAAGATAAGTATAAACTAAACATCAAAATAAAGCAATGAAAATATTTCAATTCTTTAGAAAAAAAAGCCACGAAATTTTTCTCATATTCTGTATATAAAAAAAAGGTTTGTTATGTAATTAATTTATTTAATTTAAATATAATAAGAATCAGTCCTCTTTGCTCAAAATTCAAAAGTTTTTGAGTTGAAAATATTAAATTAAGTTTAAAGATTTGTGAGTTATTCGCGTACACTCAGAAAATGTCAATTTTTTTTTTAAATGTAACGACTCTAAAATAGTCAAGATATATTTCATATAAAAAAAATGCCTATTTATGACTATTTTGTCTCTCATCACATACATTTTTCTGTTTGTTTGCGAATATTATTTAATTTAAAACTAATAATGACATAAGTTGTATTTAATTTGTAATTTAAATTATGTAAATTATTTTTTTTAATGTGTAATACCAGTCAATGCGATTTGAAATGTAAAAATGTGATTATTAAATTAATTCCTGTGATAAAATCGTAAATAAATTATAAATATTATTACTTAAACCTTGAGTTTTATGGAAATATATTTTCTCTTCCGTACTAATTATTATAAATGCGAAAGTTTGTATGGATGTATGTATGCATATTTGTAACTCTTTCACGCAAAAACTACTGAACCGATCACCATGAAATTTTGCATACACGTTGTCTGGGACACCAGAAAGGACATAGGGTACCTTTCATCCAGAAAAAAATACTGCTCCCGAGTGATCATCTAAAATTAAGGAAACTAACTCCTGGCTAAGTGAAATAGCAATAACGATGTCAGGCGATATATTGCATTTTCAACGCGGACGAAGTCGCGAGCACCAGCTAGTATGTAAATATATATAACATACATCCGTACTAATACTTATTATAAATGCGAAAGTTTGTATGGATGTTTGTAGCTCTTTCACGCAAAAACTACTGAACCGATCACCACTAAATTTTGCATACACGTCGTCTGGGACACCAGAAAGGACGTAGGGTACCTTTCATCCAGAACGCGGACGAAGTCGCGGGCACCAGCTAGTATGTATATAAAATGCATTCACTACCTACCAATAAACAGCTAAGAGTGAACACTAGATACTTATAATACGTTTCTTTAATAAACGCCAATATTGCTCCAATTAAGATATCATTGAAACTAAAGCAAGTTTATTTTCGTCATAGACTTAACAAAGTGCACGAATAAATTTTAAATTAATTTTTAATACAATATTTATTTACCTATTTATTTATTATTTTATTTTATTTATAGCTGACCCAACAAACGTAGTTTTGCCAAAAAATTAAAAAAAAATTTGGGGTGGACCACCCTTAATATTTAGGGATATGAAAAATAGATGTTGGCCGATTCTCAGACCTAACCGATAAGCACACAAAATTTCATCAAAATCGGTCCAGCCGTTTCGGAGGAGTTTGGCAACAAACAACGCGACACGAGAATTTTAGTTATATTAGATTTATTAGGTTATAAGTATAATAAAGAAATAGAAATATAATGTTTCATATAATTCTTATTTATATAATATATTTACAAATTAAACAAATTATATGATATAAAGCTTCGGTCCTAGGCATGGTCACAAGCATGCTAGCTGCATGCTTAAATAATTATAATTTAGGTTATTTTTAAATTTCTTCTATTGCATTGTTTGTTTGTTTGTTACGCATTCACTCAAAAACTACTGAACCGATCACCATTAAATTTTGCATACACGTTGTCTGGGACACCAGACAGGACATAGGGTACCTTTCTCCCAGAACGCGGACGAAGTCTCGGGCAGCAGCTAGTAAATAAATAAAGGTAGACAGACAGGCTGACCGTCCACTTGATGGTAGGTGGCTACCGTCGCCTATAACACAAGAAAAGCCATAGGTGCTGCAAAGTGGGCTGCCGACCATAGATAGATTAAGGATGAGGGATAAGGAAGGCATAGGGAAATAGGCTCTGGCTTTCCTTACTCCCTCACCGAAAAACACACATGGGTAGCTATTCTATAAGTAAGTGGTGGTTACTGCCGCCAAACGGCTGCCAAGCGTTTGATGTAATTAAAGGAATTTTTATTTACTAGCTGGTGCCCGCGACTTCGTCCGCATTCCGGATGAAAGGTACCCTATGTCCTTTCTGGAGTCCCAGACAACGTGTACCTATGCAAAATTTCATGGTGATCGGTTCAGTAGTTTTTGCGTGAAAGGGTTACAAACATCCATACATTCATCCACACTTTCGCATTTATAATATTAGTACGGTTTTTATTCAAACACATACTTAAGTAGCTATATTATATTGCTAGGTATAAAGAGTGTCTGGGGTGGATCGGAGTTGTTGCCTTGGCAGAGCCCGTTTCACCCGCTCACAGGGCAAGGAGGCACCGGGGAGTTTTAGTGGGCGACCCCCCACATATCCCTTCCGCCTAGACAGCGGCAGGGAATCTGTAAGCGGATTACTCCTCGTCAAAAAAAAAAGAAAAAGGTATAAAGAGTGCATTTTGTATGTGTCTATTTGTTCTAAGGGCTACCTCTAAAATTAACAAGCCCTCAATGCAATACAGTTCAGACAATAAACACTTAAAGATGCCGCACTTTATTTCTTACAGTTACGACATCAGTTCTTGTAATATATATATTTTTAGCTATATATAGACAAACGCTAAACCGAGTCAGTTGGTTCACATTAAAACAAAATACTCTCAATTTCTTTCGGCTAACTTTCAATACATAATTATGTGAAATGGGATACATTATATCAATAATAATGCAGCCAGCATGCTTGGGACCCTGCTAAAGCGACCGAAGCTTTATATTATATTAGCTGCTGCACGCGACTTCGCCCGCATAATTTTATAAAATATACCCTATGTCCTTTCTGGTGTCCGAAACAACGTGTATGCAAAATTTCATGGTTATCGGTTCAGTAGTTTTTGCGTGAAAGTGTTACAAACATCCAATATATCCATCCATACATACAAACTTTCGCATTTATGATATTAGTACGGACAATGTGTAAATATATTTATATAACTATTAGGATTAGTTTTTAGAAGGGCTTTTATTTTAAAAGGGGCTTATTTTTAGTTTATAATATTTAAAACAATTAGATTTTATTTATTTTTAAACTTATGAAAATATATTTTTTATTTTTATATTTTTCAGAAAATATATTTTTTTATTTTAAAAAAGCCCATTAGAAATTGCTATTTTTACTAATGACACTGGCAAAATCATCGGACAAGATCTGATGGAGCCAAGACATTAAAAGAGAAGAAGGAAGAAGACGATGATATCATTGATTGTCATGTAACATACAAAATTACAATATGACAATTAATTTATTATATATACAAACAAATTTATAATTTATAACCTACCTAAAACTAAAAACCTTAAAAAAATATATATAATATAATACTTAACTAAAATATTGTTAAGTTAAGACACTGTTTCTCATTTTTTATTTACTTACTCAGCATCGAGTGGAAGGAAATAGGATTACATGATTGTGTTACTAAGCAATTTACGTCATCCGCTGATAACTGGATTTAACTAGTGTCACTATATAATTAACATGTTTTATTAAGATAATATTTGTATTAAAATATGTTTGCCATTGGTCGCTTTTATAATTTGCCGTAGCACGGCACGGCACGGCACGTTTTTACCGTCACGGCAAGATAGGAAAGCAAAATGTATGTAATTTTATGCAGACGCTTTTAAATTATCATCCACGGCACGGCGTCGACGGCCACAAAAATACTTGAGACGCCCACGGTATTACCATGCCGTGCCGTGCCGTGCCGTGCCGTGCCGTGCCGTGCCGTGCCGTGCCGTGCTACGGCAAATTATAAAAGCGACCATTAACATTATTGAGACTAATGTTTTGTTTTATTAGTCTCAATAATGTTTTAACTAAAAAACAGCTTATTAATTATTACGAGACCGCGAGATGGAATTATGGTTTTTTAAAACAATTAAAAAAAGACAAAAATGTCCTTGGCGAAGGCTATAATCTTGTGGGGGACGTTTGCATATATGGAGTTTTTTTTTTTTTTTTGGAGTAGTAAGTATTTAATAAGTTAAGTATTTAGTAATAGTCTTAGTAAGTACATTTTAAGATTAGGATTTAGAAGCCGATGGTTTTGACTTTAATATTAATAAACATTTTTTGATAAAATTTTGTTGCGTTATTTTTTGTCTATGTACATTTTAATTGGATAAACTGTTGTATTCCTGATAGCAATACAATGTTGCGAATATTTATAAATAAAATGAATTATAAGTAATTATCGAAAGCCAAATAGGGTATCATTATCTGTGAACTACGTTGACTGAACGCTTCTTAAAATATTTATGAGTATTCTTAAAATACTCAATATAATTATAAGACCACAAGTATATTATAATTTTAACAAAAAATAGTTAAATAATATTTTTTTTGTAATTTTTTTCTGTACAATTTAACTCTCTACTTCTAATGCGCGTAACTTTATAAAACACTAGTTTTTGCACGCGATTTCGTCCGCGTAACTTTATAAAATATAGTCTGTTACTCGCTGATATAGCTTTCCAACAGTGAAAGAATTTTTCAAATCGGTCCAGTAGTTTTTGAGTTTTACCAACATATATACAAAAATAATAATCTCTATAATTATATGTATAGATAAGGACGGAGATGAAGGTTCATATATAGATTAATTTATTTGTTAAAGAAATATTTAAGTAAATGTATTTTCTTATCAATTAATGATATTTATTTAGTGTTTATAAAATCTTACACATGGTGTTATGTATTTAGATGTAATAAAAGTATTTAAATGCAAATAAGTTTTGGAATATTAGTACTGACTGACTAGTGACCAATTCCCGGCTTCGCCCGGAGTGTAATTTATATATGTAGGATAAGTTGTCCAACTTTTACTTTTAATTGAGTCCAAACGTACTCAATAACAGGTCAGGGGTTAGTTTATACTTTTAATTATAGCTTTTTATCTATTAATCATACTAGTCATACTATACTATTAGCACAGTATACTAATTTCTATAAGTCATACAATAAAAAATTGTCTGTGTTAACTCCAACTCACGACTGGAGTTTACTCCTTACGAATGATTATAAATAAATAAATATTCACACATTCCACACAGCACCATCTAGTTCCAAAGGAATCAACTTAATGCTTGTATTATGGATACCAGACAGTTGATATTATGTATACATTACTTTATTTTTTGTAAATACATACATATTATAAATACAAAACATCCATGACTCAGGTACAAAGGTAAATGTTAACACATGAACATTAGCTCCTAGCGGGATTCGAACCCGCAACCGCTTGGTTAACAGCTAGGGTTACTAGCCACTAGACCAAACGTGTCGTCGAATGATTATAAAATTTAAATTTTCAAAATTCGAACACGGCGAAAGAACAATATTGTTCTTTTTTTGAATTATATTCGAAACGCAATATCTATGAATTTCGAGTATCCCCCTTATTAGGGTGGATTTTTTGGGATGGATAAACGGAATAACCGGAAATTTCATATATTGTAAAATATTCAAAAATATTGAACTTAACTATAACGCGTAACATAACGCATTCGTGTGACAATTCTGATTTTACTCCCATAAATTTTCATACCACGGGCTATATGCAAATCGATTCTTATGGAGTAAACACCAAAAACTTATACAGCTGGTGCTGACCCGGCAAACGTTGTTTTGCGAAAAATTAAAAAATAAATTTTTGGGGTGCACTACCCTTGGGTGGTATGGACACGTTATAAGGCGACCATCCGACCACATGACCAGAAAAGTGCTAGATATAGGCACTAAACCCCGAGGACGAGGAAGACCCCGAATCACATGGATGTCCGTTGTGAATAAGAACCTCAAGGAAGCCCAAATCGACAAAGAGACGACCCAGGACCGAGCTGCCTGGAGACGCATGATACGGAGGGCCGACCCCAAATAAAGTGGGAAAGGGCCAGGCAAAGAAGAAGAAGAAGGTGTGCACTACCCTTAACATTTAGGGGTATGAAAACTGGCCGATAAGCACACAAAGTTTCATCAAAATCGGTCCAGCCGTTTCGGAGGAGTTTGGCAACAAACACTGCGACACGAGAATTTTATAAAATCAGTACATAGTAGGTACGTTAAAACAATTCGCCCAACTGTTCTAATATTATCTGTATCTTATATAATATCTGTAAATAGCCTCCATTGTATTAAATCATGTGTTGGAAGATCATTGAAACAGTCAGACATCATACGCCGGTCGCTATACAACTGTTTTTATACGTATATCTGCGCTGTCTGGGTATTATTGTGTTTGATTTAAAGAATATTAATATTAAAAAAAAAGTTTGATATAATTGGCGTTAGTTTTGAGGTGAGTTTTTAATTTAGAATAGAATAGAATAGAATAGAATAGAATAAAGTTTTATTTGCAACAAGGGACATACATAGACATAGGTACCTAAAAAATAACTTAGAAGACACACACAAACGTCCCCTGCAACAAACCGGCTCCAACTCAGCATAATGCAGGTTTTAGAAACCTGCGCTGGTCTTCCGTTAGAGCCGATGGTGAGGTTACTATTACTATTTATTTTTCTATTACTTACATCTTACCACATATTAATTAAAAAAAAATATATTTTTAATAAGTGCATCCATTTAAGATTGCAATCTAGTCTAGGACTAATGAGTAATTTTAGTTTAACGTAAATTACTAAGGGGCTCTTTCATAGATAAATGATTGGTTTCGCTGCGCTCGACTAGATACCGCCGTCGTACTTGTAAAATGCGGCATAAAATAGTACGCCGAATTCGGCGTACCCGAGCCAGTCACACTTTAAACTGTCTGATGTGTACGTGCCGAATGTTTTATTAAATTTTAGGCATAATAAAATACCAGTTTGCGTACATAGTGAAACTGTGTAAAAATATAATAAAACTGGGTAAAAAGTGGTAAAAAGTGACGATTTTTTACAGCACACACTAAAATAAAAAGTTGCCACGTTTTCGGAGCTATTTGTTTTTGTATAGCGCTCTATCTAGTCGAGTCGATGAATATAGGTATTAATAATAAAAAAATAAATGATAAAAATCAATAAGTGAATAATGTCCTCGTCAACAACATGTTTGTTTAAATTAACATTTAAACAAACGTGTTGTTACTCAAGCCTTAAGTGATAATGAAAGAAATCCATGTCCAAAGTAAACATACAAGTGTCTTTGAATTATACAAGAAGTATAAATTCATCCGTACTATATATCCGTACTAATATTATAAATGCGAAAGTTTGTATGGATGTGTGGATGTTTGTAACTCTTTCACGTAAAAACTACTGAAGCGATCACCATGAAATTTTGCATACACGTTGTCTGGGACACCAGAAAGGACATAGGGTACCTTTCATCCAATAAAAAAGTACTGCTCCCGAGGGATCATCTAAAATTAAGGAAACTAACTCCTGGCTAAGTGTAATAGCAATAACGATGTCGGGCGATATATTGCTTTTTCAACGCGGACGAAGTCGCTGGCACCAGCTAGTTCAAAATTATTTTCTTTTTTTTTTTAGTTGAAAAAAACCGCCTAAATATTGAGGTCCAAGTCGGCGAAAAGACGTCTGTTAAAGTGTCAGCTAAGAAAAAAACTGAAATTGAAGATGGAATCACATGAAAAGGAATTGAGGGAGACAGGGTCACCATCAGACCTTGGAAACGGAGACAGTTTAGAGATGAAACCTGTTGAATGTGAGTAAATGAATCCATTCATTTTGCTCTTCTTTTGCTCTTTAGATGCTAACACAAAAGAAGATCGGCCACAAAATAAAATATATTCAGTTATTCAAATCTATTTACTTATTCAAATTAATTCTGCTTAAGAAGTCATATTAAATTCAGTTATCAAAATTAATTTTATTAAATTAATCCAGTTATTTTCATTAATAATCGTGTGCTTGTAATGAAATTATAACAAGCAATAATTAAAATACATAAATAAATAAATATATATTTATACATTCCTCACATCACCATCTAGTTCCAAAGTAAACAACTTAATGCTTGTATTATGGATACCAGACGTTTGATATTATGTATACATTACTTTATTTTTTGTAAATACATACATATTATAAATACAAAACATCCATGACTCAGGTACAAAGGTAAAATGTTAACACATAAACATTTGCCCCTAGCGGGATTCGAACCCGCAACCGCTTGGTTAACAGCTAGGGTTACTAGCCCCTGGACCAAACGTGTCGTTAGTTTAATTTTGAAAATAAAAATTACAAAAATTCATACTTTAGTCATTTAGATTTAGATTTAGTCTTTGATCCCGTAGACAAACTGCTTTATGAATCACTTTTGATAAATATAATGAAATATTATAGAATTTCGTCTAACTTTTTTAGCTACAGAGTCAGGTCAAGTAAAAGACTTCGATGATCTTCTGCCGTATGTCGGCGAGTTTGGCTGGTACCAGAGGATATTGTTCCTTCTCATGATACCCTACGCGTTCTTCTTCGCGTTCGTCTACTTTGGCCAAATTTTCATGACTATAACGCCCGAAGTGTACTGGTGTTATGTGCCGGATTTGAAGAACCTCAGTGCGGAGGAAAGGTACTTAGATTTAAAATATTTTATACATAAAAGGTCACAGCAGTTTGTAACTTTTAAAAGTAACAAAAAAACTTACTTCAATTATAAAAATCCAGCCAATGAGTGACCTCATTGGCGTTTTAAAACATCCTTTTTTTAGCGCATTGCCAAAACTCCCTTCCGGCTGAGTTTTTGAGTACATACTTTTAACTCAAATATATTTAAAGTTAAGTAAATAGGCATTTTTGGGTGACCCTCGTCTTTACTGCACGTCTGGATGCTGGTCAGGAGCAAACCTATATTTAATTTAAAAAAATTTCTAATAATTAATTTGGAGCATTTTTTAAGGTGTAATCCATTTTTCATTTGCAGACGTCATTTGTCCATACCTCTACTAGGGAATAATAAATATGATCGCTGTCACGTGTACGACGTTGATTGGACAACGGTTGTTGACATTCAAAATTCGAACGCACCGAACACATCATGGCCGATCAAGAAGTGTCCAGGCAAATGGGAGTTCAATTTTACCGATGTGACCTACGAGACTATTGCTACTCAGGTGAGCAAGTGTTTGGAAATTATTTAAAAAAGTTTTGATTCGTGGCAGTAGAGCATACTTATTAGTGGCAAAGGGGAATAAATTATTCGTGCCAGATTCTTAGTGCGAGCGGAGCATAAGCCTTCTTCAGAACCTCAGGTGTCTAATGGTGGCTTGCTGATGCTTCTTCCATCGGTAATAAACTTCTAATAAAGACTTATTAAAAAGACGACACGTTTGGTCAAGTGGCGAGTAACTCTAGCTGTTAACTAAACAGTCGCGGGTTCGAATCTCGCTAGGGGCAAATGTTTACCTTTGTACCTGAGTCATGGATGTTTTTTTTTATAATATGTATTTATTTACAACAAAAAAAGTAATCTATGTAGTAGTTGCTTAGTGTGGAACCAGATGGTGTTGTATGGAATGTGTAAAGATAAAAAACAAATAGAAGAAAAAAGAAACTAAGAAAGAACCATTTATTCCTCACATATAACAACTCAAATATAAGCAAAAATAAATACAACATACTTAATATTTAATAAAAATAACTCTTATTTCATCAATAGGAAACTGAATCCTCCTTTTGTCTCATTCTTACATACAGTTAGGGTGGGTGTGCGACAAGGACAACTACGCTGCGACAGCTCAGGCCGTATTCTTCTGTGGCGCCATTGTTGGAGGATTAATTTTTGGATGGATTGCCGACAAATATGGAAGGATACCGGCTTTAATAGGTAAGTTTAGATAATGCTTGTTATTTTTTTTAATAGGCTTTTCGATATTTCTGTAAGACGCTGAGTCTTGGACAGTCCGATATCTGGAGCGCAAGAAGATATAGATTGTAACTTATAAAATATAGCCTATGTTACTCTATATAAAATATAGCTTCCCAACAGTGAAAGAATTTTTCAAATCGGTCCACTAGTTTCGAAACCTATTCAATTCAAACAAACAAACAAACAATCAAATCTTTCCTCTTTATACGTACTTATAGAAGATAATCTGTCCTTACTGTTCCCAAACTTAACGGACGATATTTATTCTTTTCAGGTACCAACATGTGTGGTTTTCTAGCTGGTGTGGGAACCGCATTTGCCAACAGCTTCTGGTCATTCTGCCTTTGTAGATTTCTCGTTGGCTTGGCGTACGACAACTGCTTTATGGTGATGTACATTGTAGGTAAGTTTAGCAATAGCAATACCAATAGCAATTGCATTAAGCTGTCGTAAATATAACAATGCCGTAACTTCCTGCATTTTGGATCATCATCATCATTGATGACCGTATAGCCCTTCAGCAGTGTAACACCGAGCATAGCCCTTTCCATAGCTCGTTGAGCGACATTATTGAGCTTCCTTACGAGGCCCATAGTTAGAGACCACGTTTCAGCGCCACATGTCATCACTGGCAACACACATTGGTCGAAAACTTTTGTCTGGAGACACTGAGGAATTTTGGACGAGAAGATGTCTCGAAGCTTCCCGAACGCTGCCCTCGAAAGCTTCTCGAAGTATCTGTCTGTCCCAAGTATATACTCGTCAACAACTTCGAAGGTTGAGTTACCAACTGTTATAGTTCTTGCATATCACGAACTTTTTATTTATTTATTCCAGTAATAGAATACGTCGGTCCAAAATGGAGGACATTTGTCGCTAACATGTCCATAGCAGTGTATTTTACATTCGCCGCATGTCTGCTGCCCTGGATAGCTATGGGGGTCAATGATTGGAGGATTTACACACTCATCATTAGCGTTCCTCTGGTGCTGTCCATCTTGACACCTTGGGTCGTGCCTGAAAGTGCGAGGTATTTTTTTTAATTACTAGCTGACCTGGCAAACGTTGTTTTGCGAAAAAATAAAAATATTTTTTTGGGGTGGACCACCCTTAATATTTAGGGGTATAAAAAATTGATGTTGGCCGATTCTCAGACCTCAGACCTCGGCCGGTAAACTAGTCGCTTCCCCTCGGATCGTGGCGGTAAAAAAAATCTTCGACGACAACTATTTATCGTTACGTACGTACGATCGTTTGTACGTTTGTTGACTCCGGATTTACTTAATTAATATTTAATTTCAGATGGTTAATATCACAAGGCCGTATTGAGGAATCCATTAAAATATTACAGAGATGTGAAAAAGTGAACAAGAAAAAAATACCAGATAACATACTGGAAGAGTTTCGGGTGAGTAAAGAAAGAAAGAAAGAAATACAAATTAAATTACTAGCCACTAGACCAAACGTGGCGAAAATAACTAGGTAAATAATAAATGAAGTAATAAATTGAGTAATGTAATAATGCTATTTCTCATGTAACAGGAAACAGCCACAAGAATAGCGAAGCAAGAGGAGGAAAATACAAACTATTCTATATTAGATTTGTTCAAAACGAGGAGACTCCGTCGTCATAGTATTCTTCTGGTTGTTATATGGATGTCCATTGCTATGGTATTTGACGGTCACGTGAGGAATGTGGGCTCTTTGGGTTTGGACATATTTATCACTTTCACCGTAGCGACGGCCACTGAGTTCCCAGCCGATATACTTTTGACCCTAATCTTGGACATGTAAGGTCCTATTTTGTTTACACTGATTCATCGGTGTTTTTAAGTTGTTTTCAAAATTGATGGTTACTTAATTATTATTTGGTCTTTCAGTTTAGGACGTCGCTGGCTCGCTTTCGGTTCAATGGTCATGAGTGGCGTATTCAGTCTTCTGGCTACCACAGTACCGATTGGTAAGTTTAAAATAAAGTTAGCTGTTTGTACATTTTATATATTTCATACTAGTTCCACTAGCTCGTGTCCTTTCTGGTGTCCCAGACAACGTGTATGCAAAATTTCATGGTGATCAGTTCAGTAATTTTTGTGTGAAAGAGTTACAAACATCCATACATACATCCATACAAACTTTCGCATTTATAATACTAGCTGGAGCCCGCGACTTCGTCCCCTTTGAAAAAGCAATATATCGCCTGACATCGTTATTGCTATTATACTTAGCCAGGAGTTAGTTTCCTTAATTTTAGATAATCCCTCGGGAGCAGTACTTTTTTCTGGATGAAAGGCACCCCTATGTCCTTTCTGGTGTCCCAGACAACGTGTATGCAAAATTTCATGGTGATCAGTTCAGTAATTTTTGTGTGAAAGAGTTACAAACATCCATACATACATCCATACAAACTTTCGCATTTATAATACTAGCTGGAGCCCGCGACTTCGTCCCCTTTGAAAAAGCAATATATCGCCTGACATCGTTATTGCTATTATACTTAGCCAGGAGTTAGTTTCCTTAATTTTAGATAATCCCTCGGGAGCAGTACTTTTTTCTGGATGAAAGGCACCCCTATGTCCTTTCTGGTGTCCCAGACAACGTGTATGCAAAATTTCATGGTGATCAGTTCAGTAATTTTTGTGTGAAAGAGTTACAAACATCCATACATACATCCATACAAACTTTCGCATTTATAATACTAGCTGGAGCCCGCGACTTCGTCCCCTTTGAAAAAGCAATATATCGCCTGACATCGTTATTGCTATTATACTTAGCCAGGAGTTAGTTTCCTTAATTTTAGATAATCCCTCGGGAGCAGTACTTTTTTCTGGATGAAAGGCACCCCTATGTCCTTTCTGGTGTCCCAGACAACGTGTATGCAAAATTTCATGGTGATCAGTTCAGTAGTTTTTGCGTGAAAGAGTTACGAACATCCATACATACTTACATCCATACATCCATACAAACTTTCACATTCTAATATTATGTAAACGGAGTATAAAAACTGAATAATTTTTCACTACAATAGGTATTCCGACGGCTTCGCTTGCTCTCGTCGGACGTTTTGCTGTCAACATCTCCTTCAATATTGGAATGCAATATGCTGCCGAATTACTACCAACGGTTGTCAGGGCTCAGGGACTAGCGTTGATACATATATGCGGATACGTTGCTACAATACTGGTGCCTTATATTGTATATTTGGTATGTCCTATTCATAGATGAATGATTGGTCTCGCTGCGCTCGACTAGATACCGCCGTTGTACTTGTAAAATGCGGCAAAAAAATACTACACCGAATTCGGCGTACCCGAGCCAGTCACACTGCAAACTGTCTGTGATGTGTACGTGCAGACTGTTTTATTAAATTTTGAGCATAATAAAATGCCAGTTTGCGTAGTGTATCTGTGTAAAAATATAATAAAACTGTCTAAAAAGTGATAAAAAGTGACGATGTTTTACACACACTACAATAAAAAACTGCCGCATTTACGGAGCTATAGTTTTTGTATAGTACTCTATCTAGTCGAGCGTAGCGAGACCAATGTAATAATCATTGGTCCTATTATAAAAGACGAACGAGGTAGAGCCAACTTCAAGAAAGAGGTCAATAGTTGAATCCAGCTCGGATAGGCAACGTCCGGGAAGCTGTCTTCTCGTCCAAAATGCCTCAGAGCCTTAAAACAAAACGCACTCATGGTAAGACAAAGGCACATCTTACAAAAATTTGTAAAATGAGTGAAATATTCAGAAGTGTCATAAAACATGACTAAATTTAAAAAAAAAATTCAATGTTCAATGTTTTCGACCAATGTGTGTTGCCAGTAATGACATATGGAGCTGACATAAGAGAGTTTTTGTATATATGTACAAAAAAATTGCATCCCGGCGAGCACGCCGCTAGTCTTGCTAAACTAGCTGCCGCACGCGACTTCGCTCGTGTATCTCTTTATAAGATTATTTTTATCTTTTTATTATTATTATTTATTATCTTTTATATATAACTGATGGACAAGCTGATATGATAGATCATTTAATATTACATATTATATCACGGTGTTTTAGACCAATCTAAAATACCCTATATTACATTTTAATTTATTTTTTATTTATTTTATGCTTTATTTATTAATGCTTTTTAACATTTTTTTTATTTCTTTCAGGCTACCATAGACAAGATCATACCTCTATTGATTCTGGGCACACTAGGCATAATAGGTGGGTGTCTTTGCCTATTCCTTCCCGAGTCTATGGGTAAAGATATGCCGCAGACAATACAGGACGGGGAGAATTATGGACTAGGCCAGAAGTTTTGGGAGCTACCTTGCTGTAATAGGTAATAAACCGCAATCTTTAAAATTTAAGTTTAATTATTTATATTTTATTTTATATATTGGTACCCTAGGTACACATATCTATACTTACTAATATAGAAGATTTGTATGTAATGTAATGAATAAAGTCAAAATCTAGTGGACCGATTTTGAACATTCTTCAGTTTCAAAGATAATTGATTGGTCTCGCTGCGCTCGTCTAGATATACAAAATCAATAGCTCCGAAAATGTGGCAACTTTTTATTGTAGTGTGTGTAAAAAATCGTCACTTTTTATCACTTTTTACCCAGTTTTATTATATTTTTACACAGTTTCACTACGCAAACTGGCATTTTATTATGCCTAAAATTTAATAAAACATTCGGCACGTACACATCACAGACAGTTTGCAGTGTCACTGGCTCGGGCGTCTATTCCTAACCGACAAACCAGGCTGTCCACCTGGTCGGTTAGGAATTTATTTTCCTAACTGTCAACGGTACGCCGAAATCGGCGTACTATTTTATATCGCATTTTACAAGTACGACGGCGGTATCTAGTCGAGCGCAGCGAGAGCAATCATTTAGATAAATACCATAGATATGGTCTGATTATTTTTTTCAGAAAAAATATCGAAGAACCTACAGTGGCTGTAAAGTCTACAGAAGCTGTTTAAAAATCTATTACTTGTTATATTGTTTTTAATTTTTATCATCAAATTAAATGAACAAAAGCGTGTTTTGATGTTTTATTTATTTTCTTAAACTGTCTTAAAATTGGTCTGTAGGTCTGTCTGGCTTTAGGCTTTTAGGCTATATAAAATTTTGAATTCGGACGACGGCACGAAGTCGCGGGCACCAGCTAGTATATTATATTCAGCTAGTACTTATATTTGAAGGTTTTTAGAATAGATGAAAAAATATATTTTTGCACTTTTGAAAGTAAGGTTAACCTTAACCTTATGGTCAGGTGACAATCACGTCAGTATTTTCTATGTTATCGCAGTTAATCTTAACTGGCCGTTAATTAAAAAAAAAAGGTAAAATAATCAAACTCTACAAAAGATAAAAATGAAAAGTTCAATCAATAACATTTCTCGTTTCATTGTGAGTGCGATCGTTAAAATATTGTCGGTTAGGTATGCGCCTTATATCGATATAATTTATATCGATATAATTTATATCGATATAAGTAAGTAATATCGATATAGACTTAGAATAATAACGCATAGAACGATAGTTTCATATCAAAAGACTGGCGAGAATGAAGCACAAATATAATTGATGTGTGCGTAAGCAACACGTAAAATGACGCTCTGCGACACGCACACAAGTATACAAAAAATGTTCGTTCGTTTACCAAGCTTTACAAAGGCTGTTCGTTTAACAAGCTGATATGACTTAGTGTAAAATGCTTCACTGATCGTGCGTGTACTAGGTTTCTATGCGTTAATATTCTTAGGATATAGATATATTTTTTGGACCAAGTGCTTTAAAACATCCTTTATATAGGGCATTGCCAAGGTTTGAAACTCCTGAGATTATACAACACAAATGTTTTCAAAGTTGGATTGAATGAAAGGCATCTTCTGGGCGAACTCGCTCCACTATAATAGGCCTCATATTCGCTACACGGCTGGATGTTGGCCAAGAGCAAACCCATCTCTTGTAAACTCTTAAAGAAAACTATCTGTTACCGTCGACTTACAGGAACAATTTCTCTCCACTCTCCTTGTCTGTCTTTTTCTCCGCTAACATCTTTTAAGCCACCAAATGATTTGTGATACGGTATTCAGTAATGGAATGAGCGATGAAAGAGGAAAGTTTATGTATGTAATTTGCAAAAAAAAAATTGCATCCGTCGAAGCGCTAAGGTTATCGATAAACCGTGGCGGAGCGGGGCACCGATGCCGTGTCATAACGTCCCCGTGACCCCGCCCATCAACAGCAGCGCTAAAAAGTTGTTGGGTTTTAGCCGGTAGGTACGAATCCTGCGTAACCCCGCGTACTCCAAGAAGATTTCCCAACTTAAAAAAAAAAGGTTATCGATAAATCTTATCATTTTACGTGCCCATCACTACAACGTTTGTTTACAAATAAACATAAACGAGTTTACTTTTCAAATTAAGAACATCCACATTCTCATTCGCATTCTAGGACTACATAAAGATGTACCAATTAATAAACGTATTGTTGACAATTAAAATAACACTGGCCAGTTTTTCCAGTGAAAATCATTATCAGCAATTAACTTTAGAGAAACATAAATTAAATAAAGGCGTTTGGATGAGAACTCAATCGGATAGCGATGATATACCTAAACCGAACGGCGATTTCATATTTAGTCCGAATTATTATTTGAACAACGAACTTGCGGTGAGAAACGTTGAAAATGAGAACAACCCTGAAGAGACACCGTACTTTTTTAAATATCTCCAAAGATACAGACGAGCAGTTGAAGGTAAATATCATTATTTTTTATATATGCTACGTTATATAACCCTAATCTTTTCAAAATTCGAGTGAATAGGCATCTTCTGGGTGAGCTCGTTCCATCATAGGTCTCATCCTTGCTACACAGCTGGTTGTTGGCCAAGATCAAACCCATCTCCAAAGATAATTGATTGGTCTCGCTGCGCTCGACTAGATAGAGCAATAGCAATAGCTTCGAAAATGTGGCAACTTTTTATTGTAGTGTGTGTAAAACACCGTCACTTTTTATCACTTTTTACCCAGTTTTATTATATTTTTACACAGTTTCACTACGCTAACTGGAATTTTATTATGCCTAAAATTTAATAAAACATTCGGCACGTACACATCACAGACAGTTTGCAGTTTCGGCGTACTATTTTATGCCGCATAAAGTACGACGACGGTATCTAGTCGAGCGCAGCGAGCCCAATCATTTATCTATGCCCATCTCTAATAAAAATAAAATAAAAAAAATCATCATCTCAGCCGCAGGACGTCCACTGCTGGACATAGCAGACAGGACAGCTAGACATAACTTTCCACTAGGACCGGTCAGAAGCAGCCTGGATCCACCGTCGACCCGCGGCTTTTATCAGGTCGTCTGTCCACCTTGTGGGTGAACATCATGCACTGCGCTTGCATAGCCTCCACTCGAGAACCTTCAAGCCCTTTTTTTAACGTTGGGAAATCCTCTTAGATACTCGGCAGTGAAGGGGACACTGCGGGGTTATGCCGGATTCGTACCGGCTAAAACCCAACGACTTTCTATTTATCGCGATTGATGGGTGACCCGTTGATGGGCGGGGTCGTGGGGACGTTATTACACAACTTCGGTACCCCGCCACGGCTATCCAACGCGGGGAGGCTTGTGCTCCCTGTCAGAACCTCCGCGTACCCGAAAGTGGAGGTACGCCGGCCAACTCGGGGGACCTTACGAACCTTCTGGCCCTAGCGGTCCCCAAGGCTGTCCATAATATTAGTCCCGCCCACTGCCACTTCAACTTACTGATCCGCTGGCTTATGTCGGTAACTTTCGTATGTCTACGGATCTCCTCATTTCTGATTCGATCTCGTAGTGTAACCCCGAGTATAAAGCTTCTATAGCTAGTTGAGCGTGCACGTGTAGAAGGTTTTAGCTTTCTTACGAGGCTATGTTATACCATAACTAAGGCCACATCGAACAGAATCCAAGTAGGTTGCTTAACTTTTTTATCTGCACTAAATTACTGAGGAGTTGGTTATTCCGCAGACTATTTGATGCTGCAGCACCAGGTCAAGGTTACCATATCATGAAAATTCACGATTGATGTGAAATTTGTTGAAAGTTATTGAAATTCCTTCGTTCGCAAATTTCAATACATATTCACGGCAAAATAATGAAGGCATTACCTAAAATCAAGCCGCCATTTCTCATAAAAAAGTAAATAATGGAAATATATCAGTCAGGCTTATGCCATCTTTTAAATTAAAACGTGATATTTGGAATAAAACACAAATAAATACATCAAGAACCTTAGTAAATTCACTTAAATGTTATATCAATTTACTTAATAACAATAATTTCCCTTTCAGATAAACAAAGAATACCCATAGAGCCTGTTAATGAGATAGCAGACAATTTCGATCTAATGTCGCAAGCTGTTGAAAATGTGTCACCAGTACAAAGAATACAAAACTCCGTAATGAATACAAAATTCGAACCCATCACTGTTACTAACGTATATCCGTATGAAATAGCTTTACTTGTTGACAATCAGAAATACTTACCCAAATCTGATCAGTACAATATTGCTTTTAATAAAGAACAAACGCCAACCATTAACTCCATTACCGATGAATCTGACGATGAATCTATAAAAGCTCCTCTTAAAAATGAAACAAGAGTTGTGAATGAAATAATAAATGATCATTTAATAAAAAGTCTCAAAGATAATGTTGAATCATACAAGGCGTTCGAACTGGATATAAGACATAATATAACAACCGAAAATGATAATTCAACCAAAGTGAATCGTGAAGTTCTCGCCGATAGTAACATTTGGAAATACACGAATCCATCTTCTGTCACAAGCACTAAAGACGTGTCCACGGCGGATAATAGTTTAAAAGTCGTTGGATTGAATCAAAAAGGTTTGTTCAAAATTATTGGCACTCTAAGTAAAATATTCAAAAAGATAATACGCCATCACGATGACATAAAGGAAACACATAGGAAGATGCAATCTGAAACGCAGAGTGTGGAGAGCAATATGAAGATCTTTTCGCATACGTTAGATGAGTTCAACAAGAAATATGAAAGTGTGAAACAAATGTTTGACAAACTTAATGTTTTGAACACGAAAATGTCTTCCAAAGAAAAATTCTACTGCAACAAAGAGAAAGAAATAACGAAGAAACTCAAACTCTTCGAAGATCAACAGAGTAATTTTGTCGTTCAACAGAAACAGTTTTATAACATACAAAAATTGTTGCTGGGACAAAACGAAGAGATAAGCGAGAGGCAGGATCAAATTGTTAAAACTCAAAATGAAATATCACACAGGCAAAGCAATTTTGCTCAGATTTTAAAGAAAGCTAAACAGCTAATCGAAAAGGACAGAAAAACAGAATTGAACGCCCTTAAATTTAAACAAGTTAATAGGACCAGGTTAGTAAAATCTAGCAGTAAGGATAATATAATATATGTAATGATTGAGTAAGGGATGCCAGAGCCCATTGCTCCATCCCTTTCCCCTCATCCTTAATCCTTCTATGATCGGCAGCGTACTTGCAGCACCTGTGGCGTTGCTTGTGTTATAGGTGACGGTAGCCACCTACGATCAAGTGGACCGTCAGTCTATCTGTCGACCTTAACATAAAAAAGTAAAAATCTCAAATCACCCAGGAATTTCCAATACTTAATTTTTTTATAAAGGTCGGCAGACAGGCTGACAGTCTTCTTGATGGTATGTGGCTTTCGTTACCTATTAACACAAGCAATCTCATAGGTGCTGCATGTGGACTCCCGGTATCCTTTGGTTTAGAATTTGTACTTTTATTTTACAAATTGCCATAATAATTGTACTGCAGGTCTGATCAGAATTCTAATCTGCGTTAGCCGATCGTGTTAAGTCAAAAATCAAAAAACAACACAAAAAAAAACAAAAATCCAAATACGTCTTTTCTTTTAAAGGTTGAACCAGATAAAAAAGATTGCTACTAAATACACGCAGAAACCTCAAAATCACTCTACAACCGCTGAATCAATAAAAATAAATCTCTTTCAAATACCCAGATTCGTTCCTTTGGAAAACAAAGACGAATTTTTACTTAAAGAAAAAGATTTGCAATCCATAGACGACTTGGTTTATAGACATTACTTCAATAATACATTTATAGAGAAATATATGAAGGACAATTTAATAAGTGATTTTACCGTTACACCTGACAATAACGAAGTAATAAGCAGCACTAAGAATAAAAGGGATGAAATCAAAATCGAACCAGTAGGAACTAAATCAGAGAAAACTAAGACTCATCGTAGAGAAAGAAGATGGATCAGACACTCCAGAAGGAGTTCAAGAAAAAATAAATTCTATCAGAACAAAGATGAGAAGAAAGTGCAAAAGGTAACAGGTGAAGATAAAGAGAAGTCGTTATTACAAAAACATTTGGACGTGAATTTTGAAAACAATCCATTTTTGGCAATGGCGACGAAGTTTTGCAACGAAATCGGACAGAATAAGGATCAGCAAAGCTTGATGTGGTGTATCGAAAAATCTCTAAGAAAATTGGGGAAGATGGGTATGATATTTTTCATTTATTATAAACACTAACTGGTGCCCGAGACTTCGTCCGCTTTGAAAAAGAAAATATATGATATGAGCACAGAGATTTATTGTTTATCGCTGTGGCGACGGTGGCGCCCAATACTTTATATTTTTAGACGATCAGTCGGCAACAGTACTTTTTTCTGGATGAAAGATGAAGGATGGTATATGCAAAATTTCATGATGATCGGTCTCGCAAAATTATAATATTACTAGCTGCTGCACGCGACTTCGCCCGTGTAACTTTATAAAATATACCCTATGTCCTTTCTGGTGTCCCAGACAACGTGTATGGAAAATTTCATTGAAATCCATTTAGTAGTTTTTGCGTAAAAGAGTTACAAACATACATACATCCATACATCTATACAAACTTTTGCATTTATAATACAGTCAACATCCCCATTGATGGTTCATCTCTTGCATGATTTTCTTTGAAGTCTTCACTGATCCAAGTGTAAGTAGTATTGATATTTTTATGTTGTAATTTTTTAGACTTCGTTGGCACCACGGCGACATCGCCTGTTGGTAGCCCGATTTTATCCGATAAGAAAGGAACTGAAACTGCTAAATATGACGTTTTCAATGCAAATAAAAATGGGAAACTTGACCAAGACGAAATAACCACTAAGAAAATTGGTGAGTAAAAATATTTATATTTCGTTATAATACTTATATTTACTCACTATTTAGAGTGAGAATTATTGTTTTATTTATTATTTTCGTCGCATACAAAGATAATTGATTGGTCTCGCTGCGCTCGACTAGATAGAGCGCTATACAAACGCAACAGCTCCGAAAATGTGGCAACTTTTTAATGTAGTGTGTGTAAAAAATCGTCACTTTTAATCACTTTTTACCCAGTTTTATTATATTTTTACACTGTTTCACTACATACGCAAACTGGTATTTTATTATGCCTAAAATTTAATAAAATATTCGGCACGTACACATCACAGACAGTTTGCAGTGTGACTGGCTCGGGTATGCCGCATTTTACAAGTACGACGGCGATATCTAGTCGAGCGCAGCGAGACCAATCATTTATCTATGGTCGCATAATTTGACTTCAATTTCAATTTCCAGAAACTGTCCATCCAATTGCCGAAGAGAAAGCCAGCACTCCAATAGAAAATCGCTCCAAAGCTGGTTTCTCTGTATTATATAAAACTACACCACCCGCAAGCATTTTCTTTCCAGGTACTTAAGGGAAATATTATTATTCGTCTCAGAATTTTAGTATTCCTAAACTGTAAATTCTCAGTCATAAACTGAGCCGTAACCAATTTATTACAGACTAGCTGTTGCCGCGTAACTTTATAAAGTAATAGCCTCGTTACTCGCTGATAATGGGGCTTTATATAGATGAAAAAAATTTAAAAATCGGTCCAATAGTTTTTATGGATGGATGGATGTATGGATGTTTGTAACTCTTTCACGCAAAAACTAGTGAACCGATCACCATGAAATTTTACTTACACGTTGTCTGGGACACCAGAAAGGACATAGGGTATCTTTTATCAAAAAAAAAAGCACTGCTCCCGAGGGATTATCTAAAATTAAGGAAACTAACTCCTGGCTAAGTATAATAGCAATAACGATGTCAGGCGATATATTGCTTTTTGCAATGCCGACGAAGTCGCTGGCACCAGCTAGTATTATTATAAATAGAGAAGATTTGTATGTTTGTTATGAATTAACTCAAAAACTACTGGACCGATTTTGAAAATTCTTTCACCTACAGGAAGATACGTTATCAGCGAGTAATATAGGCAATTTTTTACAAAAAGTTACGCGGACGAATTCGCGTGCAACAGCTAGTAATATTGTATTACAATAATACAATAAAATAAATAATTATTTTTATTGCAGATAACGACAAACTTGAATCAAACATCTACGGATTCGGTATGTACCATCACTATCACTAATATTATAAAACAAGTCCTCCGCCGCGTCTGTCTGTCCCCATGTATGCTTAGATCTTTAAAACTACGCAACAGATTTTAATGCGGTTTTCACTAATGGATAGAGTGGTTCTCGAGGAAGGTTTTAGTATATAATTTACAAAGTTTCGCGGGCGAAGTCGAGGGCAGCAGCTAGTAAATACATATATACGTTCTGGATGAAAGGTACCCTATGTTCTTTCTGGTGTCCCAGACAACGTGTATGCAAAACTTCATGGTGATCGGTTCAGTAGTTTTTGCGTGAATGCGTAACAAACAAACAAACTCACATTCACATTTAAATTATTAGTAAGGATAACAGCTCGACAAAACTATCCGCCACCTACTATCAAAGAGTTGTCAATTACTTTGGACACATAGCCCGTAGAGAACCAGAAGACTTGAAGAAGCTGGTGGTTGTAAGAGTGGATGGCAAGAGGTCTCGTGGCCAGTCTCCTAGAGCCGATGGACATACCAAGTTGTGCATCTCACAGGCCTTACAGTTGCGAAGGCTTTGAGAAAGGCTGAGGACAGGGTGGAATGGAAGCAGCTGGTGGTCAATGCCACCAAGGCAATCTATCTATATTCGACGACACGTTTGGTCTAGTGGCTAGTAACCCTAGCGGTCGCGGGTTCGAATCCCGCTAGAGGCAAATGTTTATGTGTTAACATTTACCTTTGTGTACCTGAGTCATGGATGTTTTGTATTTATAATATGTATGTATTTACAAAAAAAAAGTAATATATGTAGTAGTTATATCAACTGTCTGGTATCCATAATACAAGCATTAGTTGCTTACTGTAGAACTAGATGATGCTGTGTAGAATGTGTGAAGATATTTATTTATTTACTAGCTGGTGCCCGCGACTTCGTCCGCGTTGAAAAAGCAATATTATATCGTCTGACATCGTTGTTGCTATTATACTTAGCCAGGAGTTAGTTTCCTTAATTTTAGATAATCCCTCGGGAGCACAACTTTTTTTCTCCTGCAATACTAAATGTATGTAGTATATCAACCGTCTGGTATCCATAATACAAGCATTAAGTTGCTTACTTTGGAACTAGATGGTGCTGTGTGGAATGTGTGAATATATTTATTTATTTATTCCTTTGCAGATCTAAGAAAGGATCCCGAAGGCACATTCTACTACGATGGCAGCGTGCGCACAAGTGCTATTATGTGTTAGTATTCTACAATTAGTATTAAGTATTATTTTTATTTTATTGTTAAGGTCAATTCTATTTTCTATACTAATACTAGCTGAGAAAACGTTGTTTTGCCAAAAAATAAAAATAAAAATTTTGGGGTGGACCACCCTTAACATTTAGGGGTATGAAAAATAGATGTTGGCCGATTCTCAGACCTAAAAATTTCATCAAAATCGGTCCAGCCGTTTCGGAGGAGTTTCGCAACAAATACTGCGACACGAGAATTTTATATATTACATTTAATTGTGTTAAAAAACAGTATAATATATTATATTAATATATTTTAATTATATCTGTTAAATTACTTACTTATTCGTTTGTTCATATTTTTTATTTACTTTCCAGTGGATGATAGCGATGGTATTTCCGATTTGCTAGGGGATGATGCCAATTCGCGCCAAGAGACAAGAGCTGGCAACACACAACGAAGACCGAACTGGAGTAATATGAGGTAATCCCTCCTTTTCGGACCAAGCGCTTTGAAACATCCTTTATAATGCGCACTGCAAGGGTTTGGAACTCCCTGCCGGCGTTTGTATTTCCGAGCTCATATAACCCTAATCTTTTCAAGGTTCGAGTGAATAGGCATCTTCTGGGTGAGCTCGCTCCATCATAGGCCTCTTCCTAGCTACATAGCTGGTTGTTAGCCAAGAGCAAACCCATCTCTAATAAAAAATAAATAAATTTAAAAAAAATCCTCTAAAAATTCCTCCAAAAGGAATCAAAATAAATATCAAAATAAAATTATTAAGATTCTTTTTAATTACCTTAATTTTTAATTAATTAAATTTTTTATTTAACATCTACAAAATTAATTTATAACAAAACATATATATATATTTTAAAGTTATACTTATAATTATTAGATATGTATGTAAATTAGAAAAATAATTCTCAAATCACTTTTCAAAAAGGACTAGAAATAGAAATTGTCTAAAATTAGAAGACAGTTTGGTAAAAAAAAAACACATATTGCCAATTACTTGAGAGTATAAAAAATTGTGGTAATGTGGTACCATGCGTACCTTCAAAACTAAAAACAACTTAAAACAAAGTGCTCCGCCGCGTCTGTGTGTCTGTCTATTCGCGATAAACTCAAATGTCCTGTCTGTCTGCACCGATTTTCGTGCTGTTTTCACCAATGGATAGAGTGATTCTCGAGGAATGTTGATGTATGTATTAAGCTTATATACTTTTATTTACAGACTCAACATGAGATCAAGAACATCTCCACACTTACGAAGAGCATGAAGATGATTATGATTACAATGAAAAATAACGACTTGATCAAAAATTCAATTTTTAATAAAACAATATTTAAGAAATAAATTGTCTGTGCTTTTTATTTTTATTTAATATCTATTATTTATCTATTTATACCTACCCCACTAGCAATCCGCTCCCGGCTTCGTCCAGGAAAAAACTGAATTAGGTTAGGTATAATGTAGTAAAAGTTCCGTGAAAAATTATTATCTCACCCAAAGATAATTGATTGGTCTCGCTGCGCTTGACTAGATAGAGCGCTACACAAAAGCAATAGCTCCGAAAACGTGGCAACTTTTTATTGTAGTGTGTGTAAAAAATCGTCACTCTTTATCACTATTTACCCAGTTTTATTATATTTTTACACAGTTTCACTACGCAAACTGGTATTTTATTATGCCTAAAATTTAATTAAAAAATACGGCACTTACACATCACAGACAGTTTGCAGTGTGACTGGCTCGGGTACGCCGAATTCGGAGTACTATTTTATGTCGCATTTTACAAGTACGACGGCGGTATCTAGTCGAGCGCAACGAGACCAATCATTTATCTATGCTAAGTATTATAAGATAATTGTTTTTATACAATCTTCATTGTCTCACAACACAATCACATTGTTATTATTTATTGTGAAATGTTACAAACTCAATCATCGAAAAGAGTGTGCGGTATCTAAGCTCACCGGAAACTCTACACATAAATAAATAAATAAAATAAAGTAAAATAAAATAAGCCTTTATTCACTGATAAGTTACAGAAATTATACCATGATGTGCTTCTATAATAATAAAAAAAAAAAATTGAATATAAATTTGTTGATATTTTTAGTTGTTTTATTATTTAATTATATTTAGTTTAATCTAACATATAAAATTCTCGTGTCGCGGTGTTTGTTGCCAAATTCCTCCGAAACGGCTGGACCGATTTTGATGAAATTTTGTATGCCTATCGGGTAGGTCTGAGAATCGGCCAACATCTATTTTTCACACCCAAATGTTAAGGGTGGTCCACCCCAAAATTTTTCTTTAATTTTTTGCGAAACAATGTTTGTCGGGTCAGCTAGTATTTATATATTTTTGTATTTCATGTTTGAATTAGACGATAAGATCGCGGAAACACAACACAACAAGGCATTAAAAAGAAAAAAAAAAGAAATTTAGGACTGGCATGTAAAGAATAGAACGTGAAGTCGGTTATTTAAATTCAAACAAGTTGTAGGCAAGTACTACAGGATGTATTGGATGTTTTGTAAACAAATTTTCATGTTGTTTTCCTAATCGCTTTAGTCTTGGTTCGACTTCAATGAAACATTGCAGTCAACCATGTTTTCTAAAGTGTAAAGTTATACTTAGAATTAATTTTCAATTTATTTTCAATTTATTTGTTCAAATTTGACACTAAAACAGTGATGCGGCCAAACGTCACATTGTCGCACAGACTACTCTGTTTTATTTTGCTATGTGTTGCTCTGTGTTTTACTTTAATTATATCAAACATATTTTTTGACATGGATGCGTTTTTCTCTGGTTGGATAAAAGGTATGTATTTAACATAGATGAATGATTGGTCTCGCTGCGCTCGACTATACTACGCCGAATTCGGCGTACCCTAGCCAGCCACACTGCAAACTGTCTGTGATGTGTACGTGCCGACTGTTTGCCAGTTTGCGTAGTGAAACTGTGTAAAAATATAATAAAACTATGTAAAAAGTGAAAAAAAGTGACGATTTTTTACACACACTACAATAAAAAACTGCCGCATTGACGGAGCTATCGTTTTGGTATAGTACTCTATCTATTCGAGGCCTCTAGAAGACCGGTCAGGAGCATAAAATTACTTTGTATTAACGTCGTCAGAAACCCTCCCCCCCCCCCCCCCTCTCCGTTTTATCTCACGTTAAATGTTATCATAATTGAATGTATACTTAATTGCAGGACATTCTGAAGATATTAAATACAAACAGAAGCCAAGCGAGAACACATATAAACGAAAAAAAGATATAATCAATCATTTATTTGAACAAAACGTTGAAGAAGAGGAAAATGTTGATGAGAATTATGAACAATTATTTAGGAATAAAAGATCTATAGGTACATATATACTCTTCCTCTATTTATTATTTCACTTTATAAGTTTTGATACATGATCAATTACAATATTTAATTCCCCTTTTACATATGGCCATTGGCATTTGGCATGGCCATTCGCATTTGGCATGGCCATTGGCATTTGGCATGACCATTGGCATTTGGCATGGCCATTGGCATTTGGCATGGCCGCTCGCGTTGCAATCCGTTCGCGCGTTCGAGAGCAAGTGAGCATTCTCGCTCTCGCTCTCACGTTGCCGGCCCTTTGATGTCCATAAACCGCCAATTAAGGGATAGACGGGCAACGCGAGCGGCAGTGGCAAGGGAAGCGACCTGTTTACTTAGGTACTCGCGTGGCCCATTTTATTTCCCATGTCCCTGCTCATGGCCATGGAAATGGGCCATATGTAAACGGGGTATAAGATTAAGAATCAGTTGTGATTTCGGGAAGCTACATGATCTCTTCTCGTCACTACTGCCGCGATGTCTGAATACGTCCTGCTCGTAATGACATGGTACCGAAACGTGGCCTCAAGTTCAGCGTGCTATGCTCTTAATTTCTTTGGTCAATAAGATCAGAAATTTTGAAATTCGCAAAAAGCTCACTTTCACATTTATACTTAATTTTAAGTTTTTTTAAAATAATTTATTTTCAAACAATTAAATTAAAATGGCCATAATAGTTATCGTTGTCCCCCACACAAAGCTAGCTAGAAAGTTACTAAGATAAAAATATACATTCCTGAAATTGCAGATTTCCGCAACGGAATATTTCCAATGGGCACACCGAAAAACAAGAATGTTATTAAAAAGAGACTGAACAAGATTCTGGAGCAGTTAGAAGAAGATGACAATAAAAAAGCTAAAGACATAGAGGGAGTTAGGAGGAGAGAAATGAATAAAATTAAAAACTTTGATAATACTAATAACGAGGAAGAATCAAAAGGCGTGAAAAACTTGTTCAGTCAAAGCTATATTGCCGATAAAATTGACATGAATTTGCAGAACTGGTCAACTACAATACACAATGCAATTGCGAACACTTTGATACAAGATAGTTTGCAGCAAATGGACTTGAAGGATTTCTTTGCATCAATAAATAATTTAATTAAAAAAGAAGAAAGGAAGAAAGATGGTAAGTAAGATGGTAAGATGATTTGTCTCAATCAGGATTTTATTAAAATAGTATTTTTTTTTTTTCAATGTTAACCGTTAGTTTTTTATTGGCTCTGGCTAGCTGCGCTCGACTAGATAGAGCGCCATACAAAAGCTATAGCTTAGAAAAGGTGGCAACTTTTTATTGTAGTGTGTGTAAAAATTCGTCACTTTTTACCCAGTTTTATTATATTTTTACACAGTTTCACTACGCAAACTGGTATTTTATTATGCCTAAAATTTAATAAAAGATTCACGTACACATCACAGACAGTTTGCAGTGTGACTGGCTCGGGTACGCCGAATTCGGCGTACTATTTTATGCCGCATTTATAAGTACGACGGCGGTATCTAGTCGAACGCAGCGAGACGAATCATTTATCTATGGGCTCTGGCATACCTTACTCACTCACTAAAGCACAAAATCATACGTGCTGCTGTTCTTCTGTAAGAGGGTAGTTACTGATACCAGATAAGCTGCCCAAATACCCGAGAAAAGCAATATGGCCACTACATTCCAGATCCAGACCAGGGCCAACTTTAAAGCGCGGTGGGTAGTTAGTTAAATATGGGTAATAACGAAATGAGTCTATATAAAAATATTAATATTATTTAAATTTCAGGTACAACAATAAATGTACAAGCAAAAATCGAAATAGTTAATAATAAACACAATTTAGTGGAAACTGATAAGTAAGTTGTTTTATTTATTCTTATAATTATAAAATAACTAGCTGGTGCCTGCGACTTCGTCCGCGTTTTGGATGAAAGGTACCCTATGTTCTTTCTAGTGTCCCAGACAACGTGTATGCAAAAATTTATGGTGATCGGTTCAGTAGTTTTTGCGTGAAAGCGTAACAAACAAACAAACAAACTCACATTCACATTTATAATATTAGTAAAAGATAATGTTGTGAAAGCCTATTGGTAGCCACAAATCAAGTGGACATAAAAATGTTTTAGATATGATCAGAAAATAATCAATAGAATAGAAAGCTACAAAAAGCTGAATAGTTTCAAGTAAATAACAACTAAATTTTCATTTTCAGGAAAGTAAATCCACAATACCTAAAGCAAATAGTCGAAGCGTTAAATAAAAAAACAGAAAACGCCAAAGCTGATGAAATCAAAGAAAAATATTTGGAAACTAAACAATACAACAATGTAGTGACTACAAGAAGTGTAGAAAACGATGTGTTACAGATTGAAGATTGTCCAATGATAAGAAAACATAAGCTTTATCTTCACAAAATGCTAGAAGATTATTTAAGAAAGTTTCCCGATTTACTAAACAACACTAAAAATACGGAAGAGTTTACAAATAAACGTGTAAAACGTGAGACTAATGTGAATACACGTGATAATTTTGATAATATTAATAATGCAATTAAAAAGGACAACGATGGACTTTACATAGAAATCAAAACTCACGTAGACGATAAACGTTTAAAAGACAAAAACAAACAAAAGATTGTCAACAATTTAATAGCAAAAATTGAAAGAGCAATATATTCAGAAAACGAGTTGCCAAAAGAGAAAAAGAAAAAAGTGACTCGAAAACATTTACACATACGGAAAAGAGCACAGCATCCTTTAAACGATAAGACTAAGAGAGAATCTAATTATAATAAAGTGTCTCCATACAGCTCTATACTGCCGAGACAGTTAGATCCTATTGGATTAGCGGGACCGAAATATTCCACTTTTGCCGGTGAAAATGAAGGAATGAGCGATCATGACCTGAAACCAGAGCTAAAAAATGATCAAGAATCTGATGTTAATCGACCTCAAAAATCAGAACTCATAATCGATAGTAAAACTATACCTCAAAGAAGACAAATGCCTTTAGTTCACGAGGAACTACCTGATAGGAAATATTTTGTTAAAAATTTTGACGGAACCGGTTTTTCTATAGGATTTAATCAATATGCAGATGAGCCACCGGATGAGGATAGTATTAAACTATTTACTGGAATAGAGAATCTTATAAAGGAATATCATAGAAATTATGATATGACAGATTCTTCTAGCGACGCGGATTATGCAAACACAAATCCTGGTTTAAATGAAAGATTCGTAACTGTTAGAAATAAGAGGCATGTACAATTGTCTAAATATTATAATAAAAAAAGTAATAACTTACAATTAAGGAAAAATTATCCACATAGAAAAATATTAAACGATTACAAAACTGAAGTAATGAAAAACCATTTGATAATTGACAAGATTATTCCAAAGTATCTCAAGGAAACACCAAAATATAGACGTTTAAAAAAGGCTTTAGAAAGGTTTTTACAAAGAAAAAGTGGTTACTTGAGACCTAAGAATCTCACTGATTCGAAAATAAACAAACATTCAAATTCATTTGTAAATAAATATGAATATTTAAAGACAAAACGTGAGAAACGTAATACGAGTCAGTTAGGTTTGCTTCTGAACGACTTTAATGATGAAGGAAACTCTTCTCCGTTTAATAGTTCTGACGAAGCAGTCGTCATTTATTCTGATGGAAACCTTCCAGATTCAATTCCTATGAGTGATCTAGATTTCCAATCCAACTCTAATTCTTCGCAAATATTCAGCAATGAAAATTTTAATGATATTTCATCGAGTTTCCCAGGGTTAGGTGGTACCGAAATAGGTAGATACGAATCAATTAACAGTAAAAAAAAAGATGGTACGCGTCCAGAAGAGGACGCCTTAATGTCTAAATATCCACATATATTAGGAAGCGACAGTACTACTTCAAACGAAGATACTTACAAGGTGAAAGAAATACAAATCGAAAATAACCATACGATACTGCACACTCATATGACAGGCGTTGATGAAATCATAAATGCACTACTACCTAGGGATATACAGAAAACTAAATACAATGTCACTGTTAAATTAACACCAACAAACAGTACTGAAATAAAAGCAGATATCAAAGAAGTACGATCACCAATCAATAAAACTCACAACTCTATCGTATTAAACATATCTCCGTTGTCCAAAATCGAGTACAATAATGATACAAACGCAACTATAACAGCTAAAAGTGATATAAAAAATTTCAAACAATTTGACTTAAATGTACGTAATAATGAAGGAAGTGAAAATACAAAAATAATACCACAAATGCTTGAAAAACAAAAACAAAATATCGAAACACAAATACAGTATTTAAAACAAGAGAAACTGCATATAGAGAAGATGATGCATGAAAAAAATCAATCAAAATTGGAAAATAATAGCTCAGATACAGTCAAAGGTAAAAGATTGAGTAGCCATTCGACTACCGAAGCGAATGATGTAACATTAACCACAGAATTCGCTACAAGATCAACCACAGATCCCTACAAAACGAAAATACTGGCCACAATTAACAGACACGAGAGAATGACGAATGAGATATTAAAAAAGATGGACTCACACACGCAACTACTGAAAAATTTCATAGAAACACTAATAAATGCGAACAGTGTTGCCATAAATAATAAATATAATGGGGTTGAAACAAAGTCTGCGCATGATACTACTACACAAAACGTGACAACTGTTCGCGAGTTAGCTAGAGTTACTACTAAGAAAAAAAATGATTTTCCTAAAATATATTTCTATAATGAGCCGACACCAAATCATAGCACTGAAGTAACTCCTTTATTAAATGATATAGGCAAATACAAAACGAATAACATTTACGTTAAGAAGGAAAATAATGAAAAAAATAATACAAATGTTACCAATGCTAACTATTACAACATAGGTAGGTCTCTAGTACTCAAATTGCCTTCGACTGATTATAAAAGTTATAAAAATAAATTACCCCCAGGTGTTACTGTAGTAAATTCGACAAAATATTAACCATAAATAAATGATTGGTCTCGCTGCGCTAGACTAGATACCGCCGTTGTATTTGTAAAATGCGGCATAAAATAGTAGGCCGAATTCGGCGTACCCGAGCCAGTCACACTGCAAACTGTCAGTGATGTGTACGTGCCGAATGTTTTGTTAAATTTTGAGCATAATAGAATGCCAGTTTGCGTAGTGAAACTGTGTAAAAATATAATAAAACTGTGTAAAAAAGTGATAAAAAGTGACGATGTTTTACACACACTACAAAAAAAAACTGCCGCATTTACGGAGCTATCGTTTTTGTATAGTACTCTATCTAGTCGAGCGCAGCGACACCAATCAATTATCTTTGATATTAATTATTTTCTAAGTTGTAAAGACGTGTGCCATGATATAATAAAAAACCTGTACATATAAAGAAGAATATTATTATAGTAAAGCTAGAATAATACTAAGTAAAGCTTAGTTTTACAATTAACTAAGCTTCACTTTACCATAAAGCTAAGCTTACTCGGGAACGAATTTTTGTTGAGTGAAAATTGAAATATGCTATATTAAAGTTAAGCCTCACTTAAATTTTATTCCTAACAATAGTAAGAGTTGAAATACCGGCCCTAAATACCTAATGAAATAATGGCCTCTTTCACCAACTACAAGTAAAATGTTGATTAGTTACTTTTAGAAGTAGTTTTATGTTTTATTAAATTAAGCACTCGGTTAAGTGCATACTTCGATAGGCGATTTTTTTTATATTATTTTCTTTTTAATGTTTGGAGACTTTTACCGTACAAACAAAGGTATATAAGCTAAATATTTCCCGGTGACAGGTGACTTTAAATGACGGTTAGCATACTTGACAGACGGTGAAAGAGGCCCTTAATGCCCTAACACATTCAGCCATTAATAAGGGCAACAAATCTCTATATACTTATATAAAAACTAGCTGGTGCCCGCGACTTCGTCCGCGTGGAATAGTTATTTTGGGAAACATTTGGGTATCTCGAACGGTTTTCGCTGCGCACGCAACGGAAGCCCTCAAAGATGAATAATTTTCCCCGTTTTTTCCACGATTTCGACTGTTTCTTCGCTCCTATTAGTCGCAACGTGATGTTGTATAGCCTAAAGCCTTCCTCGATAAATGATCTATCCAACACAAAAAGAATTTTTCAATTCGAACCAGTAGTTCCTGAGATTAGCGCGTTCAAACAAACAAACAAAGAAACAAACTCTTCAGCTTTATAATATTAGTAAGTATAGTAAGTATAGATTACGTGTTACGTTGTTTGACGCCAATGAACTCCTAAACTACTGAACCACTAACTAAACTACTTTAATAAAATCGAATTAAGAGGGAACGCTAGCAGCGTTTTTCCATACAAACAACATACAAATGTATTCCCCTGTTTTCTCCCTGGATAATCCTTCTAGAGCAAAAATTTTTTTAACATAATATCTAAGTCTGCTAAAGCTACATATGTCCCCAATCATTTATTTTTTTCCACCAACTAAGTAATTACATAAGAAAATATGACTTCTCAAAAATCGTAATAAAATCATTGATCTAAACTATAGATGCGGCGTAGCAAGCAAAAAGCCCGAAATCTGTGGTAGTATTAAAATCATAATTACGAACTTACTGAGAGATTGACACGCAATTCCAAATGAATATTGCTTTTGTAAAAAGAAACTAGTTAAAAGTCTTCTGTACTAACGCATCAATGTATACTACACACCGATATTGACTAGCTTACGACTAGCGAGCGACTATGTTCGAATTCGTCCACTTCGGCTCGAGTGGACGAATTTTACTACTACCATTTTTTGTGGGCTACGCCGTGTCTATACTCCCAATTATACTTATATAGTCTTTGAATAAAATGGCCTAATTTTATGTCACTCTAATCAGACAACTATGAAATAAATTTGAAATACTTATTTTTAAGATAAAAGAAAAATAGGGACATATCGTTCTTCTTGAAAATATTTGTGTAAAAATTATTAGATTGGCTCAATTTTTAGAGGAGAAAGCAGGGGAATACGCCACCTCGATTTAGTCAAAAATTTTGTAGATATAATCGGTCAGGGGCCCTATCAGCCAAGAACATATCAATGCAAACGTTTCGTTGCGTTCTGACGAATAGAAACGAAATAAAGCCCTCTGATTGGTTGTTGTTAACGCCCACATAAATTTTTGACCAATCACCGGGCTTTATTTCGTTTCTATTTGTCAGAACGTAACGAAACGTATGCATTGGTATGCTCTTGGCTAGGGCCCCAGCTTTACGCATAAGCGTTACGCCTTTACGCATAAGTTAGTTAGGAATGTTATAGCAAGATATTTTTCCGAAATTAATTGTCGTTCCAATTAGATAAACGACAGAATTTAATAACCGATTAGTTATCACAAAACTCCTCTAACAATATAATATAAATGAAATAACCATTTCGATTTGAGGCATTCATATTTTTGTGGTCGTCTTGTGAACAACTCAAGTTTTTTTATAAAATGAAAAGTTTTATGGTAAGTAAGCATTTTTTTTTTAATATTAAATTATATAATTTTTTATGTGAATATAGGTACTTATAGCTTTTTTATCGGGGAAATCCTCTTGGACACCCGGCAGTGTCTGTAGGGTACACTGCGAGGTTATGGATTCGTACTGGCTACCAACGACTTTCTAGCGCAGCCGAAGATGTAGTAGTCTTTATCGCGAGGACGTTATGACACGACATAAAACATTTATTTATTTTTATTTTTTATTTTTATAAAAGATCCACCAAATATTAGTGACTCACATTTATAACACATTCGTCCTAATATTATAAATGCGAAAGTTTGTATGGATGTAAGTATGGATGTTTGTAACTCTTTCACGCAAAAACTACTGAACCGATCACCATGAAATTTTGCATACACGTTGTCTGGGACACCAGAAAGGACATAGGATACCTGTCGTCCAGAACGCGGACGAAGTAGCGGGCACCAGCTAGTATAACATTATAACAAACAACTTAACGAAAATTATAACAAACATGTGCGGCAACAAACAGGCGGATACCACTTCTAAGGTGTATTAAAGACAATAATAATACAATTTTAAAACAATTAGACACAATATACTTATATAAAAAATACTATAAAAGGTAAAAGAAAACAACAAAAATAATTAAAGTAGATATATTAGTGGCCGTATACCTAGATAATTTTTTTTTACAGATTAAGTTGCTGCTTCTATTGTTCGGATCAACATTGATCAATGCTTATTCTGAACATGCAACCAAAAAGGTAAGTATGTTTAATCCTATCCTACTATATTAATACTATACTTAATACTTAATTACTTATTAATATTATAAATGCGAAAGTTTGTTTGGATGTATGGATGTATGTATGGATGTTTGTAACTCTTTCACGCAAAAACTGCTGAATGGATTTCAATGAAATTTTGCATACACGTTGTCAGGGACACCAGAAAGGACATAGGGTATACCTTTCATCCAGAAAAAAGTACTGCTCCCGAGGGATCATCTAAGGAAACTAACTCCTGGCTAAGTGTAATAGCAATAACGATGTCAGGCGAATTGCTTTTTCAACGCGGACGAAGTCGCTGGCAACAGCTAAGTTATATTATATCGGTTGTCACTAACAAGTTAGAAATAAGTATTAAGTACTGTAATGTAATGCGCATTTTGAAAGTCAACTGACGCTATTATCCGTGCTTCTTTACACTAAAATTATAAATGCGAAAGTTTGTATGGATATATGGATGTTTGTAACTCTTTTACGCAAAAACTACTGAACCGATCACAATGAAATTTTGCATACACGTTGTATGGGACACCAGAAAGCACATAGGGTACCTTTCATCCAGAACGCGGACGAAGTCGCGGGCACCAGCTAATAAAATAATAAAAAAAGCTATGAAGAAATGCATAGCCGTTATGATCCATGCTAACTTGGTAGAAAAAAGGATAAGAACAATTAATAGTCGTATTATTATTAACATCAGCTCTTGTAATATTTTAGGATATATCCCACATACCAGAAGCACCGATATTACCTCCGTTAAACCTTAACGGATTGCCGCATATAGACAATGCCAAAGCGATAAATGAACAGGTCAGTGAAAATGTATATAAAAGTCTATATCAAAAAGTATATATGTATATAGGAGTCTATAAGTTTATCATTCGCCTCCGTGACTCACTGAGCAGTGGCGTAGCTAGGGTGGGGGCGGTGGGGGCGGTCCGCCCCGGGTGTCACCCGCTAGGGGTGACACCCGACCGTGAACATCAGTAGTACCACATTTAAAAATTCATAAATTGTGACAGATTGCATAAACGCCACTAAAAAAATATATACTAAACGCAACAATTAAAGGATACAAAAAAAGTTCCAAATTTTTAGGTGATTTTCAACAGGCTGTAACTTCGAAGAAAACGGTCATAGAGTGCTCATTAAAAAAGGCAATTGTAGCTTCAAGTCTCTAGTTTTTGAATCCTAGCTTCAAATCCGAGCTTTTCTCTTTATTGGTTTATGAGTAATCGTCAGAAAACCAAGAAAAATTTTTTTTCAAAATTTTTTGCTTGTCTTGAAATCGCTGTAAAAACCGTAATAATAAATTTTTGTAATGGCACTACATAGCTCTTTTAGAGAATTTAATTCCCTATAATTTGAACCCCTCGTGAGCTCTGTACGATGATTTTTCACTGAGTTATCGTCGAACAAAGCAAAAAAGTCACATTTAATTTTGATAATTAATTACTCGGGCAATAATGGTCCTATAGAAAATTAAAGTTGGGTTTTGTAAACTGCAAAACATTCCCTACAAGCTGCTTAAATTGGATTTTAATAAAAAAAAATTTTCAAACCACAAATGTTGGTAAAAAAAAAAGTGAAAATCTACAAATCTATACTAATATTATAAAGCTGAAGAGTTTGTTTGTTTGTTTGTTTGTTTGAACGCGCTAATCTCAGGAACTACTGGTTCGAATTAAAAAATTCTTTTTGTGTTGGATAGATCATTTATCGAGGAAGGCTTTAAGGCTATATAACATTACGTTGCGAAACAGTCGAAAATGTGGAAAAACAGGGAAAATTATTCATCTTTGAGAGCTTCCGTTGCGTGCGCTGCGAAAACCGTTCGAGATACCCAAATGATTCCCTAAATAACTATTCCACGCGGACGAAGTCGCGAGCACCAGCTCGCGATAAAAAAAATAAAAATTTGCCCGTTATCTTGATTTTCAGCAAATACGATAATTTTAAACATTCCGGACACTAAGAAAAATAAATCGCAGCACCCTGAAACTTTCAGCGTTTTTTCAGGACACATTGAGGTTAAAAAGCTATAGAAAATATCCTTCGTATCTGCAAAGTTATTACAAGTTATCCAAATATCCTTAAATTTGCAGAATTTTACCTTATTTTCGGCCAACATTTACGGTTTGAAATTTTTTTATCAAAATCCAATTTAAGCACCCTGTAGAGAATGTTTTGCAGTTTACAAAACTTCTTTAATTGCCGTATTGCCGTTTTGTACGACCTAATGGTCGTAGTAATCAATTATCAAAGTAAAAAATGACTTTTTCGCTTTGATCGACGATAACTCAGTGACTAATCATCGTACAGTGCTAATGATGAGTGTAGTTGTACGGAATTAAATTCTCTAAAAGAGTTTTATAGTGCCATTACAAAAAAAAAACATTACTGTTTTTACAGCGATTTCAAGACGAGCAAAAATTTAAAAAAAAAATTCGTTGGTTTTTTGACGATTACTCATAAATCGCTAACGACAAAAATATTTGAAGCTCGGATTCAAAAACTAGAAACTTAAAGCTACAATTTCCTTTTTTAATGAGTACTGACTGTACGACCATTTTCTTCAAAGTTACAGCCTGTTGAAAATCACCTAAAAAATTTGCAATTTTTTTTTAAATTATCATTTAATTGTTGTGTTTAGTGTATTTTGATAAAACATAAATTATTATTACTTTTTTATTTTAATAGTTTTGATTGATTTTTGGGGTGACACCTACAATATCCGCCCCGGGTGCCACCCATGCTAGCTACGCCACTGTCACTGAGTCACTTAACGCAAGAGCACACATGACTACTTTCGATCTTGCAATGGTTAACTAAAAATAGTCATTCAGCACGAAGGCACTCGTGACTCAGCTCAGCTCCTGCAAGCAGTCACACAGCCCAAGGGCTCACATGATCATTTTCGATTTTTCTAAGGGTCATCTCAACCAATAGTCACTTAGAGCAAGGACACATATGACCACTTTTGATTTTTCCAAGGGTCAACTCAGCCCCTAAAAGTAGTCACTCAGCCTAAGGGGTCATAGGACCACTTTCGATTTTTCTAAGGGTCAACTCAGCCCCTAAAAGCAGTCACTCATCCTAAGGGGTCATACGGCCACTTTCGATTTTTCTATGCGCCAACTCAGCCCCTCAAAGCAGTCACTCAGCCTAAGGGGTCATACGACCACTTTCAATTTTTCTAAGGGTCAACTCAGCTCCTAAAAGCAGTCACTTAGCCTAAGGGGTCATATGACGACTTTCAATTTTTCTAAGGGTAAACTCAGCCCCTAAAAGCAGTCACTCAGCCAAAGGGGTCATACGACCACTTCGATTTTTGTCTAAGGGTCTTAATGTGTGAGAAAAGCTAGTCCCAATTTGGAATTTTTTTTTGAAACATTCTTTTAAGTCCGATAAATATTCATATGAAGAGAATTTTTTTTAAAAAAATGTCGGAAAATTGCATATTTTAATAAAGAATAACCAGAAAATAATTAAAATTTGACGATTAATAGGTAACAGGTACATCCGATATTAAGACAAAAGATGATTTTGGAGACTCGAAACCTGAAATAGAGTCTTTTGATGAAATGAGACATAGAACGAAGACGTACGGACTCAGTCTAAAGTCTGGAGAGGGATATTCATGGAACGTAAGAGAACCATAACAATATTATTTATTTGTATTTATTTTTTGGCACACCGACCATCGAAGTACTACAATGGTCACTTACCGTCAAATATGACGATTAACCAACCTGTCTGCGATTGAAATAATCTGCAATAAAATTATAATTTTTAACTTATTAAACTCTTTTTTTAGGATATAAATGGCGGCACAGATTTATATTACAAGGATGACAAAATAAGCAACGAAGAACATAAGGTACTTATTTTACATAAGTAATTATAATATAGACTTAACAGCGTCGGAAATATTTTTGTGCATACTTTAGAGATGTCGTCGGCACATCGTAGAATTGGGCATATTATGATATTCCTGGGCAGATAATATTTCTGAGAAACTGAGATGGAAAACTGAGAGGGTCGCCGCACTCCGCTCAGCTTCGCTCGTTTTCTCAAATTTATTTCCATGTAAACCTAACACGCTCCTCCTCGCTTTGCTTCGCTCCGCTCCTCGTCGCACCTATTTTTTACTTTTGGTGGAAGATTTTTGATTTCCTACTTTAAGATCTGCCCAATTCTACGATCTGCCCACGACAGAGATATAAATAAAAATTTGTGTCTTTTCCTCAAGGATTATTTAGAATCGAATCTTCTTTCTCTGCGAAGTTTGCGACCATGATATGATAGCTATCTTAACGAGGGATAGCAAGTGCTTCTAAATCACTTTATATAATCCACGCAGAATGCCTTCCTTTGCTGCGTTTGGCTTGAATGTATTATTCCAAAGATAATTGGTTGGTCTCGCTGCGCTCGACTAGATAGAGCGCTATACAAAAGCAATAGCTCCGAAAACGTGGCAACTTTTTATTGTAGTGTGTGTAAAAAATCGTCACTTTTTATTACTTTTTACCCAGTTTTAAGTATTATATTTTTACGCAGTTTCACTACGCAAACTGGTATTTTATTATGCCTAAAATTTAATAAAACATTCGGCACGTACACATCACGAACAGTTTGCAGTGTGACTGGCTGAGGTACGCCGAATTTCGGCGTACTATTTTATGCCGCATTTTACAAGCACGACGGCGGTATCTAGTCGAGCGCAGCGCGATCAATCATTTATCTATGGTATTATTCCTTGAAACGCTAGTTGAAGAATACGGTATTTTTCACCCTTTATCACGTGCCTGAAATATTGCAACTTAGAGGAAATGCCTTAGCACATCGTCCATTCTCTTTCTCATTCGACGCACTTATTAATTAATGATCACACGAAGTTATGCACAATTTATGAGTTCATGTATCTTTTAAACAGGAATACAATAATGAAGCTCAAGAAAACGCAATACCAAATCACAATGTAGAGAACGAACATTCAAGACCAAACTACAATGAAAATGTAGGAAATGGTTATTCAAAACCAAATGACAATTTAAATTTAGAAAACCATCATCCAAAACCAATTGATATTCAGAATCCAGGAAACCATTATTCAAGACCAATAGACAATCAGAATTTTGGAAATGATTATTCAAGACCAATAGACAATCAGAATTTTGGAACTGAATATTCAAAACCAAACGACAATTTAAATTTAGAAAACCATCATCCAAAACCAATTGATATTCAGAATCCAGGAAACGATTATTCAAGACCTATCAAAAATCAAAACTTAGGAAATGATTATTCAAGGCCAATAGACAATCATAATTTTGGAAATGAATATTCAAAACCAAATGACAATTTAAACTTTGGAAACCATCCTCCAGGACCGATAGACAATCAAAATTTAAGTACTGACAATAGCAATATTGAAAATTCTAAAGGAGATGAAGTTTCACATGAAAATACTACGCCTGAAAGTTTCGAGAGAATATTAAATGATGTAAGTCCGTACTAATATTATAAATGCGAAAGTTTGTATGGATGTATGTATGTGTTTGTAACTCTTTCACGCAAAAACTACTGAACCGATCACCGTGAAATTTTGCATACACGTTGTCTGGGACACCAGAAAGGACATAGGGCACCTTTCATCCAGAAAAAAGTACTGCTCCCGAGGGATTATCTAAAATTAGGGAAACTTACTCCTGGCTAAGTATAATAGCAATAACGATGTCGGGCGACATATTGATTTTTCAACGCAGACGAAGTCGCGGGCACCAGCTAGTTGGCTATATTTTATAAAGCTACGCGTGCGAAGTCGCGTGCAAAAGCTAGTGTGTAATGAAGAGAGAAAGCAATATTGTTGTGCATTATAAAACAAGGGCCAACGAGACAATACCAAAAATGTAAACAAACTTTCTGCGGGTTATCAAGAAGATGGCTTCCTATACCATTTTTTTTAATTATTTTTTCCTATACCATGAAATAGATAGCGCCGGTCGTTTCGTATGAGGGAAAGGGAAAGAGGATTTGTTTTTTTTTTGCATTATTTCCTTGGCTTTACATTATATGTAGACAGTGTTATACTAATTTTCAATTTTGTTAGGAAACGATCTATTTTACTTGTTAAAAATCCAAAAAAAAATACAATTCTTGAGGTATCATCTAAAAATAAAAATAAAATCAACGCCTGACATATATTTATGAGCAATAAACTTTGAGTAAATGTTTTAATGCCCACGAAAAAGAGGTACAGACGAAATCTAAACTAAGGCAAGCAAAAACTAGTTAGCGAAACTTCAGATGTTTTGAGACTCTTATTTTTTTACAGGATAAATTCTTGGAATGGTTCGCGGAGTGGATAGAATTCTACTACGATGTCGTATCTAAGGTAAGATTTGACGACACAGTCGATTAAAAAAACCATTTTTTTGTTTTTGGAAAATATCTCGATAATTTTTGTATTATGACTAATCGCTGTTTTTCTTTGCCTGACGGCAACTTTTACTTATTGCGCTAGAACTCAGGAACTATTGATTTTACAAAAAAGTTTTATACAAAAAATAATGGTTTTTTTTTTAATCGACTATATGTCGGCAAATATTAACAATAGAGAAAAAAGTTTTAGATAAAAAAGATGGGGAATTGCATCCTCTATAAGAAAGGTCGTTACGATTTTCAACGTAAAACTCACCGTTTACGAGATATTATCAAAAAGACGTTTTTCAAGATGGCGGCTAACGCGGGCGGTTTCAGACACAACTTGGTTTTATACTTAGGGGACACTCTGTGACACAATCCAATCGAAAAATCAATTATCAAGATTTTTTGTTTTGCGAACCCATTTTTGGAGCTAAAAATCTTGAACTATAGGGGCAAATGTTTATGTGTTAACATTTTACCTTTGTACCTGAGTCATGGATGTTTTGTATTTATAATATGTATGCATTTACAAAATAAAAGTATTGTATGTAATATATCAACTGTCTGGTATCCATAATACAAGCATTAGTTGCTTACTGTGGAACTAGATGGTGCTGTGTGGAATGTGTGAACATATTTATTTATCATTTATATAAAAAACTAGCTGGTGCTCGCGACTTCGTCCGCGTGGAATAGTTATTTTGGGAATCGTTTGGGTATCTCGAACGGTTTTCGCAGCGCACGCAACGGAAGCCCTCAAAGATGAATAATTTTCCCCGTTTTTTCCACATTTTCGACTGTTTCTTCGCTCCTATTAGTCGCAACGTGATGTTATATAGCCTAAAGCCTTCCTCGATAAATGATCTATCCAACACAAAAATAATTTTTCAATTTGAACCAGTAGTTCCTGAGATTATCGCGTTCAAACAAACAAACAAACTCTTCAGCTTTATAATTATTAATATTATAAAGCTGAAGAGTTTGTTTGTTTGATTTTTGCACTCTTTATTATATGTTATATGTTTTTATCTATACTAATGCATAGATAAAAACAAATGCAAAATGAGTGCTTATTAAATTAAAATAACATCTTTCATTGTTTCAGTACATCGAAAACAACATAAAAGAAGAAGTAGCCAAACAAATCTCCGCTAAGCGTTACTATAATAGAGAAGATGACCGAAGTAGAATTGATAATGATGCAAAAACTATTAAAATAAAAATCCTCTCTGACGAACGAAATGATAACAATCATGAAAAAAATTTAATAAACTATGAGGATATTGTAAAAAGACTAGTAAATGAATTTAAAGATTCACTTAACGCCAACAATCAAAATGAAAATCAACGAGAAAATTCAATAATAAACCGAGAAGAGAATGAAGAAGTCAAAAATGCCAAAAATGTTGAACGAGAAAACAAAGATTTTAAATTAGGAAGAGTTTACAAAGAGATTTTTGGAAATCACCATGATCATAAAGAAGTCATTGAAACTGCCGATGAAAAGGGAGTTGAACTGCCAAAAGAGGATAATTCAAATAGAGTAGAGAAAGGTAGACCAGGAAATTACTCTGGTGGAGCAAACTATGAGGTGAACGGTGAAAATATATATGGAAACTCAGTTGGTAACGATGAAGTTACAAACATATATATATTCTATCCAAAAGAATCTAACGACGCAGTCAAAAATCTAATTTATAGCTATTCCAAAAATAAAGAACATTATAAGAGAAACGACGAAACTCATACGTATGAACTGGATAACCACAAAAGTATAGATAGAACTAAAAAAATAGATAAAAAGAATGTCCACGATGATGAGAAATACTTTGGATATGATCGATTTTTAAAAGATGAAGAAAAAATCAAAAATATCGATAAAGCTGAAGAGACCATAGACGTGAGGAGTTTTGGGGAAGAGAATCAACAATGAAAAATAATAATTGATAGATTGAACTTAGATGGAAGAAAAAAGAAAGATACGACACGTTATTTACTTAGATTTTTTCACTGAAATAAATCTGAAAATTTTAAAAAAAGGTCTTAAAAAATAAAACTTTTAAAAAATAATATTAATAATTATTTTTATTTAATTCAGAATAACAGTTACATAAATTTTATGGCACAATATTTAAAAAACTTTTTTTTTATTCAAAATATATAATAAATAGAAATTTCATATATTTTTTTATCTTTCATTTTCTCTTAGAGCGAATCGAAAAAGTAGTCACGTGACCACCGCTAAGTTTTTTTTTTTTTAAACTGTCATTAGACTTTTCTTTTATGGCAAGAAATTAACAGATCAAAAAAATTACACATAAAGCGTCCATAGGTGTCAAAATATTTTTTTAATATTTTTTTTTAACGAATCTTTGACTTCTTTTATGGCAAAAAATTAACACATCAAAAAATGACACATTGAATAATAAACATTGAAATTTTTTTTTTTTAATTAAATTTTTTAATTGAAACTTTTTTTTCACACAATAATTCTTGAAGTATAAATGTAATGAAAGTACAAAAAAAAACTATCAAAATAAAGTCCATATAAAAATAAATATTTACCTAATTAATATATAAAAAATAATAATAGTTTTGTTGAATATTTTTAATAATAATATATTAAATTAAATTCATTGCACGTTTTATTAGAGAGAAAAAATTAAAATTAATTAAGAAAATACCAGCATTAAATAACAAAAAAGGGGGGCTTTTTAGTCCATTTTTTTTAAATAGAAAATATGCAAAAATAATATATTATGTTTGGAATTAAGTTGATAGTGGCCATAGTTCGCTGATTTAACTTAATGAATAAACTTTCGATTACTTACTAAGGAACATATCTTGCAGTTAAGTTTAAAAAAATTGTAACTAAAAAGGAAGCTGAAAAGGTATCTAACAATAAAGAATATTCGCAAATATAAAGCCTACTTACACGAGAACGTCAGATTTTCAGAGAGGATGTTGAGTGAACCCAAACTATGCTCGCATTTATAATACTGACGATTCGGACGTAACGCAAGCTCGTGGCAGCTTTTTGAATGTGCAAAAAAAAAATTTTTTTTTATTGATATTTTGAAATACTCGAGCTCGTCAGATATTGGGTGGTGGGGTTGTGGTAAAAATTTAAATACTACTCGAGCGTGTCAGATTTTTAGAGGGGATGTTGAGTGAACCCAAACTAAGCTCGCATTTAAAATACTGACGATTCGGATGTGATTAAAGCTCGTAATAGTTTTTTGTAAGTGAAAAATATAGACATTTTTAAAATACTCGAGCGCGTCAGATATTGGGTGGTGGGGTTGGTGAGGGTTGGAGTAAGAATTTAAATACTACTACTCGAGCGTGTCAGATTTTTAGAGGGGATGTTGAGTGAACCCAAACTAAGCTCGCATTTAAAATACTGACGATTCGGATGTGATTAAAGCTCGTAATAGTTTTTTGTAAGTGAAAAATATAGACATTTTGAAATACTCGAGCGCGTCAGATATTGGGTGGTGGGGTTGGTGAGGGTTGGAGTAAGAATTTAAATACTACTACTCGAGCGTGTCAGATTTTTAGAGGGGATGTTGAGTGAACCCAAACTAAGCTCGCATTTAAAATACTGACGATTCGGATGTGATTAAAGCTCGTAATAGTTTTTTGTAAGTGAAAAATATAGACATTTTGAAATACTCGAGCGCGTCAGATATTGGGTGGTGGGGTTGGTGAGGGTTGGAGTAAGAATTTAAATACTACTACTCGAACGTGTCAGATTTTTAGAGGGGATGTTGAGTGAACCCAATCCATGCTCGAATTTATAATACTGACGATTCGGATGTTATGCAAGCTCGTGATAGTTTTTTGCAAGTGATTAATATAGACATTTTAAAATACTCTAGCGCGTCAGATTTTTAGAGGGGATGTTGAGTGAACCCAAATTATGCTCGCATTTATAATACTGACGATTCGGATGTAATGCAAGCTCGTGATAGTTTTTTGTAAGTGAAAAATATAGACATTTTGAAATACTCGACCGCGTCAGATTTTCAGAGGGGATGTTGAGTGAACCCAAACTAATCTCGCATTTAAAATACTGACGATTAAAATACTGTGATGCAAGTTCGTGGCAGCTTTTTTAAAGTGAAAAAAAATGTGTCATTTTTTCAAATACTCGAGCGGTCAGATTTTCTTACAGATTATTCAGCTTAAACTCTCGATCTGACGATTATTTTAAGGATTTTTCTTAATAAAGCGGTGACCTTATAACGTCAACAACAGCCAGTGAATGCACTGACGAACTTTAGATGAAAAAAGTTTATGGGATTAAGGTCGATTAAGGTTGATTAAGGTCATTTTAAGGTAGGACAGAAAGCGAAATTTTCATTGAGCAAACACCTTTTCGCACATATACTCGTATTATATGTATGTATATAATATATAATTAAATTAGTGTGTCCAACTATTTATAGACAAGTAATATTCTAAGTAAAGTCGAGGTACGAAAAATCTTCGTCAATTTTCAAATTCATTTCTTTATCAAAAACGTAGACTCTTTTAGTACCCTTTGAAACTAGAGCACTAATTTGAAACTAAAACACTAAGCAGACAACTCACTGACAGACGTTTGAAATTAAATTTTGGCATGACTGACAATTGCTCCGGTGCACACAAATGTCCACTTTAAGGTGACGAACCTTTTCTTACTCCGACTGTACCTATGTGGAATATCGCTATTCTATATGACCTTTAAAAAAACACACTGTATACAAATTTAGTTTAAAACATAATATATATAACACGAAATACACGATATTATATTATACTTAAGGTGGGACGATGTCTTCAATTGTCATTGATCTTCAACTCGGCCAGTTCCTTCTCTTCGTCCACTTCGTCCTCGTCATCAGAGCCGTGGACTGATGCTGCTGGTGTAGTGGCTCCTGGAAATTATAGAGGAAACACGTTTCAATATACCATTTATCAATCAATTTCAACATTTTCCCGAGCACTTTCAACATTTTCCCAGGCTATTTCAACAATTTCAAAAACAACAATGTTGAAATTGTTTAGGAAAATGTTAAAAATGCTTGGGATAATGTTGAAAATGCTGAGGAAAATGTTGAAATTGCTTGGGAAAATGTTGAAATTGCTTAGGAAAATATTGAAATTGCTTAGGAAAATTTGAAATTGCTTAGGAAAATGTTGAAAATGCTTAGGAAAATGTTGAAATTGACTGAAAAATGATAAATAATTTTTGTACTACAACTATGGATTTCGCACGCCATTTTTTTTTTTTTAACGTTGGGAAATCCTCTTGGATACCCGGCAGTGAAAAAACACTAAGAAATTTATGGAACGTTTAAAAGTGACATATTATGCGTAGAGCATGAACTCTGTCATCTGTCTGATCCAACCAAACATCTGTCATTTAAAGAAAATGTGACTTTACGTCAACCTATTGGAGTTTAAAATGAGTAGTAGAACTTGGTCGTTACTACCTTTTACCATTGACTCCGCCATGAATAAGTTTTAGGTGTAATTTTTATGTGCCGCTTTGGCATTCGTGACGCAAATTCCATACTTGTAGTACTTCGATGACTATCCTTACTAATACTATAAATGTGAATGTGAGTTTGGTACGCTTTTACGCCAAAAACTACTGAACCGATCACCGTGAAATTTTGCATACACGTTGTCTGAGATACCGGAAAGATTCATCCAGAACGCGGACGAAGTCGCGGGCACCAGCTAGTATATTTTTATATACACCCTAACCAAAAATAAACGCTAGGCATTGTGCATTGATGAGCGTTCACATTATTATTACTATTTTTATTTTTATTCAATTCAAACAAACAAATCTACCCTCTTTATAATATTAGTAAGTATAAATGAATAACAACTTATTATAATAATATAATTACAGACTTAAACATATTGTAGTCCTAAAATGTGCAAGGCGATCATGTGTCACAAAGCATTGTGTGTATACACTCAAAAAAAACCTCTAACTATTCGCGAATAGAGTCGAATTTCAATAATCATTGTGACAAAACTCGTGTTTCCATAACCCAGAACTAACCGGCTCGAAATCATTACGTACTGAATTTGAATCCATACTTTCATACCAGTAAAAGTAACTCTGTCTGTTTGTCTGTCTGTTACCTTTTCACGCCTTTTATTATTCGGCAACTACTCGGCCGATCATCATGAAATTATGCATACATGTTAATACAGAATACAAGATACATACACGTTAATAGAGGATACAGGATACATACACGTTAACAGAGGTTACAGGATACATACACGTTAATACAGGATACGATACAGGAAAGGACATAGGGTAATTTTAATTCAGTACTTTTCAAACTATAATAATATATCTTCACACATCCACACAGCACCATCTAGTTCCATATTAAGCAACTAATAATGCTTGTATATACTTAGTATTATGGATACCAGACAGTTGATATACTACATACATTACTTTTTTTTTGTAAATATGTACATTCATACATTCATACATATTATGAATACAAAACATCCATGACTCAGGTACAAAGGTATGTAAATGTTAACACATAAACATTTTAGTCCAAGATTTTTAGATATTCGCAAAACAAAAAATCCTGATATGTATCATATTGATTTTTCGATTAGATTGTGTCAGAGTGTCCCCTAAGTATAAAACCAAGTATAAACATATAATAATAATAATAATAATAATAATAATAATAAAGCCATTTATTCTACATTATAATTACATTTGAATAACATAAGATAACGTCATTTCTTTTCAAATTATACAAAAATAAAGCGTCTAGTTTACAAGTTTTTGTCATCTCATTTTTTCTATTATGAATAATTATTGATTTCATTTTTATGTAGTCGCCTCATCGGCGTAGGCCTCCCCCCATTTCCTCCATAATTTCCTGTCTCTTGCCTTCCTCATCCATTTCTGTCCATATTTTGATACGAAAATATCTGCCCACCTTCTTTTGGGTCTTCCTCTTCTTCTTCTTTCTTCTCGAGGTATCCATTCCGTTACAATTTTGGTCCACCTTTCATTCTCCAATCGACAAAGATGTCCCGCCCATCTCCATTTCAACAATTTGATAGTTTTTAGAATGTCCCGTATATTTGTTTGTTCTCTAATGATTTCATTTTTAACCCTATCAGACAACCTTAGGCTCAGCATACTACGCTCCATTTTGCGTTGACAGGTTGCAAGCTTTTGTTCTTCAGTGTAATTCAGTGCCCAAGTCTGGCAGCCGTATGTTAGGCAAGGGAGAATTGCAACATCATATAGTTTGCTTTTAATTTTCTGGTCAATATGCTTGTTTTTAAAAATTTCTTTTAAGCTCCAATACTTGCCCCAAGCTAAAGAAATCCGTCTTTGTACTTCTTTTTCTGTCAAGTTGTCAAAAGTTACCGAATGTCCCAAGTATACGTATTCCTTGACGCACTCTATTGTATCACCATTCATTACGATACTTGCCCCGCCATCGCTTGCCATTACTTTTGTTTTTGTGTGGTTAATAAGAAGGCCAACCTTTTCACTTTCCTTGAACAGTTCTTTCAACATTCTTTCTAATGAACGTGGATTTTCCGCGAAAACTACAACATCGTCTGCAAATCTTAGATGGCTTAAACTTTCTCCGTTAATTTTAAGTCCTTCATTTTCCCATTTTAAGTTTCGGAAGACAGTTTCTAATACTGATAAAAAAAGTTTTGGTGACAGTGGGTCCCCTTGTCGAACACCTTTTTGTATAGGAAATTCTGGTCCATCCTTCTCAAGCCGAATACTCGCTGAAGCCTTTGAGTATATATCTCGCAATAAACTGACATACAAGTCTTCAACACCCTGATCTTTTAGAGATTTCCAGATGGCGCCGTGCTCAACCGAATCAAAGGCCTTAGCGAAATCAATGAAGCAAATGTATAAATTCTTTCCGTATTCTCTATACTTTTCCAAAATCTGACTCAACACATGAACTCAATTCATGTGTATAAACATATAGTCGATTAAAAAACCAATTTTTTGTTTTTGTATAAAACTTTTTTTGTAAAATCAAAAGTTCCTGACTTCTAGCGCAATAAAAGTTGCCGTCAGGCAAAGAAAAACAGCGTATTTTGTATTTCCAAAAATTATCGAGATATTTTCCAAAAACAAAAAAAAATGTTTTTTAAATCGACTATATGTCGGCAAATATTAACAATAGAGAAAAAAGTTTTAGATAAAAAAGATGGGGAATTGCATCCTCTATAAGAAAGGTCTTTACAATTTTCAACGTAAAACTCATCGTTTACGAGATATTATCAAAAAGGCGTTTTTCAAGATGGCGGCTAACGCGGGCGGTTTCAGACGACACAAGCTTCGTTTTATACTTAGGGGACACTCTCTGACACAATCCAATCGAAAAATCAATTAAGTATCAGGATTTTTTGTTTTGCGAACCCATTTTTGGAGCTAAAATATCTTGGACTATTTGGCCTCTAGCGGGATACGAACCCTCGACCGCTCGGTTAACAGCTAGGGTCACTAGCCACTAGACCAAACGCGTGTCATCAAATATGTTCAAATAAATCGATTATATCTTTCATATACTATGCTTCCGCTAACGCTCAGGACACTCAGGACACGCCCTTAACTACGTAATGATTTCGAAACCCTACTCCCGTCACACTACAATTCACTTATAACCTCATTGACGATCAATTTTTCCGATCAATTTTCTTGTCGTCCTCGCATTCTTTCAATTTGGCTATCAATAAGATAGATTCCGGCGGATTCTCGTTGGGCGTACGAAATGTTTCCGTCTCGCTCTGATCCGTCTCTCTCTTTCCAACTGTCGTCTCGTGTTCCAGTTTCAGATTGGAAATCTGAAGCAGATCTAGACTTTTGGACAGACTCAGTACTCTTTTCTTCTTTGCAACATCAATTTCTTTCTCTGTTTGGGTCTGAACTTGTTCGTCTTTAGTCTCTTTGACGCGTTCTATTGGACGATAGAAGGCGATTAGACAATTTGGCTGTTCGTAGCGACGCACTGTGTTTTGAAAACATTTTTTTTTATTTTTCATTTTTTTTTAATGCCATCGGGTTGTGTATTTTTTACTTTTCTATTTACGAGTCTGTGTCAGCATTTTTTATACTGTCTCACAGAGTGTGATTATAAACTTTTTATAGTGAAGTTCCAATGGAAATGAAAAAAAAAAAACAAGCCAATTTATACTGGCTTACAAAGATAATTGATTGGTCTTGCTGCACTCGACTAGATAGAGCGCTATACAAAAGCAATAGCTCCGAAAATGTGGCAACTTTTTATTGTAGTGTGTGTAAAACATCGTCACTTTTTATCACTTTTTAAACAGTTTCATTATATTTTTACACAGTTTCACTGTGCAAAGTCACAGACAGCTTGCAGTGTGACTGGCTCGGGTACGCCGAATTCGGCGTACTATTTTTTGCCGCATTTGACAATAACGCCGGCGGTATCTAGTCGAGCGCAGCGAGACCAATCATTCATCTAAGTTTTTTTTTTTTATAAACCTTCGTACAAAAAAATTTTAAGTACTTTTTTTTGACAATATCTCAAAAGTGTGCACATTTTTGTTTGACAACGACGACATGTCATTTTAGAATATCTAAAAAGTATAACTTACTCGAAGCCGTGGGGCTCGGTGGTTCGGATATGGGCCGAGGGTAGTTGAACTTCTTGCCCAGTTCGATGTCCATTTGGTCCACATAATCAGGGTAAACGGTTTTCAAGGCTTGCGCACGCGCCTGACGGTAGTACTGAAAACGACAAACATTCATTTTATTAAAACTACCTTCGTACATTTTTTACATTTTTTTTGCAAAACAAATGTCGGTACGGACAGGCTGACGACTCCATAGACTCCGCTATGATTCCATTTTAGGCGTACTTTGCACGTGCCGCTTTGGCATTTTTCACGCAAATTCCATAGTTGTAGTAAATTGATGGGTTCTAAAGATAATTAATAGGCATTTTGTTTTATGTACACAAAAAATATAAATAGATGTATATTATACTAGCTGGTGCCCGCTTTGTCCGCGTTGAAAAAGTAACATATAGCCTGACATCGTTATTGCTATTACACTTAGCCAGGAGTTAGTTTCTTTAATTTTAGATAATCCCTCGGGAGCAGTACTTTTTTCTGGACGAAAGGTACCCTATGTCCTTTCCGGTGTCGCAGACGAGGTGTATACAAAATTTCATGGTGATCGGTTCAGTAGTTTTCGCGTGAAAGAGTTACAAACATCCATACATACATCCATACAAACTTTCGCATTTATAATATTAGTACAGATATCTTACAATGCCCAAGTTCCTCCAGTCCATCAGATCGGAGAGACGTTCCGTGCGATTTCTCTGTATTATACGTTGGCGACGAGTCAATCTGCAGAACAAAATGTATTGAGTTATATATGTCGCGCGTTATATTAAGGCCCGGCTCCCTATATATATAAAATTATGATTGTTTGCCGTAAAACTGCAAGTAAACCAAATATCACATCAATGTAAAACTTAAATAATATTATATTTTAAACCATTTTCTAGTCATTAGCAAAACAGAATCACAATTAGTGTAAATTGATTCGACACTTTTATTTTTTAAAATTAAGTCATTTTTTCTTTTATCTCAGAAGCAACTTTAGTTACATAATATGCAAAATAAATACTCATAGAAAGAAAATGAGGTTTATTAAGTAGTTATACTCAAGACAAAATTTACCTAGAACGATTATTATTCTCATAGAGAGACTTAAGTACGTCCTTTAGTTCTATGCAAGAAAAAAAGAGAAATGGATCATTCGATATTGAACCTTATTCGAACCGCATTTGTGTTTGAAAGGGAATGCATGCGAGTGTTCCTCAGTACCGCGCTGTGCGCCCACAGAGAGCGTTTTGGGAGCGTCACCTTAGGGACGTTTAAGTATTACGTAACGCAATTTGGGGGGAAGTGGGGGGGGGGATTGGGGGACTTGTAAAACGTTACGATGCTTTACAAGGGTGGTACCCCGAAATCCCTCGAATGTAAGTCATTTTCATTTTGTTCTCACAAGTTGGCAACCCTTTTCATTAATAAAAATGGTCAGTTAGTAAACTTGGTCCTAAACGTAACATTTAGGAGTGTACAGAAAAACGTTACGGCGCGATAACGCGGGGGGGGGGAGAATCTTCAATCTTCAAGGACAATCAAAAATCTTAAAAAATTGCGTTACGTAATACTTGAACGTCCCTAAGGTGACGCTCCCAAAACGCTCTCTGTGGGCGCACAGCGCGGTACTGAGGAACACTCGCATGCATTCCCCTTCAAACACAAATACGGTTCGAATAAGGTTCAATATCGAATGATCCATTTCTCTTCTTTTTTCTTGCATAGAACTAAAGGACCTTAAGGTCAGAAGGCGAAACTAGTGAGGGCAATCGGCGCATGTGTACTATTGCGCACAAAATTGCTAATGGTAATGCAATTTTTTTTTCCTATTTCGTATTTTTTGCACCTCACTAACTTAGCATTACAGGCAGTGTTGATGTTCCTTCCATAAAATAATCGTGCGTTGTCGAAGAAGAAGGTTTTTTTGTGCACATTTTTTTCTAATACGATAAAACAATTCTGTACGCAACAGTACCCAAGAGACGCGAGACGCGCGGTAGAGGTGCGGGAGGGAAAGAGCGACTGAATCTACCAATAACGTGTATGAATGAATAATTGAATGACTGAATATATTTTTTTAAAGTTTTTGACTATAGCAGTGTTTCAAATAATGATAATATAAATTTGACTGACTTGCAAAAATCGAACATGAACTGAGCCAATTGCTGCACAGAGCCCTCTAGCGATATGTAACGGCGGTCGACGACGTAGATGCCATAGGACATGGGGTCGGCTATGTGCTCTTGCATGAAACAACCAAAACCTGAAAAACACGTGTTAATATATCATTTGGTTGTACATAAAGTGAAAATATTTATACAGCCGTTCAAGGGAACTTTATACAACTTATCGGCGTGAGAAAGGGACAGCAATAGTACATTTATCAGCGTGTGAAAGTGACAGCCATAGTACACTTATCGGGGTGTGAAAGGGACAGCAACAGTACACTTTATCAGGATGTGAAAGGGACAGCAATAGAACACTTATCGGTGTGTGGGAGAGCAATGGTACATTCATTAGCGTGTGAAGAGGACAGCAATAGTACATTTATCAGCGTATGAAAGCGACAGCAACAGTACACTTATCCGGATGTGAAAGGGACAGCAAAATAACACGTAATGGTGTGTGAGAGAGACAGCAATAGTACTTATCGGTGTGTGAAAGGGAGAGCAATAGTACATTTATTAGCGTGTGAAAGGGACAGCAATAGTACACTTCTATAGCAAGCATTGTAACGCGGCGTACAAAGTGATACTATGACGTATGCACGATCTGGACTATGGAGCCATCTTAATTTACAGAATACCAGTAAATTAAGAGGGCGCTAGTGTAGCATTGTCAAGTAAATTAGACAGAGATAGTCCAAATAGAAGTAATAGAAATGGACAAAGATAAATATAAGATACACTGTAGCGTCATTGTGGCCACGTTTGGAACCCTTATACTACCATTTTTTCAGTTTGACTTTCACAACTCCTTCCTTACCTCTACCCTCCATACAGGAGACCAAAGATTAGAACATTTAGAATTAGAATTAGAACATTTACCTGACAGATTGGTGGTGACACTTGGTATACCCATGACGGTGCATTCGGCTGGAGTGTAGCCCCACGGCTCGTAGTATGAGGGGAAAACTCCCAAGTGACAGCCCCTGACAAACTCCTCGTAGTCTAGGCCGAACAGAGGATTCGTGGACGTCAGGAACTCCGGATGAAAGATTACCTGAAAGACATTTTTAAATTTATTTATGACAAGGTAGACGTACAGGCTGACGGTCGACAGATGGCGACGGTCGCCAACCACCATTGAGTGGACCGTCAGCCTGTCTATCGACCTCAAAATCATAATAAAAGAAAAAAACATGAAACTGATCAGATTTTACGTGAGAGGGAAAAGGACAGAGATACATATTATAAATTGTGGGTAGTTTATTTTATATTGTTTGCTTTGTTTACTTCGCTTTACTTTACATAAAAATGAGCAAAAACAAACTGGTATAAAAAATGTGGTGCAATACAGCTAGACTATTTTGGAAAATCTAGAAAAATATAAAAAAAAAAAGTGCCATGGCTTCTCGATGGCACAGTAGACATGAATATGTCTCATATCATAAATGAAAAGAAAGATTTAAATGGTCCCTATCCCTATCCCTATCCCTATCCCCATCCCCATCCCCATCCTTATCCTTATCCTTATTCTTTCCCCTTATCCTTAATCCTTCTATGGTCAACAGGGATAATATATATATAAACAAACGAACAAACTATCCCTATCCCTATCCCCATCCCTATCCCTATCCCTATCCCTATCCCCATCCCTATCCTTATCCTTATTCTTTCCCCTTATCCTTAATCCTTCTATGGTCAACAGGGATAAAATATATATATAAACAAACGAACAAATTATAATTAATTCATTTACGTCATGGTAACGATTTTCGTGACACACATTCTTTCGAATTAATTCATTTACGTCATGGTAACGATTTTCGTGACACACATTCTTTCGAATAGACCCCAGAGAAAAGACATATTCATGTCAAAAAACGCCTAGATCACAACTCACCTTGACATTATCGTTGATGGTGTTGAACATTTTACATCTCCTTATAGCGTTCAAAACGGGATCACTCCAGTCATCAACCTGTGGGATAAATATTTTTCATTAGCTTGTTTTGAATTTTTTTGTGTGGGCGTGCGTGCATGCGTGCGTGCGTGTGTGGGTTTGTTGTGTGTGTGTGTGTGTGGGTCTGTGTGGGGGTGTGGGTGTGGGGTGTGGGGTGTGGGTGTTTGGTGTAGGTGTAGGTGTGGGTGCTTGGTGTGGGGTGTGTGTGTGTGGGTGTGTGTGTGTGGGTGTGTGTGTGTGTGTGTGTGTGTGTGGGCTAAATAATGTTAATAAACTCACAATATTATGAGTGGTAACCGGCGGTAGTCCTTCCCTTTGGAGCGCATAAATACATCTCTTGAGACGAACTATGTCGTCTTTGTGGAGCAAATCTGAAGATTCTGGCAAGTGGCCTCTGAAAATATTTTATAATTTATTAAACAGGTATAGGCTGACGGTCAACTTGATGGTAGGCAGCTACCGTCGCCTATGCCATAGGTGCTGCAAGTGCGCCGCCGCCCATAGTAGGATAAACTAGGGAAGGGGTAATGGGCTCTGGTATCCCTTACTCACTTACCGAAACACAACAGCACACATGCTGTTATTTCTGTGGGTGGCATGGATTTAATATATTAATAAGGATTTATTACTTGCGGCTAAAAAGCGGGCCAAGTAGGATATATAGAAGAGGAGCCGTGTGTCCCTTTCTAATAGGGTGACCATAAGATTTTTGTTGTATAAGACAAATTTAAATGTTCTATTTAAAAATTACTAATATATTATACTGTGATATTTATACAAAAAATTACTAATATATAGGTAGTAGTAGTTTCTTTTAATATAAACATAAATATATAAACACATAAGCAATGGACGATTACTGAGAAATGTATCGATGGTTATTCGCTAAAGACACTGCCCATCTATCCCCGACGGTCTTGGAGATATCCCGCTTTGAAAACTCCAAAAAAGTTGTATGGACTGTAAAAAATGTATGAACGGGATGGGATACTCTCTATGACATTGTGTAAACCCTACTTTTATATCCCTGATACGTTCCGAGGACCTTTCACCAACATTTTAATAGGTCGGTGTACTGAGCGTCTTGGTTAAGTATATTAACGATGAGTGGTATTTGATATTTCAGCTTTAAATATAGTAAAGTAAATTACAATAAATATGTAGTAAATATAGGAAAGTAAAGTAAATTGCGAAAACAATAATTTGTTTGTACAAAATGGAAAATGACTTTTTCCAAAAAATTTTCTATACAAATGGTACGAGTTTTGTTTCTGAGGAGGCACGAAGTTTGCCGGACCAACTAAATTTACTAGATTAACATAATTGTACATAACCATATCCACCAACGTTACAAATTTATGGTTAACATAGTTGGTAGATTTATTATTATGTTATTTTTAGCTTACCTGTGAAAAGATATATTGCAACCACCATAGGATTCGCTCGGACAAGTATACACGCAACACTTTCACCATTTTAACTTTAAATTTAATTTCTATGAACGATTTTAAAAAACAATATGTAAACTGCTATTTAAAAACACCGCCATGACATTTCATAGGGATGCCAGTAGAAAATAAAATAAAAAATAGTACTGAAACTATAAATATTATCTTTTGTAATTTAGTAATATATCACAAAATTAGTGTTATTATCATAATTTCATTTAAAAACTATTAAAATAATTGAGCTACAATTAATATACATAGTGTTTGATCTAAGATTTTTGAATTTAAGTTTTTAATGAAATACATTTTTGTAGTCTGGCAAGGTGAAAGAAAGGGACACAAGGCCTTAGTTTGGCTATCTCTTTTTTTCTCGGTTTAGCCCATGTGTAAGGCGCAATGAAAAATATACTCTAACTATTGGTAATACAGTTAATTTTTTAAAAGCAATTTTTTGAAGTTATCAATCCTGTTATATTATTAAAAAATCCTTGGTGGGTGGTTACTGGCGTTAGTAAACCGGTACAACCGCTTCGGCCGCCTACGAAACCAACGCTACGTAACCAGTTACGTGTGAAGGATTATTTTTCTTGATACGAAACTAGTTACGTACAAAGAGGTTACGTGCGTATTTTTTTCAATAGGCTTCTACTGGCTGACAACGATATAGACCGGCTAAAACCCAACGACATTGTACCGGCTAAAACCCTACGATATTGTACCGACTAAAACCCAACAACATTGTACCGGCTAAAACCCTACGATATTGTACCGACTAAAACCCAACAACATTGTACCGGCTAAAACCCTACGACATTGTACCGGCTAAAATTCAACATTGTACCGCCTAAAACCCAACATTGTACCGGCTAAAACCGAACGATATTGTACCGGCTAAAACCCAACGACTTTGTACCGGCTAAAACCGCCGGGGGGTCGCGGGCGCGGGCCTTCGCTGCCTCGCCGCGGCTATTCAGCGCGGGGAGGGGTACGCCACCTGTCGGAACCTCGGCGTACCCGACGGTGGAGGTACGCCGCGCATCTATATTAAATGCAACCTAAGAAAAATGTAAAATATTTTTACCTGGAGCATATATTGTACATGCGTTTTCCTATTTGCTGTTGAATATCATTTATAGTGTCCCTTAGGGATTTGGTGACGGCGTGTCCCCTCAAGCTTTCCACGTTGAAATTGTTCGTTTTCGCGGGAAATATCAAGAAAGCCACCACGGTCACGTCGGAGCCGCACGCCTGGGAGAGAAATGCATTTTCATTATTATCAAATACTAGCTTTTGCGCGCGACTTCGCCTGCTTAGCTTTATAAAATATAGCCTACGTAAGTGTGTAGTTTTATTATAAAATTAAACAATAATATAAAGTACATATAATATTGGAAACGAAATAAAATATTGTGCAAGTTAATTGATTTAGGAGCCGACCCTAATAATATACGGAGAATTAAATATAAATTTGTTACCATTGAATATCTCTACCTACATGTTACTAGACTTTTTGTGATCGGAACAAAAATTGTTTGTCAAATACGGTAAATAGGATCCCAAATTAATGTGATCTAAACACAAAATGTCTGACTCCTGAAATTTCTTTCCCTTTTTTTCTTGAATTTTGTATTTTTTTTTTGTCGTATTCGTTCCAGTGTATTTTACTCTGTTTTTTTTTTTTAGTTTATGTTTTTTCTGCATTTTGCCTGTACTGATTTCAATGCAATTTTCATTGTGATTAAAAACTGATTGAGATCTTCCTACAACAGTAGGAAGCGGAGCTTCAAGGAAATGAGAAATTGCAGAACTCTCTCAGAATCTCGATAAATGAAGAGTGCTTGCGTTTTATATTCCCTGATAACGTAGCTCTCTATAGGTGAGAGAATTTTTCAAATCGGTCCAGTAGTTTCGGTGCCAATTCAATGCAAACAAACAATTTTTTTCTCTTTATAATATTAGTATAGTAATAAGTATGGAAGTGCAGACTATTATATACCTTTAAATAGTGATTAAGTCTCGCCAAAGCCTCGATGAATATATCAGCGCCTTTATTGCCGAACTCGTAACGTCCCGCTATGAAGAAGTACAATGTTTTGTCCAAGTCAAAGTTAAAATGACTGAAAAAAGAAAATAAAAATACAATGAAAAAAGTGTGTGTGTGTGTGTGTGTGTGTCAGTTCAGACGCACGACTGGATTTTTACTCCTTACGTACGTTTATAAAATACATAATAAAAATCTATAAAAAGATTTATCATAACGAACTAATAACAGCGCCATCTCTGTTCGCAAGCAAGTATTATTACGTAACATATTCTAGTTTCAGTGTTACTGTGTAGATGGCGCAATATCTCTGAGACATACTAAAATATTATACAAATATACAATACATTATACAAGTAGAGAAATTTGTCTTATACATCCGGCTCTGGCGAAATGGCCACGAAAATAATTGTCGGATATATCCGACTCTGGCGACTAAAGGGCACTCACCCGTAAAAGTGTCCCCTGACAAACTCGTGTATCTTCTCCTTGGATATCGCGTGCAAATTTTGAAATTCGTGTAGAGCCGAGAACTTCTTCACGTTCAAACCGTTCGGAGTTATCAAGTCCGGTTTCCTTTTGAGCAGATGTTCCGCTTCGTAACCTGTGACCATTCGGAAATGAGGGTGAAATTTCAAAAAAAAATCTCAGCATAAACCTTTTTAAACCAAATGGATACGTCTTTTTAAAAAAAAATTATTACTATAATCATACAAAATTTACAGCTGATTTTTTGTGCCATTTTGAAACGCCGACCTAGATTGTCCGGAGAACTAATTTTGACGTTTGCATATAATTATTCCATAGATAATTATGTATAAGAGTGTCATGCGGACATCACTAATTTTAGTTCCACGGACACTCGTTCTATAGCGTACAGTGCCAACAAATGGGCACATAAATAATTTGACAGCAACCTGTCCAGTGGTATATATTGCAGGTCAGTGATTAAAATCCTTTCACTTTCCAACAAGTAATGCTCCTTGCATTGCTCCTCAAGGATGCTCCTTTCATTGCTCCTTGCATTGCTCCTTAAGAATGCTCCTTTCATTGCTCCTCAAGGAGATGCTCCTTGCATTGCTCTTCAAGATAAGATGCTCCATGCATTGCTCCTCAAGGAGATGCTCCTTGCATTGCTCAAGGATGCTCCTTGCATTACTCTTCAAGACAAGATGCTCCTTGCATTGCTCCTCAAGAATGCTCCTTGCATTGCTCCCTTCAATGCTCAAGGATGCTCCTTGCATTGCTCCTTTAGGATGCTCTTTGCATTTCTGAAGAATGCTCCTTGCATTGCTCATTAAGATGCTCCTTGCATTGCTCAAGGATGCTCCTTGCATTGCTCCTTGCACTGCTCCTCAAGAATGCTCCTTGCATTGCTCCTTTAGGTGCTGCCGTCACAAATAGGATATCAAGATTAAAACATTTGACATAGGTGTGATAAAGTCTTAAAATGAAATGGTATTATTACCTGTAATATCGGAGACAGTTGTAAAAATGTGTGTCATATGAGCGGCGGCTCGCTCCATGCAGTAGCGGTGATATATCTGTCTCTTTCCCGCCTCTTCGTCCACTGAGAACTGTGCGAAAGAGATAGAAACACATCACTTAGAAACTCTTCTTGCACACCCTCATTTCTTTACCATATTTTTAAGTAACTAGCTGTTGCCCGCGATTTCGTTCGCGTTCAAAATGTTATATAGCCTAAAGCCTTCCTCGATAAATGGACTATCCAACACAAAAAGATTTTTTCAATTCGAACCAGTAGTTCCTGAGATTAACGCGTTCAAACAAACAAACAAACAAACTCTTCAGCTTTATAATATTAGTATAGATAGATATTAAAAATTTTACCTTGTCTAAATTATTGTAAAAATCGGTGTTGCCAGCGCACAAGTATCTCCCCAATAGAGTTGCGTGAGTTGTGAACACTGTCGCTACATCGACGTGACGAGTTCTGAAAAAAATGTTAATATAAATATTACAAGCATTTTTCTATATATATATATATATATATATATATTTTATTATAAAGGGTGGCAGATAGACAGACACACACACACACACACACACACACACACACACACACACACACACACACACACACACACACACACACACACACACAATTACAGACGTCGAACTTATGACATCCCGTTTTCGCGTCGGACGTTAAAAATAAGAAGAATAAGAACACAAACTTACCGTAACACTATTAGTCCGGTTCCGGCTTGCCATTCGTGAAAATGGGCGACTACCCTCGGTGGCGTGTCGCTGAAATTTTCAGCCACCTTCCTAAACTGCAAGAAGGTATTTTCACATTTTAAGTTTACAGTCTCGCAAATAGTATTAAGTTAAGTTAAGTGCGGACGAAGTCGCGGTATGTCCTTTCTGTTGTCCCAGACAACGTGTATGCAAAATTTCATGGTGATCGGCTCAGTAGTTTTTGCGTGAGAGAGTTACAAATATACATCCATACATACATACAAACTTTCGCATTTATAATATTAGCACAGCATACTTATTTCCTACAGTAGGCCGACGCCTTTGATGTTGAGCGATACCGCCGCCTGTGTAGGTATTTAAAAATTACGGAAGGGTTGACACAAATTAAGTAACATAAAATGTGCTTAAGTACCTTTCTTCATCGTGCGGAAATTGATGAAAGCTTAGTTCTTTATTTATGCGAGATAAAGATTTGCACGCACTTACAGCACATGCTGTAAGCACCATTTTGTTTTATATAATAAATTAAAATCTGAATGACGCGATAGCCCTGCAATATTTATCCCAAGCTACTAAGAGCGACGAAGTATGCAGCTTGGGCACGTCCCACTCGCGCCTCACCCCTCACGCCCCGCACGATTGCCCTGTCTAGACGTCTCCGTCGGCCCACTGTACGAAATAAGTATGCTGTAATATTAGTACGGGATTTTTGTATACTCACCTCACTGATGAAATCGGCCACCATGAATCCGAGGATAACAGCATCGTTGGCCTCTATATCCAAGTGTGGTATACCCAGGGAACAGGCGTCCCACAGCTCCTGCTTGTAGCTGTCCATTTGCCAAGCGCCGGAGCCGATATCGAACAATATTATCTGAGGGTTGCCATCTACAAGCCACGTGCCAGTGTGTAGCTGGAATTTTTTGCAATTTTGTTGTTACAATTTATAACAAAATTCGCAAGCTGTAGTCAAATTGTATTTCTGGGACAATAATTTTTTTTTATTCCTTGTCTAATAAATAATAAATTAAGGGCCTCTTTCACCAACTACAAGTAAAGTGTTGATTTGTTACTTTTATAAATAATTTTATTTTTTATTAAATTATGCACTCGGTTTAGTGCATCCTTCGATAGGCGATATTTTTTTATTATTTTCTTTTTAATGTTCGGGACTTTTGCCGTACAAACAAAGGTATATCAGATAAATTATTCCCGGTGACAGGTGACTTTAAATGGCCTACTTGACAGATGGTGAAAGAGGCCCTAAATATTTTACACTGTTAATATTGTGGTTATAAAAAGGCTTTTTTTTTTTTCAATTCACCTTGTATCCTTTACTCCTCATCGCTTCGACAGCTTTTTTTAAGGGAGAGTTCGATGGAAACTCTGTCTCCTCGACTTCAGTGCGCGCGCAGTGCTCCTTGTACGGACCTAGAGCATTGTGGGTAACGGTTAAAAATCTATATACATATAATAAAATCGTAAATGAAACGTGTATGTACATTAAATATAAAAAAAAAACAATTTGTACACGTTGTAAACACTTGATAAGGCGCGTCGCCTTTGATATAAGCGGCTTTTCTTTGACAAATAACAAAGCGTTCCTTTGATAAAGCCGCCTTTGAATAAACTACTTTTTTGGCAAAAACCGCGCGTTCTTTTGATAAAGCCGCTGTTGATGAAGTGGCTTTACTTTGACAAATAACAACGCGTTCCTTTGATAAAGCCGCCTTTTATGAAGCGGCTCTACTTGGACAAAAAATCGTCTTGGACAAATTTCCATAAAGTGACCTTTCTTCTTTGACAAATAACCACGCGCTGTTTTGATAAAAAGACTTTTTTCTTTGACAAATAACCGCGCAATCCTTTGACAAAACCGCTTTTGATGAAGCGGCTTTACTTTGACAAAAAACAACGCGTTCCTTTGATAAAGCCGCCTTTGATATAAGCAACTTCTTTGACAAATAGCCGCGTATTTCTCTGATAAAGCCGCCTTTAATAAACCCTTGCTCGATGTAAAGCCAACTAATTTATTATGAACGCCATGTAAAATCTTTGGAAATAAATAAAATTATTATTATTAGTATTATTATAGATAAATGATTCGTCTCGCTGCGCTCGACTAGATACCATCGTCGTACTTGTAAAATGCGGCATAAAATAGTACGCCGAATTCGGCGTACCCGAGCCAGTCACACTGCAAACTGTCTGTGATGTGTACGTGCCGAATGTTTTATTGAATTTTAGGCATAATAAAATACCAGTTTGCGTAGTGAAACTGTGTAAAAATATAATAAAACTGGATAAAAATTGATAAAAAGAGACGATGTTTTACACACACTACAATAAGTTGCCACATTTTCGGAGCTATTGGTTTTGTATAGCGCTCTATCTAGTCGAGCGCAGCGAGACCAATCCATTATCTTTGATGAACGCGTTCATAACGCAGTGCGCCTTGTCATACTAATCTTATAGAATTTTTATTATTAAACTCACCGAGCAGACAATAATTGTCACCCATCTCTTCTGTTGAAACGTAGGCCTTAGATCTGATTACAGTATAGATGCCGCCAACTGCAAATACAATGGGTTATGTTATATTAAGGTTTTTTTTAATGTTTAGGTTGACAGACAGGCTGACTGTCCACTTGATGAGCTATAGGACATGATTTTCTATGCTTCTATACTTTACTAATATTATAAAGAGAAAAGATTTGTATGTTTATAATGAATAAACTCATAAACTACTGGCCTATAGAAAGCTACATTATCAGCGAGTAACATAGGCTACATTTTATTAAAACTTAAGCGGACGAAGTCGCGTGCAACAACTAGTATAGAGCAATAACTATACTAGCTGACCCCGCAAACGTTGTTATGCGAAAAAAATATAAATAAATTTTTGGGGTGGACCACCCTTAACATTTAGGGGTATAAAAAATAGATGTTGGCCGATTCTCAGACCGATAAGCACACAAAATTTCATCAAAATCGGTCCAGCCGTTTCGGAGGAGTTTGGCAACAAACACCGCGACACGAGAATTTTATATATTACAAGATAGAAGAAGATGGTTATTCCAAAAAGGCATACAATACATTTTATTATATTTATTGGTTTCATTGCGTATAATTATATCGTATGTCATGTAAGGTTTAATACGCAACGAACAGACCGACGACGTTGAAATTCTATATTCTTTGTTATAATATGTTTTCAGAGCGTGAAGTAACTAACAATAACTTGAAGTAATTCTAGACCACATGCGAATTTGTCGTCTCACATTTACTTAAATCAAGATTATAGAAATGCTGTTTACAATCATTTTATTATTATTATTTATACTAGCTGACGCCCGCGACTTTGTCCGCGTTCAAAATGTTATATAGCCTAAAGCCTAAAAAGAATTTTTCAATTTGAGATTCCTGCAGGTGCAGTTTGGGTCTATGCACTGGCAAATATGACAGTATGGTAAGTATTGCAAGTATGGCAAGTATTGCAAGTATGACAAGTATTGCCAATATGATTAAGTTTGTTCTGTTTTCTCTTGTTCTGTGTGCATGTGCTATTTGTGTGGGCTCGAACTATCGAGCTCGAAATTGAACTAAAGCCGTGGGCTCAATAAAAAAAATATTCTTTTTTTATTATATACACTCGCGAGCAAAATACTTGCATCACTTTTTCATTTTTCGTCTGCAAAGCATAACTTTGTAAAAGGGATTTATTTTTTAAATATTTTAATGAATTCCTATTTTTGGACATCTAAGCACTACAAACATCTTTCTAATGCGTTACATTATCAGTTTTCATTTGGTACCACAATTTTCAGATCTTGTCAAAGATTAACAAAGTTATTAGGTGGGCACGAAAAAATGAAAAGTGATGCAATTATTTTGCTCGCGAGTGTAGATGTACTACAACTATGGATTTCGCACGCCATCAACTCTGTCATCTGTCATTTAAAACCAACCAAACGTCTGTCATTTAAAGAAAGTATGACTTTACGTCAACACATTGGAGTTTAAAATGAATAGTGGAAGTTGGTCGTTACTACCTTTTACCATTGACACGCGAAGGCAAGACTCCGCCATGTTTCCGTTTTAGGCGTACTTTACGTGTGCCGCTTTGGCATTTGTGAGGCAAAATCCATACTTGTAGTAAATTGATAGTAGGGTTCTATTCCTACCTTTATTGGCAACTTCCCATGCCGTTTCGAACGTCCAGCGGTTCTCATCGCAAGCTGCTTGTCCCTTGTCCATGAACGACAACAGGTCATGGGTCGATTCCGCCCTGTAAAAGCGGCGAGATGTGCGATCACGTGACATTTTCGCCTGAAAAAAAAAACGAATTTGCATTTATTTGCGTCACCGTAAAATAATAGCACGTGTGCTTTTGTGTTTCGATGTAAAAGCGGCGGGATGTGCGATCACATCACATTTTCGCCTAGGGAAAAAAATCTAATTCGAATCTAATTTGCATTTATTTGCGTCACCGTAAAATAATAGCACGTGTGCTTTTGTGTTTCAATGAGTGAGTAAGGTATGCCAGAGCCCACTACCCCATCGCTTCCTTATTTTAACTTATAAATAGGGATGGCTCCGGCATCCCTTACTCATTCAGCGAAACACAAGAGCACATAATATGCTGTTATTTCATGATAGTCTTCTGTGGTTACTGCCGCCAAACGGGCTGCCATATTAATTTTAATAGAGCCACTATTAAAATATTAGTGTACTTAAATGAACAAATATTGCCAAATCCCTCATTATCGGACCACTTGGCTTTAAAACATCCTTTATAATGCGCACTGGCAAGGTTTGGTCTGTGTATCCGAGCTCATATAACCAAAATCTTTTCAAAGTTGGAGTGAATATGGATCTTCTGGTTCAGTTGGTTAATTGGTTAATGTAATTGAACTAGTGGGAATAAAAATTCTCACTAGTTCAATAACTGATTGAACTGGCAATTGAACTAGTGGGAATAGACGATCTTTTCAAAGTTGGAGTGAATAGGGATCTTTTGCTTCAGTTGGATAATTGGTTAATGTAATTGAACTAGTGGGAATAAAAATTCTCACAAGTTCAATTGATTGAACTGCTAATTGAACTAGTGGTAATAGACTATCGTTTCAAAGTTGGAGTGAATAGGCATCTTCTGGTTCAGTTGGTTAATTGGTTAATGTAATTGAACTAGTGGGAATAAAAATTCTCACTAGTTCAATAACTGATTGAACTGGCAATTGAACTAGTGGGAATAGACGATCTTTTCAAAGTTGGAGTGAATAGGGATCTTTTGCTTCAGTTGGATAATTGGTTAATGTAATTGAACTAGTGGGAATAAAAATTCTCACAAGTTCAATTGATTGAACTGCTAATTGAACTAGTGGTAATAGACTATCGTTTCAAAGTTGGAGTGAATAGGCATCTTCTGGTTCAGTTGGTTAATTGGTTAATGTAATTGAACTAGTGGGAATAAAAATTCTCACTAGTTCAATAACTGATTGAACTGGCAATTGAACTAGTGGGAATAGACGATCTTTTCAAAGTTGGAGTGTACAATTCCGCGTGTACTCGCAAATGATATAAAACCACCGGTAGGACTGTCGCAAATAAAACACAGTGATTTCACATCTGATGACGGATCTCAAACTATTTAATTAATTCCTATACATATTTGTGAAACACAATATACACAATCATACCGAGTTCACATATAGCAAAACGACATCTAGTTGCACCTTGCGTTCTAGGTGGTTCAACAACTCACTAGCGCCATCTAGCGACCATTAGCAATATTACACAAACTATGATTTAGCTCTAATACCGTTCAACATTCCGCCCACCTAGAACTAAGTCTAATAGTTCTAAGTCCTTATAACATTTTATTTAATAACTGCCGCCCACCATGGCGTGACCCGATAAACAAAATTATTATCACCACAAAAACATAACATTTCAGAATCATTTTAAAACAAATATGTATACAATCACTATAAAAACAACTAACTATTCAGAAATTATTATAATACACAATCTTGAGGTCTCTTACTAACTTAATTACTTGTTTGTAAAAAGATAACACGTGCAATTCCGTCCGCCAACACTATCGTTACCGACAACGACATCACCGATATCGGGTTCCGGAATACCTGATTTCCATTTATTGGTTTGAAAGGAACGTCTTAAATACTCTCCAGACCACTTTCGCCGACCTTGTAACCATGCTATATTTCTTGACAGATCTTGAGGACTTCTTGAGTATATTTCATTCTTCTTTAATACGTCATTCTTACTTGTAGTCCTTGGTACTCTAACCCCTGTAGCCGTACATTCTTTTTTATTTACTGAAACATTATGCAACTTTCCCTTTAATTTTTTAACTTTTTGTAGTTCTACATGGCAAGCAACCAAACCCGATGATGGTGTAGGAATTGAAGTATTCAATGTCCCTTTGCAAATACTACAATTGCCTTGATTATGTGGCATAGTGGTCGGAAGAGTACCAAACTCCTGATGCAACAAAGTGTGGTGTCGCTTTTTACAATGGCGACAATTGACATTTTTCATACAGACTCTCGCGATATGAGCACTTCCTAAACAAATATAACACAATTGTTGGTCACGGACGAAATTACGACGTGCTTCTACTGTTTCTTTGGAAAACATTTTACATACACTTAATGCATGTGCATCAGAACAAAACAAACACTTTACATTAAATACATGAAACACATTTGACTTCGATAAACTATTTACATTTGACACATTTCGACTAACTTCTAGGACTTCTAAAGCTCGATACCTATTAATTATAAATTCTTTAAATTCCTTGAATGTTGACAATATTTCAGAAGAACCATTATTATTACTATTAAATTCCCATTGTCGTTTTGTCTCTATGTCAAGTTTCATTGACAAAATATAAATAACAATAATATCCCAATCCGAAACATTAACACCTAAATTTGATAATTCATTAAGACAGTCACATGTATTGTCCACTAAATCCTTTAAATGTTGTGCCGACTCTTGTGTCGCAGACCTCTGTCCTAACAAACGTTGCAATATATTATTTATTAAATACCTTTTATTATTATAACGATCAGTTAACAAAGTCCATGCCCTTTCATAGTTTTGTTCCGATATAGGAATCTGCCTCACCAACTGTTCCGCTTCTCCAGCCAAATATCCCTTCAAATAGTGCATCTTTTGTACCTTGTCTAAATTTGGGGAGTTGTGTACCAACGACGTAAACAAATCTCTGAAAGTAATCCATTCGGTGTAGCTTCCCGAGAAAATGGGTATTACTATCTTAGGTAACTTAACTTGCGAAGTAGAAGCCATATTCCGATTTTCATTACTCTTAAAATTTTCAAGACTTGTTACTAATGACAGTTTGTACTCCAAATAACAATCTTCGCACGTATCAAACACATTTTTGCTACCGTATGTACTGGCCCTTAATTCCTCTAACTCTGTTTCTGAAATTAAACTATCATTGTTTATTTCGAACTGTTGCCACAGCTTCTCCAAACTGGACAACCTTATTTCTACATAAGGCCGCGTAACACTCTCCTTTGGCGATTTTTTAAAATTGATGTTTGCCTTAGATATCCTTTCATAAATATTTTCTTGCAACTTAATCAATCGTTCCATCTTGTTTGAGTAACTTGCCAAAGTATAAAAATAAAATTTAATTCGACGAAATGCCGAATTTTTATAAGTCCTAAAATTTTCTTGAAAATTTTACAAGTGTTTGAAGTTGTACCGATCTGAAATCCGGCATGGATTCCCCGTCTCAACCACTTATACACGAAAAATTTTACAAGTCCAAATATTAATTAAAAGTTCTAAGTTTAAGTTAACACTAATCAAATTTCAAAGTTATTTTAGATTTAAATTTCAAAGTTATTTCTTCACTATATTTAAAGTTCAAAATTGCACGAAAGTATGGAACGAACTCACAATTACTTTCTTCGCTTCGTCCCTCGCTGATCTCGATTCCTTGGTATCGCCGGTCTTGTGCACGTCGCTGTAGTTGCCGAAGCTGCTGTCGTCACGTTGTCAGCCTTCAGCGCCGTGTAGACTCGTCCCGTACAGCGATCCACTGTCAAGGGTCCGAAGGTAGCAGGTAGTCCCGTCCTGCTGTCTGCGTCGATCTGTCACCCTTTGCCGATAACTCAGTTATCCGACTCAGAAGGACCAAATGTACAATTCCGCGTGTACTCGCAAATGATATAAAACCACCGGTAGGACTGTCGCAAATAAAACACAGTGATTTCACATCTGATGACGGATCTCAAACTATTTAATTAATTCCTATACATATTTGTGAAACACAATATACACAATCATACCGAGTTCACATATAGCAAAACGACATCTAGTTGCACCTTGCGTTCTAGGTGGTTCAACAACTCACTAGCGCCATCTAGCGACCATTAGCAATATTACACAAACTATGATTTAGCTCTAATACCGTTCAACATGGAGTGAATAGGGATCTTTTGCTTCAGTTGGTTAATTGGTTAATGTAATTGAACTAGTGGGAATAAAAATTCTCACTAGTTCAATAACTGATTGAACTGGCAATTGAACTAGTGGGAATAGACGATCTTTTCAAAGTTGGAGTGAATAGGGATCTTTTGGTTCAGTTGGATAATTGGTTAATGTAATTGAACTAGTGGGAATAAAAATCCTCACTAGTTCAATTGATTGAACTGCTAATTGAACTAGTGGGAATAGACGATCTTTTTAAAGTTGGAGTGAATAGGGATCTTTTGGTTCAGTTGGATAATTGGTTAATGTAATTGAACTAGTGGGAATAGACAATCTTTTTAAAGTCGGAGTTAATAAGCAACTTCTGGGTGAGCTTGCTCCATCATAGCATAGGCCTCATCTTCGCTACACGGCTGGATGTTGGCCAAGAAAAAACCCATAAAAAAATAATTAAAAAATGCATATTTCACTCGGTACTTCATTACGTAGTTCGTTTCACGTAATAAATAACTATGTATGTTTACATAGTTAAATACTTTGGATTGTATCCAAGTCAACAAATATTGACGTAGCGGAAATCATCGAAAAATAAATGATTTTTCGCATCTAACTAATTCAACCAACCACTATACTCTTATTGGTTAACTATGCTATGTAGTTTATCATATTTTGAAAACCATTAAAGTCAAATAACTGGAATACTTTGGACATATCATACATGGAGAGAAGTATAATCATGCAGCTGATCATGCTCGGGATAATACAAGGTAGACGCAAGCCGGGCAGACGACGTAGGTACTTCCTGGCTCAAGAATATCCCCGAATGGTATGGCCAAGTACCAGATCGCTGTTTCAAGCCGCCACCTAGAGGGTTAGGATAGCTATTTGTTTATTTAGGCCTAGCACACTTAACATTCTAACCCTATCGCTCAACATCTAGGTCCAGTGTGCTAGCCGATTAGAACTGAACACATAATTCACTTTTGTATAAACTCCAAAAAATATTTTTTTTAATTCGATACAATTAAATAAATTTCCCTGCAGCAATGGGCCTCTTCGAAGACATTTCGAAGAGGCTTGTTGATGCGACGGGAGACCGGAGAGGTGGCGCTTTCCTCGGCCAACGTATTAGGTATTAGTTTGGCCATTCAACGAGGTAATGCTGCCAGCATCCTTGGTACAATGTCGCGGGGTCCTTTTTTGTATTGAATTTTGGTTTTAGGTATAATTTATTTAGTTATTAGTTTATAAATATTGTAAAATTATGGTTTCGCAATAAATTATGTACATAACTTTAAATAATTTAATAAAAAGAAAATAAAGTCTAAACAAAATTAATTACAGACCAAAAATTTGAATACTATGTCAAATGTTCAATATGAATATGATGATAGACGACCTCCGATAGGAGTTGACTCTAGCGGCCATTTCAATATCCTATCTATCCATTGTATTTCCAACCTATCAAAATTATGAGGGGAGGCCTACATCCAGCAGTGGACGTCCTGCGGCTGAGATGATGATCAACATTTTCAACTAGCATTTATCCTTTTAAAACCTCTTACGCCCGACGCAAAAAATGGGGTGTTTGTATTGACGCAAACAAACGCAAAAAAAAAATTAGATAAAGATAAAGATAAAGATAGCCTTTAATTGCAAGGAATCCTAATACAGAAAAATAAAATGCTACATTATATTACTTAAATAAAATATTTTCTCTATTATTACTCTTCCTTGCCTGTCACACGACATAGGCCTCCTCTAAGTTCTTCCACAGTTTCCTGTCATGTGCCTTTCTCATCCATGTTGCTCCTGCTACCTTCCTTATATCATCCTCCCATCTACGATTCTGTCTTCCTCTTTTTCGTTTCTCTTCTTTAGGGTTTAAATATTTAATAAAAAAAAAAAAATTCAATAACCTTTCACAGATTGACCGAAGCGCAGTTATTCTAACATTATAATTCCATATGTAATACGCGTTTTATCTAATCATTTGTTGTTGAAAAACTGTTCCGAAGCCAAGATAAGGAGTTCATGAATTCAACATTTTTACTCATATGTTACTGGGTGAAGTTCGAGGCACGCACAGAATCTCCACTGATAACGAAAATATTGAACAAGTGCGTCCTGTTTATCTAATTTTACTATCTGCATAGTTACGTAATGGTTTAGGTAGCGTGCTAGCCCACTGATGGGCCACTGATGGGCCACTGGTGGGCCACTGGTGGGTCACTATCACATGTGTGTCACAGAAATATCAATGGTATTTCTGTAACATAATGGTAACAGTATACCAAATTTCACATTAATCAATCAATCAATCAAACAAACCTGTGGAAGTTAGTGAAATCCCTTCGTCAACTAGGAAATGGGCTGATGGTCTTCAAATTCCTGAACAGATCTTCATAATAAATTATAGCTGAGAACCATCTCGATCCTGTCAGCTTTCAAACAAAAAGGATAAAAATTCGGAGCTACAGTTTTAGAAAATTAAACTGTACAATTTTAATTTAACAAGTGGCAATTTTATTTAATTTAACTAAATTAGCCTTAGATTAAGACCAATTAGGTCTCGCTACGCTCGACTAGATACCGCCGTCGTACTTGCCAAATGCGGCAACAAATGGCTCATAGCGGGCAGTACTCTCCCCTAGGACTACCGCCTAGGAATACCGCCCGGTCCCAGACAAGCGTATTGAATGGGAGAGGGGCCAGGCCTTTTCCGTATCCATCCTTTATCTTATCAAAATTGGAATAAGGGTTGAATTTTACGTCTATTCCTAACCGACAAACCACGCTGTCCACCTGGTTGGTCGGTTAGGAATTTATTTTCCCCTATTTCTCAATTGTGCTTAAGTGATGGTAGCCACCTACCATCAAGTGTACTTTCAGCCTGCTTGCCACCCTTTTTTAATTAAAAAAAACATATTAAAACAATAATCAACACATAAAACAAGAAACTAAGTATGTAGTTACTATAAATTTGAAACAATAATTTTTTATCTGATTCAATCGTACATAAAAAAAATTGCAAGCCACACATAAGTTATGGGTATTTAATAACTTCATTATTCTGCTTTTATTGCTTCACTAGCTGGTAACTAAGCACCTCACTAAGTTTTGGAAACTAAAGTACATTACGAAGTAGTGAAGTTGTTTATCTATACTAATATTATAAAGAGGATAGATTTGTTTGTTTGAATTGAATAGGCTCCAAAACTACTGGACCAATTTGAGTTGCGCGGGCGAAGTCGCGTGCAACAGCTAGTAATATTATAAGCTCATATCTTTGTTGGCTCATCTATACTAATATTATAATATATATTATAATATTATGAAGAGTTTGTTTGTTTGTTTGAACGCGCTAATCTAGGAGTAGGACTAGGAGCGGGGAGCGGAGCCTGGTAATATTATAAATGCGAAAATTTGTAAGTATGTTTGTTACTCAATCATGCAAAAAAAACTGCTGAACGAATTTTTATGAAATTCGGCACACAGATAGTTTAATACTTGGATTAACATATAGGATAATTTTAATCCAATAACAATTTTAGGTTTTTGTAGGATTTTCAAAAAAAGAACATCAGTGCGTATGAAATCACAAATAAATTTATATATCAGGCCTTATATAAATTTATATATCATATAAATAAAAATCAATTGCCGACGGAGCATCACTTGAGAACGAAAAGTGATTTTTGCTGATTTTTTTTGTTCTTAATTCAAAAGACAAGGTTTGTATGCAAGAAAAGTTTTGAAAAATACACGAAATTCAGATGGTATTTTTATATGAAGTTGGCATGGCAACGACTGTCAAAGCAGCTAGTAATTTTATATAGAAATACTTGTTTTATAAAAAAAAAAATATTTTGAATTATTTTTAATTAACTACATATGTATATAAATAAATGTATTAATTAATTACTTAGTTATATTAAAACTAAGAGCATTGTTTACTATGTAAATTGTAAAGCGAGAGCCGTATTGGATCTATTTTTAAACACACCATTGACAACGAAACAAACGCGTCTTCGAAAAATAAAATTTAAATGCAAACTTTTTACTCACCGTAAAAGTTGAAAATAAATTCACCGGAAAACTGCAATGGGGTTTTGTGGAAAACTTATCACTGAAAAGTTCACAGAGATCGTGTTACGGCACGGCGGGTATACAAAAAAATCCACTTAGAATCTTATTTACGTGGATTTAGAATAAAGAAACATGTCTACGCGGGTAGAAAATTCAAATGAAAATATTCTTCTAGTTCTAGGTTAGGAAACGTCAAACTGGTTACCTGTGAAGGTCACCTTGAATTGACAAATCGAAATGCGAAGTGGTTTCTTTCTATGTGACATAGAACAAAAAACAGATTTGCTTTGAAATGTCATACACAGAGTAAAACATATAATTTTATTTTAACTTTATCCGAAAATAAAATAGTGTGAAAGTTATTTCGTGATGAGTATATAAATACTTTGAAGTAAGAAAAATTTTACATAAATTCTTAAACATGATAAAGGGAAATGAGAGTTGTCAGAAATCAGAACAAGGGTAGATTTTGTAGAAAAAAAATATTAAATAAAGCGTTCGAAACATTTTATTGTTCAAAATATGTAAATTTCATTAGTTTTCTCGTCTAATTTAAAATTAGAGCATATAAAAAAATTTTATAATTGCAAACCTGCCTCAAACTGTCATGAACGTCAAGTGTCACAATAATAAAAAAAGCGCCAATATTCAAAAAAACAACTTACAGATACCGTTTCTAGGCTCAATAGAAAGTTAGTTTATAATTTTTAAGTTGGTTTAATAAAATTGTTAGCTAAAATACTAGTGACCACGCCCAGCTTTGCCGGTTGTTTCTGTACTCGACAGACTAATTCATTAAGAAAAACAGACCTACGAGATATTCGTCACATTCGTTGTTTACAATTAGAAGATATCACATTTAGATACGCTTTTATTTTACACATTTTAACATTAGTGAGCCCACTTGATGGTATTTGGCTGCCATACAAGAATACTGACACTTTATAGGCCGGCGCACATTGGAAGACAGCACGGATTTTTTTCTCTTTATAATAGACCAGGGCACACTGCGTTACGCAGTCATTTGGGCAGCCAGCAGTAACCATACCCTTACAGAAGACCACAGCGAAATAACGGCACGTGTTTTGTTGTGCTTCGGGGATACCAGCTATCCCTTCTTCTTCTCTTTTAATGTGTTGGCTCTTTTAATTTCTATTACAAAATTGCAATTTGTAATAGAAATTAAAATCAAAAGTAGCAGATCTCGAAACATAGATAAATGATTGGTCTCGCTGCGCTCGACTAGATAGCGCCGTCGTACTTGTAAAATGCGGCATAAAATAGTACGCCGATTTCGGCGTACCCGAGCCAGTCACACTGCATACTGTATGTGATGTGTACATGCCGAATGTTTTATTAAATTTTAGGCATGATAAAATACCAGTTTGCGCAGTGAAACTGTGTAAAAATGTAACAAAACTGGGTAAAAAGTGGTAAAAAGTGACTATTTTTTACACACTAAAATAAAAAGTTGCCACATTTTCGGAGCTATTGTTTTTGTATAGCGCTCTATCTAGTCGAGCGTAGCGAGACCAATCAATCATCTTTTATACAAACATTTCTACTTCTTGAAAAAAAACAACCGATAGAAAATAAGTTTTTTATTAATCCTCAGATACTGCAAAAAAATTGTCAACTAACACTTATCCAAATCTATACCTCCAATTATTAAAGTATACACAGACATACTAAAACAACAATGTATTAAAACTATACATTTTTATGTGTTTATAATATTTAATAACAGAAATTTAATAATGTTTACATGCAAAATAATTGAGTAACAAATTTTATATACACAAACTAAAATAACGTCAAAAAATATGCTGCCTTTTAGAACAGTTATAACGATTGAAATATTTTCTTAAACTTTTATTTATTTATACATTTATAATTATTTGTACCAAGAATATTTTATTAAGTAATGTTTGTAATAAAGTACTGTTTTGAAAACAAATTTAAAATAAAATTTAGAATATCTGTTTTAAAAAAGAACCTGATAAATCTTGACTTTTAAGGTTAAAGAAAACGCTAAAACAACTAATGCGTACAATAACAGACCTTACTTACGCAGATAAAAAGGTTTCCAATCCCTTAACCACAGTATACTTATTTCGAACAGTAGGCCGACGCCTTTGATGTTGGGCGATACCGCCGCCTGTGTAGGTATTTAAAAATTACGGAAGGGTTGACACAAATTAAGTAATATAAAATGTGCTCAACTACCTTTCTTCATCGTGCGGAAATTGATGAAAGCTTAGTTCTTTATTTATGCGAGATAAAGATTTGCACGCACTTACAGCACATGCCGTATGCACCATTTTGATTTATAGAATACATTAAAATCTGAAAGACGCGATAGCCCTAGAATATTTATCCCAAGCTACTAAGAACGACTAAGTATGCAGCTTGGGCACGTCCGACTCGCGCCTCACCCCTCACTCCCCGCACGATTGCCCTGTCTAGACGTCTCCGTCGGCCTACTGTATGAAATAAGTATGCTGTGCCCTTAACACTTCGGTCATTACATCTGTGCGAGCGACAGAGACAGACAATAACAGGTTAATGTACGAAATTCTTCCTGCTCTATGAACGTGCTTTATCCACTTTAATGCAAAAATTTTGTCTGTCCAACTATCCAAACTTTAACAACTGTCCAAACTTAAGGGCAGACTTCCGTCCAAATCTTCATCAAACATATTGATGTCCACAACTGTACTGTTCTCTTGAATAGCGTTATTTGAAAAGTTCAATTTAACCGGATTCACTTTGATTCTATTCACAGCAGTCCTCTTCAAAACTGGGCTATATAAAATGTTATTACTCTGTGCCGAGTTATTTTTTGCATCATTTATTTCTAAGTTAGAAGTTTTTGATTTTTCTTCAATGGCAACACAAACGTCTTTGATTTTCACAACAGGACTCGCGTATGACCTTCTAAAGTTTTCTGACTTATTTATCAAAGGCTTTCCTGGATTATTTTCATGACAAGTTTTGGATTTTTCTTCACTGGCAACACAAACGTCACTGCTTTTCACAACAGGACTCACATAAGACCTAAAGTCTTCCGATTTATTTATCAAAGATATATTTTCCGCATTATTTTCATCATTTATTTTTTCCACCTTATAGGTTTTGGATTTTTCTTCGCTGGCAACACAAACGTCCCTGCTCTTCATCACAGGACTCACGTAAGACCTTCTAAAGTCTTCAGACTTGTTTATCAAGGGTATCGGACTCATCGGTGGCGGCTCAGCGTACGATTTCAACTTGTTCATTTTCTCTCTAACCTTTCTCTTTCTCTCTAAATCTTTTGGCGACAACGACTCATTTGGTTGGCGATTCAATTTGGCCTCTAAATCCACCGGTATTGAGTTCAAATTGACATTACGCACTAGGGGTGACTCGATAAACACTTTATTCTTCGACAAATCCATATTGCTGAATCTGTATGGCGACATATTTTCATTAGATTTTAGGGCCGCGTAATTTTTGCATATGGCAACACAGTCCTTACAGAATTTCCTCCTGTCGAGTCCTGCGAACTCTTTACGCATACAATCCAAGAGTTTTCTAGTGCTATCGTTTTTGGGGGCCAACGTGAAATAAGTATACTCCGTGACCCTATAGTGTGGTATTGACCTTCGGTTATTGCCAAATCTCTCTAGCATATTGACGCAAGCGACAATTTGGTCCACTTGGACGACGTTTTCGAAACAAAACTTCTTAACTCCGCCCCAAAAACATATACAAATCATGTTTTTATCTGCGTCTGTCAAGTATACGTTCTGAAACTCGTCTTTTGCGTCTATTGAGAATATTAGACCGCAAGTATCTATTTCGTTAAAGGGCCCCTTGGGTCTTGGATTTGTTGTTAGCTGTTTTATAGTGTAACATTTGCGGTCTAACGATGTTTGGGGATTCCCCGGTTCGTTTTCTCGTTTGCATTTTCTCAACACCGATTGTCTTCCGGCGGAAATCTGTATTTCGTTATGCCTAAAAGAATATTATTTTTAATAAATATATGTAATTATTATTAATAAATAATAAATAAGTAAACAGTATCTCCACACATTCTTTTTTTTTCTTATTAGATATATATCAAATATATCAAATATATATAATATATATGCATATTATACATCGTTAGAAGCATCTTTTTGAATATCATTTAATGTTTTAAGTACTTTTATAAAAACTGAACACTAGAAGAGATATAAGCATATAAGTTACTCTTGAATGTATAAAAAATTATAAAAATATACTAAATATGGAATAAAACAACAATAAGTTTTTTTTGCAACATATAATATCAAGGATTGTGATGGTAATTTGCAATAAAAACATTTTTGGATTTTTTTGGTTTATGGCCCTTTAGTTTTTAAGCAGCAATTATGTAGCTGTTCATAACAACGGGTTCTTATGATATGTTCAAAATCTCACCTGAAGGCGGTAGGCACGACATTCAAGACTTCAATCCAAGTACCTTCCTTTATTATTTCCAATGTTGATTCGTTAGGCTTCCATAGAGACAAAACGCCTGGAAAAGGAAAACAAGCGTTTCAATTATTCGGCTGAACCATAAATCTACAACTGTTCATTTCGCAATAGTTCGCTATTGATTCGGAACTAATAAAACTCTGGAGTATCTGGAGTAGCAGTTGTTATTTTTTTTTTTTCAAATCAAAATGAACCTTAACACAGCGACACAAGGATGAAACTAACCTGTGGCGACCCCCTCGTCGTTCACATCGGCGACTCGCACTTTGACTAGAGAAACTACGTTCCTCTGAAGCAGACTCTCGCCGAGTCTCTGGCGAACTCTCTCTTCTATCGCCCGTCTCTTTCTTTCTCTCTTCTTGTTCAAATAATCCGTAAGGAGATGACTTTGCGATTCGGTCAAACGCTCCTGAAAGAGACGATATCACATAAATAATATACACTCAGTGGCAACAAAATGTGACCCAAAATTAAAAGTTACTTCAACTGTTTTATTATAATAAAAAATTTGTATGAGTTTTAAATTGTATTAATAGTTAATTAGTTATTATCTATACTAATCTATACTAATATTATAAAGCTGAAGAGTTTGTTTGTTTGTTTGTTTGAACGCGCTAATCTCAGGAACTACTGGTTCGAATTGAAAAATTCTTTTTGTGTTGGATAGATAATTTATCGAGGAAGGCTTTAGGCTATATAACATCACGTTGCGACTAATAGGAGCGAAGAAACAGTCGAAAATGTGGAAAAAAAACGGGGAAAATTATTCATCTTTGAGGGCTTCCGTTGCGTGCGCTGCGAAAACCGTTCGAGATTCCCAAAATAACTATTTCACGCGGACAAAGTCGCGAGCACCAACTAGTTAAGTATATAATTAATAAGTACAATTTAAAACTCATACAAAATTTTTATTATAATAAAACAGTTCGACCGTTTGGTTAACAGCTAGGCTTACTAGACCTAGCTGTTAACCAAACAGACCACTTAGACCAAACGTGTCGCCAAATGCTTAGTTGACCAACCTGAAACTCAATGGGATCTATGGACCTCTTCATTGCCAACTCTATTTGAGAGCCGGTCTCCAAACATGTCCGTTTGCTGACTTTACCTTCTGAATCTTGGCTGTCCTAAAAATATATAAGGTTATTTTTTAATACGATAAAACAATTCTGTACGTAACAGTACCCAAGAGACACGAGACGCGCGATAGAAGTGCGGGAGGGGAAGAGCGACTGGTCTACGAATAACGTGTCGGCGACGACGCGCTCCCGCCTCCCTAGCTCCTCCGCCCCTCTCGCTCTTCCGTACCCCTCGCTCCTCCGCCCCTCTAGCTCCTCCGTCCCTCTCGCTCATTCACCCCTCGCGCTCCTCCACCCCTCTAGCTCCTCCGTCCCTCTTTTAAGACATTAAAAGAGAAGAAGAAGAAGAAAGTTTTGTATGGCGTGCGAAATCCATAGTTTTAGTACAATTATGGTTACACTGTACCAAAATATAGAAGGGCACGCTAAGCAAAAACGAAGTAAACAGCTTCGCAAAACAGTCCGCAGTATTGACTCACCTCATCGGATAACTCTCTTTCGACTTCTTCATACTTCTTCTCTAGTATCGATTGCCTCTCTGCATCATATTTGGTTTGATGCACATACTCCATGCGTTCAGAGCGAGTTACTGTAATAAAATCATTTTTTTTATTATTTTACTAGCTGGTGCCCGCGACTTCGTCCGCGTTAAAAAAGCAATATATCGCCCGACATCGTTATTGCTATTGTACTTAGCCAGGAGTTAGTCTCTTTAATTTTAGATAATCCCTCGGGAGCAGTACTTTTTTCTGGGTGAAAGGTACCCTATGTCCTTTCTGTTGTCCCAAACAATGTGTATGCAAAATTTCATGGTGATCGGTTCAGTAGTTTTTGCGTGAAAGATTTACAAACATCCATACAAACTTTCGCATTTATAATATTAGTACATAAGTATATGGATTACTTACCCGTGCTGCCATTTTCAAGTTTCTCCACATACAGCGTCGGATACACTCTTGTGACGTACAGTCGAAGTTTTGACACTTTGCCGCCGTCAAGAGTGACGTTTGACAGACGCGACAAGATGGCGGAGTGTCCTGTGAAGCCGAGCCTCGCGTCGAAACGCGCGCGACGAGTTGAATTACCGTGCAATCTTAATCGGACTTGTGAAGTGTCCTATAAAAAGGAGTAATCTCTTTTAAAACCCCAACACCAAACGCAAAAACTATTGTTAGCACTCTCCACTTCGGTTACATTAATATTTTTTTTTTGCAAATTAATGGGGAAATTTCGGGTAATTTATAAAAAAAATGATGATCAAACATACCTCCCAAGGAGTCATCCCTTGATCGCAGTTAACCAATTCGGCGCCATTGGTGACAAGTTTCGTGCCGATTTTAATTTTACCGTCAAACACTAATTTAGAAAGTGTCTTGTCTATGGACGCTTTTATCGTGTACCAACCGTCTGTCACAAGCAATTCGATATTCGAGGCGCTTTTGACACTGAAAAAGTTTACAAAGAAATTTAGTTTCCCATAAGGGAACGTACCCATACTGTGTGATCTATTTTTACAATTTGTTGCATATAATTGTAACATAGGCTATATTTTATGAAGTTACGCGGACGAAGACGCGTGAAACAGCTAGTAATAAGTATAGACTTACCTATCAACAACGATATCATCTTGATAAATCACTAGCACGCGTAGAATTAACGTTTTTGTTGAAACATCATCTTTCTCTAGTATCTTTCTGAGAGCTGGCCTTTCTACTTTATACAGTTCTTTGTCGTATCTATATTTGAGTTGCTCTATTACATTACTCGCTTCGCATACAAACTTCAAAGTCTTCGGATAATCTTTCTCGTAACTAATCAATTTCCACAAAATTAACTTCAAATGATTTTCAATCCAACCTTCTGGAACGATGTCTCTTTTGACTGATTCTAAGAAAATTTCTTTTAAATCTTTGACTACTAACTTTTCATTCGTTATGCTATTACGACTCGCATCAAATTCAAAATCGAGCAATTCATCATCAAAGTTAAATTTTAATATGTGTGGGTCAAAATCTGGCTTAGTTTCGCTCTCTGCTTCCATTCTTTTCAAATCTTTCATAGAATACTTTTTACGCTTTTTATAATTTTCATCAAACGTGTAGAATCTATTAAATCTTTCCATATGTACATCTTTAGTTTCATCGATAGTTTTGAGACTACTCTTATGGGGCACTTGAAAACGTTTAAACCGTTTCTCGCTTTGACAAAGCAATATTGGACTGGCGGACCTCTTCTTAGCTTTTGGTGAACTGAAATCTTCCGTGGATATAGACTTTTCAAATTCACTTCTTATCTGTGTATCTATAAAATTATCCATAATCATTTCTTCGTATCGGGAATCAAAATATTTTGTCTCTGCGTTCTCAAATCCAGTAATCTCCCTGACATCAATATTTTTATTTAAAGTTTGTGGAGTTGTAGGCGAAAAAAATTTAGTTTCATTCGATAATACTTTCAGGTTATCGTTTGCTCTTTTAAAACTACCCAAAGCTTTTTCATCATTTGACTCAATATCTTTAAATATATCTCTAGCGTGCGACAAAGATTTCTGGGACGACTCGTCATTTTTGCCAGACTTAAAACTCTTGAGAGGTTCTTTAACCAAATCGACATACACTTTATTCTCTTTACATTTATCGATTACTTCAAATATTTTTCTAGTCCTGGCCAAAGCAGTTTTCGTTACAGATATTTTATTGTTGTTAGCCGTTTGGAAAGCACCTTCACTAATTTCTGGACTCTGTTTAGGTCTACCGACATCAATATCTTTAAAAATATCTCTAGTTTTTTCCAATGCCTTTGCAGAAATATGAATATCTTTATTGCTGGCAGATTTAAAACCATAAAACTTCAAGTCTTTAGGAACATCTATTGGATTCGATTCACTGGTATTTAGATGCCTTTCCGTCTCATTTTCATGGTAGCGTTTTGCTGGCAACAGACAATCTTTGTCAATATTTTCAAAAACGTTTTTAGTTTTTGCTAGGGCTTCTTTAGATATGGCAATTTCTTTGTTATTAGCTGTTTTAAATCCCACAAAACAATTTATGTTTAATTTCCTACTTTCTTTTACATCAGTAGTTGTTGATTTAGCACTACTATGCTCCATATTTTCTACAAAACTTTCTTTCTGACATATTGTATTCAATGGAGAATCCTTTACAATGTCTTTAAAAATGTTTTTTGTTTTAGCTAAGGCCTCTTTAGTAATAGTGATTTCCTTATTATGAGCTGTTTTAAATCCCATGAAAAGATTTCTACTCAATGAACTATCATTTGTGGATTCAGTATTGTGGACTCTGTCCTGCTTTTTATCACAAAGGTTGTTTTCTTTAAGATATTCCATGTGTAGTTGGGAATCTTTCTCAATGTCATCGAAAATGTTTTTTGTTTTAGCAAAAGCCTCTTTAGAAATAGTAATTTCCTTATTATTAGCAGTTTTAAATCCCATGAAACTATTTTTGTTCTCTGTATTATTCATGAATCTAGTATTAGTATTATGCACCAATTCTCGCTTTTTATCGCAGAGGTTGTTTTCTTTAAGATATTCCATATTTAGTTGGGAATCTTTCTCAATATCATCAAAAATGTTTTTTGTTTTAGCCAAAGCTTCTTTAGAAATAGTGATTTCCTTATTATTAGCAGTTTTAAATCCCAAAAAACTGTTTTTGCCCAATAACCTATTTCGGTTCTCAGTATTATTCATGAATCCAGTGTTAGTATTATGCACCAATTTCTGCTTTTTATCACAATGTTTAATTTCTTTAAGATATTCCGTATGTAAATGTGAATCTTTCTCTATGTCTTCAAAAATACTTTTTGTTTTAGCCAAAGCCTCTTTAGAAATAGTGATTTCCTTATTACTGGCCGTTTTAAAACCCGTGAAACAATTTGTGACCATTAACTTATCATTGTTTTCAATATCATTTATGTAAGCAGTTTTAGCATTGGATGCAGTATTTGATTGTAACTGAGAATCTTTCTCTATGTCTTTAAAAATGTTTTTTGTTTTAGCCAAAGCTTCTTTAGAAATAGTAATTTCCTTATTATTAGCTGTTTTAAATCCCATAAACCCTTCAGTAACAGTATGTGGGAAATTTTCGGCTTCATCCGACATATCCATGCGTGAAGCATTTGTGCTAGTGTCGAATTTGTTTGCATCATATTCATTTTTTAGAATTACAGCAGAGTCGCTATTTCTAGATAAAAATATTTCACATTCACTCTTTTCCAAAGAAATATTAAATGTATTTTTATCATCTGTAAAACCTTCATCTTTAATATCGGCCTCTTCAATTTCTTCATCCAATCCTGGGAAAAAGATCTCAGTATCTTCAAATGAAGGGGCACAAGCTTTATCTATCTTTTGGATTTCTTTATAATATATTTCGTCATCACTACTAATTACAATTTCATCCATCAAACTATCAATACATATTTTTCTATCGTCATGAAACTCATCATCTGCAATAGGTTCCTTACAATCTAGTTCTACTTGACCTTCATTATTCTTAAAATTAAACAAACTCCCTTTTCTAGAGCACACAATTGTTTTGTCTTTCATTTCAATTATTGGACTTTGAATTCTGTCATAACTAGGAACAGTTGACAAATAATCTTCATCTTTATTTTCTTTATTAATGTTATCATTGTTTTTAATACACAATGGAAACTCTTCCTTAAATATTCCGCTAAAACTGGATTGACTGCTTTCTTGTACTGTTGATTCTTTGTTAACGTTATTGTCTTTAAACTCAATTATCGGATTTCTAATTCTATCATTACTAGGCGCAGTTATTGAAAAATCATCTTCACTTAAATTTATTTTTTCATTAAATCCCTTTTTAACTCTACCTTCATCTTTTTCATAATTTGAATTTTTGTCTTTAACCACGTTAAAACTATGTTGACTGTTTTCTAGTACTTGGTCGATTTCCTGTGAATTTCTTGGTGCAGTTATTTTATTAACATCTGTATTTTTTAACATAGATTGTGCTTTTCTTTCAAATCTCTCAAATTGATCCAAATCAAAAACCAATGATTCACCCAAATCATAAGCGAATAATATGTTTTGGGTTCTTTTAGTTACAACAACAGGACTTTTAGGTTGGTCTATAATAATAGGCGAGTTATTAGACTCCATTTCAATGGATTCGTTTAACATGATGGTTTTATTGCTACTACCACCTGAATTATTATCCGTTCCTTGAATTCCTGAAAACTGGGCCTCTCTAATCATATTAATCTCTGTTTCATTTTTACTAGTTTCATCACAAAAATAATAATTTTTAGAATCAATCTCGAATAAATCACTATCACTGCTAGAATCACAGCTGATTATTTTGTTTATTTCAAGAATATTTTCTTTACTTGATGTCACTTTAACTTTATCATGTTTTATATATTTATGTGTTTTATTCTCATTAATATTCCCATTAAATGTGTCTTCGTTTTGTAAAGATCCCAGATGAGAGTCATCAGGAATCTTGGTATGTTGATTTTTTGGGCAATCAAGAATGCTTTCGTTGTCGTCTTGATTGAATGTTGTGTTAAATTCTTCTGTTAATCCTGCAAGCATTTGTGAATGTCCAGCATATTCGATTAAACTCTGTTTGTTGTCAATAATGCACGATGTTTCAAGTCTGGGTGACACTGGCATCTAAAAAAATAACATAAATACTCTTTAATTTTTACAATGCAGACAAGGAACAATAATACAATATCTATTTTATTTGTACGATACAACACTCAATATTCTAGTGACAATTATGGTGGGTAAGATTTACTTACAAAAAAATAAAGAAAAGAAACAAAATTATAGAAAGATTTTAGAAATTTAAACCTGGTTACTGATATTACTTGGACTATTTCCTTTATATTATACATGTAGGTAGTGGTGGATTTGCCAGTTAGCTGAGTGGGCTGGCCAATATGCCTGTATTTGCAAGATGGATACACACACCAGTTCACGAGACATTAGATATCAGTCCCCCACTTTTTTTGAATGGAAAACATTCGCAGTAAATGAAATATATATTGTATAGCTTCAAATTCAAATCTATGTTCAGTTCTTTTTAGTTTGAATGTGCAACCTCATGTACTGCCACATCTGGTGTGTAAAATCATAACATACAATATCTATTTACTGAATTAAGAAATATATAAAATTTATACGGTCTTACTACAAAAACATTAAACACACTTTAATCAGGCTTAAAACATGTGTTAAAAAAAAACTTTACTACAAAAGAGTGTCTAGGCATTGTTTAGGGTTTAACAATGCTTGAGCATTATTTAAATTTAACCACCGCCATATGCTAGTTTAAGCGGCCTCTCTTCCTCTGACGTATTGTGTCAAATTTCGTTTTGCGTATACTTAATAGTTAATATTAAAGATTTCTTTTGATTTTATAAATGAGTATGGATATTTTAAATTTAATTGACATGGAGGATATCGATTACATGGATAATTTTTGAGAGAATTAATCCATTCGAATATATAACTTTGGTAACAAGATTATTTATTTAATAATGGATGATCTACCATGTGATGCTAGAGGTGGATCCTCAAATAAAAATTTTATTTAACAATTTTAACAAATCAAACTTTACATTAGACCACATTTGACAATTACGTCAGTGTTAGTTACGTTCCATTATGCTCAATATTTTTTGGTATTACGAAATTTTATAAATAATCTAACATGGATGTTTTGTATTTATAATGTGTATGTATTTACAAAAAAAGTAATGTATGAACTTAGTATATTAACTGTCTGGTATTCATAATATACAAGCATTAGTCGCTTACTGTGGAACAAGATGGTGCTGTGTAGAATGTGTGAAAAAATTTATTAGATATTTATTATTTATAATAAATAATATCTCACCTCATCTTCATATTTCGCGGTTAAGTCTGTCACAGGTACAAACGAAGACTTCTTTAGCGAATTAGGAACATTCTTTCTAAAAATACGGTACGCATTTCTTTCGGCGTTTTGTATAACTTTAATTTGAGAAAATACATTAAAAAGTACATTTCTTGCATTAGTTTTTGTATTAAATTTGTTAATCTGTTTTCTATTATTACCGTATAAGCTTACAAAGTCTCGTTTTCGGTTATTAGTAAAAATATCGCTATCATTTTCTTTGCCGGCGCAGTTCTCATCATTCATCTTTCACAAATTTTTATAACTGTAAAAGCCAAAAAAATTCGAAATTAAAGTCAGTTATTATTATTTATTGGTCGTCGAATCAAATTATTTTATAATTTCGCTTTTGTACAGATACAAAAATAACAGTACATATTATATTTCTATCATAATAAAACACAATTTACATAAAACGCGAAGGCATGACATCAACATCAATCACAGAGTATATAAATAATCACTATCACTATGACATTGACATCTTTAAAATAACCATGTTTTTTTTAAACTTCTTAAAAAATTAAAATCAAAGCTCAGAACACTATATATATATATACTCATATTCAAAACTAAATGTAATATGTACTTAAAACTAATTTAGATTAATTTATTTTAGAGAATAAAATATTGTAAACAGAAATTATTATTATGGTCATGAAGACCATCTTTCCTAACATGTCTAATCAGATTTCATAATTTTATTTTCATAATTATTACCATAGCATTACACAATACACATATAACAAAACATGACGTGTTTCTAAGCGTTAAAAGTACCTTATGTTAAGATTTATATTATGTACAAACTATTATTATTTTATTAGGAAGTTTAGTGTTCATTCGACGTGATCATTGAATGAATGAAATATTTCCTTTCCATTCTTTTGGCCTGTGGAGTGGATGCTTGCTTTGCTTGTTCTTGGAAATTCTATGCCTTGGATGGAATAATGTGGTATGTGATTTTCTATTCTGTGGTTCCATCCAAAGTATCCATATCTCAGAATAATAACTAAAGCATTATTATTCTGAGATCCATATCAAGCGAATACGATTTATTTATTTTATTATTGGTTTCTCTTCTGTTGCTACGGATGCCGATTTTTCGATATTGTAAATAAATTGGAAATACAAAGCTTTTCAACACTTCACTACTGCTAAATATTGTCTAACTAATTACAATGGTAAGCATAAGAATAACTTCATTTTGATACAATGCTTTTTTGTGTTACAAAAATGGCGCTAAACTTATTAGGTTATGTATTAATTTTCAGTCTCACACAATTTTACTCGTCCAACCCGGTCCAAGACCTGAAACTAGGACATATTCGGACTATGAAAGCGTCAACGATTGCATGGAAGGAGTTTGTAAGATATACGAGGAACATTTGAAGAGAAGAAATCCAAGCATACCTACTATAACATATGACATTTCGCAGTTGTTTGATTTCGTCGATCAGGTAAGAAAAAAATTCATTTTATAAATTATTTCGAGTATCTAAACATTGAAAGATGTTGGTCGATTCTCAGACCTACCCGATAAGCACACAAAATTTCATCAAAATCGGTCCAGCCGTTTCGGAGGAGTTTGGCAACAAACACCGCGACACGAGAATTTCACATATTAGATTAATACAACTCTTTCTTTTACAGCTTGCAGACCTCAGTTGCCTAGTATACCAAAAGTCAACCAATACGTACGCACCGTACAACAAAGATTGGATCAAAGAGAAAATCTATGTACTGTTACGTCAAGCGGCCGGCCATGGCGTCTAAACTGAGTTTAAAGTACAATCGTATACAATTTTTCGGTCAATTTCAACATTTTCCAAAGCAAATTCAACATTATCCCAAGCATTTTGCTTAGAAAAATGTTGAAATTGACCGAAAAATGATATATAAATAAGCATAGTGTTACGAAAAAGGGTCTGGTCTGAGTTTTTGTACTGATATGATTGACTATCGTTCACACAATATACGTTCAATAAATCGTACTCGAGATTTTATCGAAATTTGAATTTTTTCAAAGTGAAAGTTTGCGCAGAAGAACATAACGTACTTAAATAAAAAAGTTATTTAACATTTGTATTAAGCAATTTTACTTCTCCTTTTATGAAAATATTGCATGCTCTCTCTCACTCTTATGACCTTGACACAGAGTGATATAGATAACATATAGTGATAGTGATAATATATAGTAGAAAAATAAAGATCAGACCTCCAGATAATGTTTTTAAGGGATGAAATAATTGCACACAATTTTTTTTATTAGTTTTTGACTTGGAACAAACGGTTCTAGATCGCCTGAAAAAGTTTTTTTTTTTAATTAATTAAAATAAAGCCACAGAGACAATGTAACGGACACTTTTTTTTTTTCATTTATTTTCCTCGCACTTAAAGTTGCTTTATTTATCGCTAAATGCCATTTTGAGAAGGTAAAATGTTTGTTTTTAAAAAAGGCATCAAAGGTCTAGTATTTAAGGTCTAGTATCTAATATTTTTGTTTCTTGCTGAATAAAGTTACATTTTTATTATAAAGATAACCAAAATAATTTTACAGTATTTACAAACTAATATCTAAAGTGTATACAAAAAGAAGGTATAAAGTTATTATACCTTCTTTTTGATATCTCATATTTTATATACCTACATCTAATATTTTCGTGTTCTCTTGTTGAAGTTTATTTTCACTTTCTTGAGGCTTCACAATTAGTCTCTGTTTAGAATGAGTTTATGTGACGTTTTAAAAAAATCTTTAAAAAAAAAACAAGCTAATTATTTTATCCATTTCTACTTTCTTCAACATTCTTTCTCGACTTAAAAATGCAAAAAAAAAATTTTTTATGCATTTTTAATTTTCTTTTTTTTTTTCTTGTTTCAGTTATGTTTACAAGTCCTTGTAAACAAGAATATAAGTTATAAGTTATTGTTTATAAGTTCTTGTCTTGTTTACAGTTTTTGAAAAGTAATGCTATGAATATAATTTATGTTATGATTATGACGTTACTTTACTTGAAGGTTATACTTAATTATAACTTCAGCGAGAAGAGTTTGGCCAATGAAAGCGAGGAAATAATGGTGTGTACATATCCCTTAAAAACATATCTTAAAATATTATTGTATATTAGTAAATAAGATTTTGTTACTTGTATTCTCTTCTTAATGATTAGTATAAGTTTGAGTCGTGTGTCTTTTGCAGGAAAAAAATTGGAGCAGAAACAAAATATAATTAAAGATTATAAATTGTTCGTGTATTTGGTTTTCTTTTTAAATTAAACTGTCCTTAATCATTCAGCCGCCAGAGTCGGATTTATCCGACAATTATTTTCGTGTCCATTTCGACAAAAAATAATTGCATTGTTTTATCTTTAAAAAAAATTACAAGTCAATTTCTACGGACATAAGTAACTCCTACAAAACCAAGCGGTTAAAATGATAATATAGGTTTTAGTAAAATAAAACTAATAGGTAAATTTATTAACTTATTTATTTATTAATTTACAACTTATTTTATTTTAATAAGTTATTTTATTTCTATTAAACATTAAAATTTATTTAAATTTTATCTTAATAATTTTATTTACATACATACATACATTACCATAAAATGTAACTGGTTAATATTTACTATAATTATAGTATATACAAGAAAAACGTTTAAATAAACAAATATTTAGAAATAAATAAAAAAAATTCAATCGGACAATTTTAGACTAAAAATTTTTTTTTACAAAAAAAAATCTTAGAATAAAACAATATTTAAAACTAACAGGTACATAAATGTTATAATTATTGATATATTTTTTTATTTATACTTAGTCGGCAGACTGTTTACTCTAAGCCTTAAGGCTCAACTCCCACTGGCCAGCTAGACATGTAGATACTAATTTATTACACTTAGGGCCTCTTTCACCAACAACAAGTAAAGTGTTGATTAGTTACTTTTAGAAATAATTTTATGTTTTATTAAATTATGCACTCGGGTTAGTGCATCCTTCGATAGGCGATTTTTTTGAATTATTTATTATTATTATTTATTTATTTTTACCGTACAATCAAAGGTACATAATTTAATATCAGCGCCATCATGGCCGGTGACCGGTGACTTTAAATGGCGGTTATCTCCCTACTTGATTGACAGATGGTGAAAGAGGCCCTTAATTTTATACTTCTTTAACTTATTTTTACCCCCGAATTGCTTGGGTCGCGTGTCTTTATTGGTCTTTATCAAATATAACCTGTAGTAGAGTAGTTTCGGGTATTATGGCCTAGTAGGACAACATGGCCTAGTAGGACAATATGGCCTACTATTGTTTCTCCGAAACAAACCAACATTAGCGTTATAAACACACCTAACACGTTGAACGTTGGGAAATCCTCTTCGATACCCGGCACTGTAGGGGGTACTGCAGAGTTATGCCGGATTCCTACCGGTTAAAACCCAACGACTTTCTATCATCGCGGCCATTAGCGGGCGGGGTCGCGGGGACGCGGGGAGGCCTGTGCTCCCTGTCAGAACCTCAGCGTACCCGAAAGTGGAGGACGAGGTAAGCCGGCCATCTCGGGGGACCTCACGAAGGGCGGCAGTCTCCCCCAAGACCACCGCCCGACGTTGGTGCAACCCTACCCCTCACCTCCTCAGTCAATCCGTGCGGTACTGCGAGTGCGTGTTCGTCCAGAATTATTTCGATGTTATTTTTCAATAAGTTTAAATTACTTCAGTTATGTACTCGAATTGTTACTGTTTTTATATTGTTTAGTGTACCTACAGTGTTGTAGTCAAACCCGTATTCTGTAGTGTGGTGAATGTTTAGTATATATTGTATTGTAAGCGTAATATTGTAGGGCTTGTTGATATGTCATTGATTTGCTATATACCGGTGGTCTAATTAACTATGTAGCGCCAGGTAATTCCACCCCTATGATAAGTAGGGCAGGACGGCCGATCCGACCGCCGCTTCGTCTCTATGACTAGCTGCGCTGGCACCGCACTAGCTGTTTTCCCTTCACTAAATGTAGGTATGCCCGCTCTATGTTGTGTCTATGTCAAAATATCGCTGTATGAAATCGCCCGGTTACAATGTTTCCTTTGTTCTTTAAATCTTAGTTTTATCAATGTTCACGATAAAATGTAGTTCCGAAACCATTACGCCGTATCATTTAACAAGGGTCCAAGCCTTCCCTGCTAAAACTAGACATTTAATTGATTGGAAAGGCATAAAGTATTGTGGCAACGCACTGAAGTACGTTCGCGCGTGCGCATGGCGGAGAGGCGAGGGGAGCGGAGTTACGTGAAGCCGATACGAATGGTATGTTCGCGCGTTCGCTCTAGGGTAGGGATCTTGTTAGAGTAACAAGTGGCAAGTCAAGTAAAAACTTATAAAAGCATTTCTATATTTTGTGTAACAAGTGTCTTGTAAAAAAGCAAATATTTATATAAGATTCCTGTAAATACAGTAGAATAGTGGAGTTTAATTTGCAGTAAGTACCCCATATTTCTGTAGCTATCCTCATAGTATATTGTTCACTGGTTTCTAGCTTAGATTTTATTTGTCAAAAATGTTCCTGCAGCCAATATGGCTCACCAGGTTATTTAATTTTTTTCTCTTTTTTAGGCAATAGCTCCACGAAAACCAATTTCGCAAAGAAAACGCCAAGCGTGAGTGCAAAATATCAATGAGAAGGGTAGTCGAAGATGTACGAAATAAAAACATGGGTTCACTAAAAACTTCTAAACTTGCCGCGAACAACTTTTAGATGTCTAGCAGCTAAAACAGAACAGAACGCACAAGTGGCTATATCCGCTATATAGCGACTTATGCAAAGTTTAGAAGAAGACCTACTTTACCTGAAGAACTAGAAAAACAACTAGTCCAGTATGTATTAGAAATAGAAGCTAAGTTGTTCGGCTTAGTACGAAGAGATGTTATGAGTTTAGCCTATCAGCTGGCGGCAATATACAAATAATATCTAACTCGAAAGAAGAGAATGAACCTTTGTACGAGGACAGCTCTGACAAAAGTCCAGATAGACGCGAAGTGTTTGTATTGTGACTCTTTACTCTATGGACAACAGAGGTGAACAATGCCTATGTTGTAAAGCTGTGGGCTCATGAAGAATGCTCAGAAGTGAAAACTGACTTTTTCTTCTGTGAATTTTGCTCCGCAAAATAACGTGCAATTAAAAACACAGGGTTCTCATATTTTGGTAAATTGGGACAAGAATCTAACACTGAGCATGCACAAAAGAAAAAAAAATTGTTTTCAAAGAAAAAGGGGGAGCTTGCCCAAAGAATGGACCCACCAACGAAATAGTATATCTCTGGGAGCACACCTGTTTTACAAGCAGTCATTAGATTAGAAACGTTGGTTCAAAACATCCGTCAAGATGAAGATGAATTGCATTGAATCAAAAAAATAGACGAATGCGCCACAAACATACTGAATTCAGCACAATGTTGGAGCCTTTGTTATAAATAAAATTATGATATTGATGCAGAACAATTAGTAATACTCGAAAGCCTCAAAAGTAACGAGATAAATAAGAATTGCTCTCAAAACTCAAGGTGATCCTCTGCCACCCTCCCTGGGTACGCCGAGACCTTGTCGCGGTGGGGGGGCTCACCCTTGGCCTTGAGCCGGCCTCGGGTGCTAAGGAGGCGTACAACCGAGCGTTCCGAGCGGGCTCCCAAGCGGGAGTCCGTAGCGGAGCGCTCGCGGGAAGTACCCTCGCGGGTCTTTCAGTTGAGGGTCGGCCGCACTCTTTGAGTGCGGCCTTATGTTATTGTTTGTTCCGCACACGAGGTATGTGTGCGGATTATGAGTGGCGGGCTCCCTCCCGTCATTGGTGTTCTCCGCACTCGAGTGCTTGCACTTGAGTGCGGACTTTCCTTGAGAGCCTGGCTGTCTGGAGAAGGCTGCCCGCCTTCGGCAGATGGTCTAGGGGGACCTTGCGCACATGGTTGGCTAGCTGTGTGTGCCTGCACAAGGTCCCCCCCCTTCGCGTGGGTATTGCCTGGGTGTCTCCGGGCAATCCCTTTCTTTGGCGATAGCCTAGCCCGTAGTGGCTAGGCTGCCCTGGGGGTGGATCGGAGTTAGGTGCCTCGGCAGAACCCGGTTCACCCCGCTCACAGGGAAAGGAGGCATCGGGGAGTTTTAGTGGGTATTCCCAGTGCCGCTAACATCCTAACATCAGGTGCTGGGCGACCCCCACATATCCCTAACGCCTAGCCAGCGGTAGGGAATCTGTAAGCGGATTTCTCCTCGACAAAAAAAAAAGTGATCCTCTGCCAAGGGAATATTCTTTGGAATAAAAAAAAAATTGCCGTCACTTCAATTCCTGTCCCCAAAAGCGTATAATTTTGTCAGAGGAATTTGAAAACGTTTTACCACACCCTAAAACAATATCTTCTTGGTATAAAGATACCAATTGTGAGCCAGGATTTACGTCTGAAGTTTTAGAAGTCATTAAATTAAGAGTGCAGAATGCAGGCAAAACTCTTTATTGCGCGCTTGTAATTGATGAGATGGCGATTAGAAAACTAATAGAATGGGATAGCCGAAAATATTATGGTTACGTTAATGTAGGATGCGAGATTGATAGCGACTATGTGCCTGTGGCTAAAGAAGCTCTTTTATGGTCACCTGTGTCAATGACACGTGGAAGATACCAGTGGGCTATTTTTTAATAAATTCAATTACAGCTACTCAGAAAGCAATATTAATTGAGCAATGCATTTAAAATAAAAACTCTGTGCAAAGAAAAATGAAGGTTAATAACCAATAATATGCACAGACTCCTGAGATACAGGTGTCCAACTTAGTTTGGAAGTTAGAGAATAGAGAATTGGTTTTTCAGAAAAATGACATACAAAATTGTGTCTACTCGCCGCAAAGGCAGGAGTTGAACTCAGTACAGTACCTGTTTTACGAGAAAATAAAGGTAGACTTCGGTGGCCCAAAAGGAATGGCGAACTACTGGCAAAAGACGAAAATGCCCTACCTCATCTAGATTGGCAAACCTTCTGTTGTGTTGTAAAAAGAAGAAATTTATTGACTTACAAAGAGGCAGAAGCCGAATTGACTAGAATATTGAACCTAACAGACACTGACGCTGAAGAAAATGATAAAGAGTGACGATATCAAAGTATGATTTCCATCCTTGATCAAGTATGATTTCCAATTTTTATGTGACAGTGCATAACACGAAAAAGAAAATAAACAAACAAATATGAAAACATGTTTTCTAATATGCCTTGAAAGACACCTGACATTAAAGAACGGAGAATTTAATGAGGACGAAAATAAAAAATCTGTGCAAAGAAAAATGCAGGTTAATAACCAATAAATAAAATTGTGGCTACCATACAGAGGGAAGATGTTTAACTGGTCTCCACAGAAAAAAAAGGTCCTCTTTGTTCGAAACATTTTGAAGGTAAATGTATGTTTTATCAAACATACCAATAGACTCCACATCTCCTGAAAGGGATACGCAATAATATGTTGACCAAGGATCTTCTTTGTGAAGGCCGAATTGCTAAATGGAGATATAATTGACATAAATACAACTTTGATTGTAAAATTAGTCAGGTGGACAGCCTGGTTTGTCGGTTAGGAATAGACGGATAAAATGGGGCCGTTCAAGTATTACGTAAGCACTATACGCAATAATATGCTGACCAAGGATATTCCTTATGAAGGCCGAATTGCTAAATGGCAAGATATAATTGATATAAATACAACTTTGATTTTAAAATTGGTCAGAATTAACGAATGAACACGTAATTCCTGATAAAATGGGGCCGTTCAAGTATTACGTAAGCACTATACGCAATAATATGCTGATCAAGTATCTTCTTTATGAAGGCCAAATTGCTAAATGGCAAGATATAATTGACATAAATACAACTTTGATTGTAAAATTGGTCAGAATTAACGGATGAACACGTAATTCCTGACAAAAATGGGGCCGTTCAAGTATTACGTAAGCACTATACGCAATAATATGCTGATCAAGGATCTTCTAGTAATAGGGAGTATTACAACTTCGGAAGGACAGCACACAAAACGACAATTTCGTCACGTATAGTTTTCCGAGGTATGGCCAGATTCCTATATATACTCTTTAGCAGAGCAGTTTTCTTTTTGTTATTGTTTAATTTTATTTATTTATTTTAATACAAAAGATTAAAATATTAAAATGACAATAAAATTAAACTAAACTAAAATCTAGAAATAAATAAGCCTAAAAAATATCCATAAAATTGGGCGAATTTTTTTTTTTTTTTTTTTAGACCGGACAAAAAAAATATGTCCGGTCTGGTGAAGAGAGGTGGCAAATATATACACCCTGAATGGAGATACCTAACACACTGAGAAATGATGTTCGGATATGTGCCATACCAGCCCGAAGGGTCCATGGAAAACGAAGTGAGGGAATGGCTCGTGGACAGGAGGAACATCGGAGAGGGGCTAATGGGTGAGCCGCAGTATTTGCTACAACTTTATCGCAAGACGTGCCGCTTTCTTCGGGAGGAGTGGGTAAGGCCGTCCACTCTCCCCACAATCGAGCAATGGGTGAAAAGAGGAGCGTGGATGAGGGGAAAGGCGGGTACCGGCGGTAAGACCGAAGTAGTGGTGGAGGGCAAGCGGATCCGGACTCGTGCTTTTAAGGGGGTGGATGCTGTGCTACACTCGGACGATCAAATTGCACGCCAGCTGGAAGAGGTCATACCGGAGATTATGGTCGTAATGCAAAAGGCAGAGGGTGCGAAGGTTAGGCCGGTGGTAAAGACGGGCAATGCATTGAACAAGAAACAGGATTTTCTCTCAGAGCTGGTTGAGCGGGGGCTGTATGGTTGTACGACATCTACACTATTCGCGGGCCAGGTCGGGAACGAAAAGATAGACGAGGAGTGGTTAAAGGAGGTGAGGGACCCGAGTTTCCTAAAAGTTCCCTTAGACCAGGGGGGATTTGACCAACACCAATCCTATGGCAGTATAGCGGCAGTTATGAGAGCGATAGAGGACACTCTCATCTCCTTGGGTGACACGCCTAACGAATATAAGCGCGTGTGGAAGGCGACCTGGGACTCTATGTTTGGTGGGCGTGTGACGGTGAGGTACGAGACGACGATTGGTTGTGGGGAAATGGGGTACCTAGTGGATGGAGGTGGACCGCCCTGCTGGATACCCTCCTTAATCTGGCCTCTTTGAGGGTAATAACTGAGTTCTGCAGCTTACAACTTTGCAGACCGATCGTATATCGGAGGGTATGTGTACAATGGGATGATGTTTTATTAGCTACAAGTAGGGTGGACGATGTCCGCTACATCATAGAGGCCTATAATGCGGCGGGCTATGAGGTCCACCCACAGAAAACATACGTGTCAAGGAATAGAGGAGAGTTTTTGAGGAGGAGGGGATTACTGGGTACATAACCCGTACACAACTATCTTTAAGGTTTCGGAACCCCATCCTGGAAATGCCCCTCTCGCCCGCGGAGAGGGTCCCGAGCCGCATACAGCTATGGATGCTCCTGCGGTCGAGGGGGGCGAATGCCGGGAAGGTGGCCGAGTGCATCCTGGAGGACTGTTTGCAGGCGGGGGTTTCTGAGGACACCGTCGTCGACTTTTGCTTGACCCCCAGTAGCGTAGGGGGGATGGGACTCGTAGGGGGAATGGAGACCGTAGCCCATCATCTAAAGATTCTCACTCGGAGGAGAAGGTCAGGGGTTCAGAGGTGGATTATCCCTTCAGTTGATAAACCCTCTTTGCGCTTGCTGCCCACACTTGGGCAATGGAAAAGTAGGATGGCTATCGCAGGAGTGGAACTGAAGGGGTCGTATCTCGAGGACTTCAAACATATGCTGGCCCAAACGTGGGGACTGAGGAACGCGGAGATCACGGGTAAAGTTACCACTACGTGGGAGGAAGTGCCGAAATTTCGGGCTGAGACACCTAAGGGAGGGCAGGTTTTGAGGAAGGGAGGTGATTTGTGGGATCTTGAGCACGTGCCGTTGATTTTAAGACCTTATGTGAAGCAGCAGGCAGTGGATGAGGGCAATTGGCTTAGGTACATTAAGGCCGACTGTATTCATTATGCTGTCATGTTGAGTAAACGCATGACACGTACTGTCTTCAGGATCTACCTCCTTGACCTGTGGAAAGCTCCTACAGTGATGCTCGATAAGGTTGCGCCGAAGTATGGTGCAGTCATAAAAAAGGAAGCAGAGAGTTGGATGTTGAGGTTTTTTTCCCGCAGACATGCATCGATGAAATCTTTACTCGGTAACATGCTGTGGTTAGAGGACTGGGTGAGGAAGAACACCATCGATAAATATGGACACCAGTGGTTGGCTCTATAAGCCCCAGTTATCGCGTTACCACCGTCGTATGTTGAGTGATACTCGTTACCTTGGCAACGACCTCGCCCGGGGGAGGGGCTACCGCACGTCAGTGCGTTAGTCAACTGTGGGTACCTCCCCCCCACCTACCTACATAGGGTTATGAAAGCCTCTGCACGCCCGTGGCAGAGGTGGGTGGTTTAAATTTTATTTTTTATTGTTATTTAAATATTGATATAATAGTTTATTTGTCTCTGATTTTGATCAGTCTTTCAGTTATTTATTGTTTAGTTGCTATGCGTGTGTGCTGAGGTATTTGTATAGCGGCGTGTTAACTGAAGTGCTGTCGGCCGAATCGCACCAACTCCAGGTCTTTCATGATCTGCTTGAACAGCACATTGTAAATGTGCAACATTTCGCTCAGCCGACGCTTTCGACGCAAACTTATCATTATGTTCACTTTGGAGTTGTCGAATGGGTTGGTCGATACTAAGTTCAGCGCCTCTTCTGGTATCATATGCGGCACATATAGAGTTCTACCGTCGAATGTTTTAGTCTTAATGTATTGTCTGTGCTCGTTCAAAAGTTTGAAACGCAGATTCATATAATCTTGCTCTGGTTTATATTCGACTTCATATTCGTAGACATTGTTCTCTTCAAAGTTAAGTCTTATATAATTAACTGTAACAGAACACGGGACACCCGTTGTGCCCTCTTTTATGACTGGTGGTGTGTCCTTTATGTCAGTTACATATTTATTCTTTGGTTGTGAAGCCTTTGAAACGCTTGTGGAAGCAACAGTAGAACTCAGTGTAGTGGCGGCTACTCGCTCTGTTAGATTCGACATGGATTCTACTGCGGAGTCAGTTGATTCCGGTCTTGGTTGTTGAATTTTTTTAGAGATTGCAGAAGCTTACTTCCTCGGCCCAACCCTGTTGGCATTCCCACCACAGACGAAGAACGGGACGTAGGTCCCATATCAGAGGCAGGAACAAATGACGGGGGCACTTCCTGTTTAACTTGCATTTTCTGCAACACGCTATTCTTCCTCTTCCGCCAATAGTTGATGGAGTGATAGTTGTAGCACTAACAACACTTGCAGAAGCGCTATGTGCATCACCACTACCAACTTCTGTTGGAGTTGGAGAATTAGATGATGATTCCAACCCCATCTGAGCTTTTCTTACGGCGGTGAGGAGAGCCAGGCCTCTCCCTCGGCCATGACCCGGTCCTTGTTCTGCCATCTTATATATACCCTAAAACTTGACCAAGATTTAGCAACAGTTAGAAAACAATCGTTTTATTGAGCAGCCAGTCTTGTAGTTTATAGTTTTAATACTTTCCCCGTGCCCAATTGAGTAAATTATAAGACTGGTCGGGTCATCAATTCAGTACAGACATAAAATGCGAATTTGTAAACTATTGTGAGATTGCAATATATTCCACACGTGTGTTAACGATCGTCTCAATTTCTAGTTTATCTGTGTACTAGGGAATGCAATCTCGATCTCGCGAGTTTAACGATATTGCACTCGAGCATAAAAATGTCTTATTCGAAGGACATTTTGTGCTTCTTAAGGAGCTACTTTCAAAATAATTCGTATTAATGGAGTGTGAGTGTGATAAACTAAACAAGCCTTTCATTTCATTTGTATATTTTGTTTATTAATCTCTAATTTCTAATAGATCTCTCAGTAGGTATAGTTTTCTTTAATTGATAATAATATCTCAGTTTAATAGTCAATTCAACTTAATTAATGAGTTTGATTTTAGTTTTTGACTTGTGTGTTGTTGTGTTATAAAAGAACTGTTTTATTATTAAAAGACTTTTGTATCATATTAGAAGAGAAGACTGGTTGTTTATTTCATTTCTTATTTGATTAGATACGTCAAAGTTTATTACTTAAAAGTTTATTAAAAAAAATGGTAGATACGATTGAAATAATTCGTAAAAATAAATGTTTATTTCATAATACCTATAATTCTTATTATTTTTTTCTAATTTATTCAAATATTGTGATTATTTGCAAGAATAAACACACATAACTGCCAATCTCGCGAGATTGCATTCCCTACTGTGTACTTATACTTTAAAATTGCCTTGTATTACCTATACCCAGTGTATCTTTTGGAATAAGTATATAAATAAATAACTCTTCATTATTTTGTAATAATACCTCATGATATTATTTTTGGGAAACATTTCATAAATTTACGTAAAAATTTACTAACACACCAACCAGGTTGACGGTTAGGAATACTTAATAATCTTAACCGACAAACCAGGTTGACGGTTAGGAAAATAAATTTGTAACAGACCAACCAGGTGGACAGCCTGGTTTGTCGGTTAGGAATAGACGGATAAAATGGGTCCGTTCAAGTATTACGTAAGCACTATACGCAATAATATGCTGATCAAGGATCTTCTTTATGAAGGCCGAATTGCTAAATGGCAAGATATAATTGATACAAATACAACTTTGTTTGAAAATTTGGTCAGAATTAACGGATGAACACGTAATTCCTGATAAAATGGGGCCGTTCAAGTATTACGTAAGCACTATACGCAATAATATGCTGATCAAGGATCTTCTTTATGAAGGCCGAATTGCTAAATGGCAAGATATAATTGATATAAATACAACTTTGATTTTAAAATTGGTCAGAATTAACGGATGAACACATAATTCCTGATAAAATTTGGCCGTTCAAGTATTACGTAAGCACTATACGCAATAATATGCTGATCAAGGATCTTCTTTATGAAGGCCGAATTGCTAAATGGCAAGATATAATTGATATAAATACAACTTTGTTTGAAAATTTGGTCAGAATTAACGGATGAACACGTAATTCCTGATAAAATGGGGCCGTTCAAGTATTACGTAAGCACTATACGCAATAATATGCTTACCAAGGATCTTCCTTATGAAGGCCGAATTGCTAAATGGCAAGATATAATTGATATAAATACAACTTTGATTTTAAAATTGGTCAGAATTAACGGATGAACACGTAATTCCTGATAAAATGGGGCCGTTCAAGTATTACTTAAGCACTATACGCAATAATATGCTGATCAAGGATCTTCTTTATGAAGGCCGAATTGCTAAATGGCAAGATATAATTGATATAAATACAACTTTGTTTGAAAATTTGGTCAGAATTAACGGATGAACACGTAATTCCTGATAAAATGGGGCCGTTCAAGTATTACGTAAGCACTATACGCAATAATATGCTGACCAAGGATCTTCCTTATGAAGGCCGAATTGCTAAATGGCAAGATATAATTGATATAAATACAACTTTGATTGTAAAATTGGTCAGAATTAACGGATGAACACGTAATTCCTGATAAAATGGGGCCGTTCAAGTATTACGTAAGCACTATACGCAATAATATGCTGATCAAGGATCTTCTTTATGAAGGCCGAATTGCTAAATGGCAAGATATAATTGATATAAATACAACTTTGTTTGAAAATTTGGTCAGAATTAACGGATGAACACGTAATTCCTGATAAAATGGGGCCGTTCAAGTATTACGTAAGCACTATACGCAATAAATGCTGACCAAGGATCTTCCTTATGAAGGCCGAATTGCTAAATGGCAAGATATAATTGACATAAATACAACTTTGATTGTAAAATTGGTCAGAAACTTCCAAAATTAACGCATGAACACGTAATTCCTGATAAATTATTAGGAAAATGAAGGTGAGCTACTGCTCAAAAGTTCCAAGTGAACGGGTGGCGGCTACTTTAAGATGCACAGCACAATTCAGTAAGTAAATAATTTACCATATTCAGCATTTTGTGAATAATATAAATCGGAGTTGTCGCGATTTTCCGCCCTTTCATTTAGTATTACTATGGTATTTTCCAAATTTTTAATATCATTCTTTCGCAGCACAACATCAAGATGGAAGTGTGTATTAAGTAGCACCTATAAAGATACTGCCGATGCTGTAGAATTTTTTGATAAACCGTTTAGACTCTTGCAATGAGTCACGGACTGGAAATGCTGTAGGAAAAATTCGAGGAGCTGTTAAACAAAGCAGCCAACATTTTGGCGTTTTGGAAGGGTGCCATTAATAAAATCAAAAATATATTTTCTTTTTGGAAAAGAACTGGTGAAAATGTTACGAAAACAGTGCCATCCTTAAATAATTGGGTTACAACTTTGGAAAGTCTCATTCGGATAACTAACACAGTGTTCCGCAAAGTGTGTACCGCGGCACACTGTTGTACCGTGGTCATAGTTGGTGTGCCTCGGAAAAATAAGGTTATCTCATAAACTTATATTTAGTCGGATAAAATTGAAAGCTTTCGCGCTAAATTGGAACTGTGGATCAGTCTCGCTACCAATGGTAGCGAATTGAATGTAATTGGAATGGAATGGAATGGAATGTAATGGTACCACTTGGAAATGTTCCCAAATGTCACAGAAAAAAGAGCGCAGGCTTTGATTGTCAAACAATTGAAAAGCTTCTTGCAGAGAAAATGAATTTCTATTTCCCTAAGCGTGATCCGCAACCTATGGACTGGGTTCGAAATCCATTCTCCGAGAGCATTCCTTTTGGACACTTGCCAATAAATGAACAGGAAGAACTGATGGAAATGAAAACGGATCGCACATTAAAATTAAAAGATAACTAACTGTTAGTTAATTATTAACATACCAGGTGGCCTGAAAAGTTCTGAGCCTAAGGTACTTATAGGTACTTTAGTCACTCACGCAAGTAGTCACTAGTTTAGTGACATCTAATTAGCATATAGCATATGCGAAATGCGTTGCACTCTGTGGGATTTCATCACCGACGTCCTGCCCAAAAAGTGGCTTTAACTAATGCTCATAAAGCAGAACGCTTAAATTTTGCAAGATATTTGAATTTCGATTGGAACCACACTATTTTTACTGGTGAAAATCCCAAGATGGGAGGCTACACTTGTGTAGAATAAATGGTACAAGATATTCGGAGGACCACGTTGTGCCAAATTTTAATTCTGGGCGCATATCTGGCCAACATGCGGATATGCATATAGATGGAGTAGGCGAGCTTGTTGACCTTCCGCCTAGGACAAATGCAGCAAATTATGTAAAGATTCTGGAGGACAGTATGCTTCCTCTAGAATCTCCAGAACGCGATTACAATCTGTGATTGATACGAATGGTGGATATACTCATTTTTGATTTAGTTTTGTTTATTTAAATAAATTTTACCATAGTTGGTACTATTAATTTTATTTCTTTAACACTAGAAAGACGGAAGGGGTCATTTGACCCCAATTTAAACTTTCATGGTTGATTATTTTATCACTATTAGTTTATATGACTTCGAGTCTCGTGACTTTTAATAAAATACAATTAATTTCAAAACAAAAGTGTTTACATAGCAATATGATCCTCCAAACATTAGTAAAAACAGCTTTTACCAACAAAGACGGCTAGGGTCATTTGACCCATTCAACAGATATTGTTAGTAACTGAATATTTTTTTATTGACTGGTCTTGTTACACACACCCTAATTATCATAGTTTCATTATTTCAATACACTAAGTACTTTCATTGAAAGAATATAATTTTTTTCTGTTTATTATTCTGGAAAATGGCTCGACTTCACAGTGAAGAAACTTTAGCATATTTGCAGTTTTTTGCCAGAAGATGAATTGGAAAGTGAAGGTGAAAATGTAGCAGTAGTACTACAAGTTGAAGATAGAGATTCATATACTCCTGCATCAAGTTCTAGTGATGGCTCAGACAGCAATCTACCATTAGCTGAAATCCAACGTAACCAAGTAATAGAGGAAGAGCATCTCAGATTCAAGTACTCTGTATTCATTCGTTTTGTGGAAATAAACCTCATAATAATATAATATCACCTTGGTTATATTATATTAGTGGAATATTATGGAAAAACCTCGAAACTGTATGTTTTACAATGCTACTAAGTATGGTGTTGATGTTATGGACCAAACGGCAAGATACAGTACCAAAGCTGCTTCTAGAAGATGACTTTTGCAAGTTTTTCATAACATTAGATTTATCTGCAACAAATGCCTGTAAGTAAGTAATAAAAGAGTGCATAGAAGGAATTTTATTCTGAAATTGGCGCTCGAAGTGAGTAACATATCAGAAGAATCTGCTCCTGAGACCTGGTTGCAACGTGATATTTCGTTAAAACTACAGCTTCTGAGCCACGAAATAGGCGTTACTGCTACCAAACTCACCGTAAAAATAAAACTAATAAAGTGTTTGACCAATGTAAAAAAAAACCGTTATGTGGAACTTGTAATCAATCAAAAATGTTTGTACGTCGTGAATGTACGACATCAGTACATAGCGAATAAATTCTTTTTTTCTGAAATAAACACAAATTTGTTGTAATGAAAACCTATATATTTCTATATGCATCGTTTTCCATATGGCTAACTATATACATATTTATATATGTTAAGAATATATAAGAAAAAATGTGTTAGGTCAAATGACCCCTGGCCGTCTTTGGAGGTTAGTTGTTTTTTCCGTCTTTCTAGTGTTAAAAAACAATATAAAATAAACACGGACATAAAGTCCCAATAATCTTTATTGGGAATGGCCGTTACATAATATCTTTGTATCTACCTATTGTATGTATAATTTCACTATTTTTTTCTCCTATTCTTATTTTATTTTATTATCTTTATAGGAATCACGCTTTTACAGCATCTGATCAGTTACTGTTGGCACTACGATTTTATGCTACTGGTTGTATGTAAATCACTGCAGGTGACTCCGGCGGTACTCATCAAACAACAGCAGGACAAGTTATTAAAAGGGTGACTGAAGCTATAGCATCAAAAACAAGTCGACACATTAAATTACATACTAGTTGTCAGAATATAGGACGCAAAATGTAATCTGTGACCTCGCGACTGGACTGATAGATGACTGATGGCTGACAGCTGTCAAGTGTCATCCTTACTTTTATATATTCTCGATGTGTGTGCAACTGCAAACTGCAATGTTAACATGTAATTTTCTCTTGTTTTTTCTTATTATAAAAGTAAAATCTGTCTTCATCCATAATTAATAGCAAGTTGTTTCATTCTAACACTAGTGAAGGAGAAATAATAAGACATCAACATGGACTTTTTAATATTGCACGATTTTCACTAGTAAGTATATGGTGCTCTTGATTGCACGCATATATGAAAACAATCTCCAGAAGGCACAAATGCAGAACATTTTAGAAATAGAAAAGGCTACTTTTCGATTAACACCCAGCCACTATATACTTCAGATTTGAAGTTTTACAGATGTTGTAGCCAGATGGCCAGGCGCTAGTCATGATAGCACTCTATTTTACAGAATAGTAGACTCTGTTCCTTATTTGAAGCGGGACATTCTGGACAACAAGTTCTTCTTGGTGGTTCTTCTTCTTATCCTTCAAAAAGTTATTTACTAACACCATTTAAGAATCCAATGACACGGGCAGAGAGACTTTACAAAGAGTCACACATTCGAACAAGAAATTGCATTGAAAGGGCTTTTGGAGTCTGGAAGCGTCGTTTTCCTGTACTACAGCAGTATTGCAAAATTATTGCATAAACAACAGTGATCAATTGCCTAACTTGGAATCGGCTATTGAGAGTATGATTGACATTATCAAGCTATAAATAAACGTTCAGGAGTGCAAAAAAATTGGTACATAGAGAATTAAAAAAATATTGAAGTGCCTAGACATTATACAGATTTGCAGACTATTGCAAAGAAGAAAACAGAATATAATAATATATAATATATTGCTCAAAGAAAATAAAACCACGCTCAAGTATATGGAGGCCTCATCTAGCTTTTTGAATTCTGGAAATAAACCCCCCGTCCCCCTCCTATCAGTGTTGCCACCATATACAATGACATACAAACACTACACCTCGAAAAAAGATACGCGACGAATAGTGGCTTTATGTGCTGTCCTTCCTTTGTTGCCTTATAATAAGGTATAATGAATGGATGGGACTTCATAAAAACAGACTCACTCGAATCAGAAAAAGAAAAGGCTTGCAAAATTTCTTTAGTTATTTCGAAAATTATTGGCTTCGTAGCGAAGAGTTTATTAAAATTTGGTCAGTCTTCGGTGAACGTCACCGAACGACGAATTTCCTTTAAGGTTGGAATTTTAAATTAAATAGTAATTAAGGAAAGTTGTGGTTCTGTTTGTAGACTGAGCAATTTTATGAAAACAATGAAGCAGAAACAAAAAAAAAATACATTTTCATCAGAGCTTCCGAGTTTGGTACAAAGTGGAGGTATTCAATCAACTCAAAAAGAACGCCTAAACACACACTCACGTGCATACACTACCCGGTGTGTTATTGGAAAAATATTTAAAATAAACAAATGTAAAAATTGTGAAAATAATTTAACAAGGAAAGAATTAAACTTGAGCACAAATTCTATCAATAATTGAATTTCTTTCAAAGAATTTAAACATGGAAAGGAAAGAAAACTATATCCCTCGGAAAATGCCGTGAGATATTTTGGAAACATAGTTCAAGAAGCAAATGAGTACTTGGAAATGCAACCACATCATACAAATATTATTTAAAAATAATAATTAAAGATAAAGTAATATCCAAGTATTCATTTAGCTTTCTAAATTGTGAATTACACAAAAGGGGGGTTGTTGAATACTTAGTTCATTACACTTTCATTAAAATTGACAGTGTTTAATTGGTGTAATACAATTAAAAGAATTTTAAAGGGTACAGATGTTTTTAGACTTCAAAACAAAAATTTGCGTCAAATGCAATTGAAAGCATATACTTAGGTCTAACACCGGTCAAAGACAATTTTTTTTCTTGTGTTGATTATACCAAAAGTAGAATTACTATTGATCTCAATTCAAGTCATTACGTTAGCGGATAAGACTATGTTTCATTTTCGTAAAGTTTAATAAAGACAAGTTGATTATTTTGTGAGTTATTGTTTTTTGTCCTTTGGTGACCGGCAATACCCGCTCTTACCCTACACCTCGGAAAAAGAGGCTTATGCTCCACTCGCACGAAGAATCTGGCACGAATAATTTATTCCCCTTTCGCACTAATAAGTATGCTCTACTGCCACGAATCAAAACTTTTTAAAATAATTTCCCCTTTCGCACGAATACATATGCTCCACTGCCACGAGACACGAGAGTACTCTGAATTTGTACAGTTAGACACAAAAATAAACAAATTTTAACTCCCAACAATGTAGTTACAGAAATTACATTGGTATTTTGCTTGTTGCCGAATGCCAACTAGAAGGATGCACGTGCATTTCAGTACATTAGGTAAATTATAAACAATAGGGCACCTCGACGGCGCACAGATTTTTTTTAAATATTTGTAACCTATTATAATAGGTAAATGATTGAAGATTGTAAATTTTTTTTTTTTATGAAATTGCAAATAAGTTTTACCTGCCTTTAAATCTTTCTCCTTTCCTTCAGTCGATATTCACGCCTCTGTTAGACAACATTAAAGTTATATATATATTTGTTAAATTGTGCACATTCGTTGTTTTGTCTATAATTATAAAATAGTGTACAAGTTTAAAATAGTTTTTAGATGTGATTTATAATAATGCTTGTTTGACCGATTTGAAAATAAAACAATTTTACCGAGATGAACCCATTAGAAATTCTAATTTGTTAGAAAAAAACGCAAAAATTAACAATACCATTCAAAATCATTTAAGTGGCTTGATAAGTCTTGGCCATTGCATAGAAAAAATTTGCAATTTAGTAAAGTAAATAATATTTCAAAATAATGAATTAGTATTATAATAATAATACGAGAATCAATTTTATTAGCATGTAAGTAATCATCGAAAATTCCAAGACGTTATAAATCATTAAGTATAGAAAAAATATTTTATTACAAATTATGTTTTGTTGTTGATATTATATTTGTTGGGTATTTTGATATACCCTCGCTCAACAATATGTAACATGTAGGTGACATGTATTTTCTATATAATAAACCAGTCAGTTACCGCCACTTGTAGTTTCAATACATAATATCTAACTGGCGACGAGGGTCTCGGTTTTCGATCAAATATCGTCTTATTTTAATAATGCCTTACGGCCAAATAGAACGATTTGACCTAGCATCACGCAAATGGTCGAGTTACGTTAACCGCGTAAAACAGTTTATAGCACTAAACGAAATTAAAGAAACGTTATATGTGGCTACGTTAATAACTGTTGTCGGCGAGTCGACCTATGATTTAATGTGCGATCTGTGTGCACCCAACAAACCCGAGGACAAGACTTTCGACGTTCTAGTTGACGTCGTACAGAAACATCTAGAACCCAGGCGTTCCGACATTGCGGAGAGGCATATATTTCGACAGCGACGTCAGAGACCAGGCGAGGAACTCGGCGAATACTTGCAGCACCTCAAACACCTCGCCAGTACATGCAATTTTGCTGAGAAACTCGAGGAAAATCTTCGCGATCAATTTGTTTCCGGTCTCGCGAGTGACGAAATGCGCAGTAGATTATTTGCGGAAGCCGAGATAGACTACAAGCGAGCGGTGGAGCTGGCGTTGGCTCTGGAGGCTGCAGAGAGGCATGCGGTGGCGAGTGCAGCTAGCGGCGCGGCGCAACAGGCGCCGGTCACTGGGCTCGAGGCGGCGGCGGCGGCGGCGGCGGGCGCGTCGTCGGCCGTACACAAGATCGAAGCCGCGCGAACGGGCAGCGGGAGCAGTTCGCCGCGACCGCACAAGTGCTGGCGGTGCGGCAGACAACATGCAGCGGACAAGTGTCGTTGTCGTAATTTTAATTGTGATGAGTGCGGTGCCAGAGGCCATATTAAGGCTATGTGTAAAAGTGCGCGTCGTGTAGTGCCTAGACGTAATCAGTTTTACGTAGAAACGGACTCGGATATGGAAGAAAACTGTTTTTTCGGCATGCAAGTCGATGGAGTTAATAATAAACCATATGTCACGGAACTTGTTGTTGAAGGGGTGCCGGTCGTATTTGAGTTAGATACGGGAAGTAGCATTTCGGCTATTAATGAGTCATTATATTATAAATATTTTAAAAATCTTGCTATCTGTAAAAATAATTTAAAATTACGATCTTATACGGGCGGCACCATAATACCTCTCGGTTTTATAAATGTGTCGGTGCAACTGCAGCGAGGGGGGCGAGTCGACTCCGGCGCGTGCGCAACCGGAGGGGGGCAAGCAAAACACCGTCCGTCCGCCCGCACCGTCGACGCCGTGTCGATCCTACCATTATACGTAATTAGTGGCGGGGGGCCTCCGCTTCTAGGGCGCGCTTGGATGCATTGTTTGCAGATAAATAATATTTACATTAACTTTAATTTTTTAAAGCAGCGCGACACATTTGTTAAAACTGATGATATTGTTGCACAATTAATTAATGAATATTCGAATGTATTTTCACCCGGCCTAGGCAGCTGTACTAAAAAGTTTAAATTAACTTTATTAGACAAGGAACCAGTTTTTATTAAGGCTCGTAATTTACCGTTCGCGCTGCGTAAACGTGTAGAAATAGAATTAGAGCGGCTGGTCAGTGAGGGAACGATCAGGAAGGTGGAGCACTCCGAGTATGGTACTCCCATCGTTCCCGTTATCAAAAAGTGCGGCGGTATTCGTATTTGCGGTGACTACAAGGTCACGATTAATCGCAAGTTAAAGAGAGAACCCTATCCGCTACCCCGTGTAGAGGAACTCTTTGCCGGAATTAGTGGTGGGCAGTTCTTTTCTAAAATTGATTTGGCACATGCTTATGAACAAGTATTTTTAGAAGAGGAGTCGCGTGCGTGTACTACAATCAGTACGCATGTTGGCACTTACGAATACCTTCGTACTCCTTATGGGTTATGTTGTATACCGGAAAAATTTCAAAAATTAATGGAAGACGTGCTTAGGGGGGTACCTATGACGGTTGTATTTTTTGATGATATTTGCGTATCTGGTAATTCTTTAGCAGACCACGCAAAGAATTTGCGTGAGGTGTTAGGCCGGTTACACATTGCAGGGTTAAGGGTTAATTTAGAAAAGTGTGATTTTTTTAAATCAAGTGTATCTTTCCTTGGACACGTTATCGATAAGAACGGCTTACATCCGGATGTTGATAAGATCAAGGCAATGTCGATGGTGCCTCGTCCGAGGGACGTCCATCAGTTAAGAGCATTTTTAGGATTCATTAATTATTACGGGAAATTTATCCCTCGCTTAAGTACTATATTACATCCATTGCACGAACTATTAAAAAAAAATCAGCCTTGGTCCTGGAAGTCCGAGTGTGAGTCGGCCTTTGAGCAAATTAGGGAAATATTAAGTAGTAAGTTAGTATTGGCACACTTTGACCCTAAGGTGCCATTGGTCCTCAGCGTGGATAGCAGCGCCTATGGCATAGGTAGTGTCCTGGCTCATAGATATTCCGATAGCTCGGAAAGGCCGATTTGTTGCGCATCGCGAACCTTGAACTCAGCCGAGAAATCGTACAGTCAGTTGGACAAAGAAGCGTTAGCTATTATCTACGGAGTTATTAAACATCATCATTACTTGTATGGCACGCGTTTCATCATTCGCACGGATCACAAGCCGCTGTCATACATTTTCGGAGACAAAATAGGTATACCTCAAACGGCTGCGAGCAGACTACAACGTTACGCCGCTCGCCTGGCTGCTTACGATTTCACGGTGGAGTGGGTCAGTTCCGAGAAGAACGCGCCTGCCGATTGTCTTTCGCGTTTGCCTCTGCCCGGTTACGGCCGGCCGGGTGATAGTGTCTCGTATGTGAACTTTATTGAAAATGATTTTCCAATCAGTCATGTAGCCATAGCAGAAGCCACATCGGCCGATCCTATATTGAGTAATATATATAAGTATATTGTGTCCGGCTGGCCTAGCATCATAGATATAGAACAGGAAAAAGAATATTTTAATCGTAAAAATAATTTGTACGCGGAATCTGGTTGTATCTTTTATAATTATCGTATTGTAGTGCCCCCTAAGTTCCGTGAGAGTATCTTACGTGAGTTGCATGTAGGTCATTTAGGTATCGTTAAAATGAAACAAATAGCGCGTAATTATGTATATTGGCCTAAAATAGATTCCAATATAGAAGAATTATGTAAAGAGTGTAACACGTGTAGGCAACAGCGAGACGCTCCACCCCACGCACCTCTTACTCCTTGGGCGTTTCCACCACAACCTTGGCAAAGATTACACGCAGATTTTGCTGAATATGGTGGGCAACATTACTTCATCATTGTTGATGCCCACAGCAAGTGGATTGAGGCTTTTAAAATGAATAGCACCGCAGCGAAGTTTGTTATTGCCAAATTTAGAGACGTGTTTGCGCGTTTTGGCCTGCCATTGCAAATAGTAACGGATAACGGTCCTCCTTTCACTTCGCAAGAGCTAAAGTTATATTTTCAAAAAAATGGAATAATTCATAGCTTAACGAGCCCTTATAGACCAAAAGGTAATGGGGCTGCGGAAAACGCAGTTAAAACGGTCAAAAATTGCATAAAAAAAGCGGTGTATGAAGGGGTGGATGTCGAGCAGGCCTTAAGTAGAATGCTATTTCAATATAGAAACTGCGAGCAGGCAACCACAGGAGTCGCACCAGCTGTAGCTTTAATGGGGCGTAGACTGCGTGGTCGCCTGGACGTATTACACCCGGATAGTTCGCGACGCGTGCAGGCTGCTCAATGTAAACAGATCGAGAGAGCGGGTGGCACGCGACGTGATGTTAGTCGCGGTGATAATGTATACGTTCGCGATTATGGTAGGAGTAAGGATAAGTGGGTTGAAGGACGGGTTGGTGAGAGGGTCGGTCCTAATTCATATGAGGTTAATTTACCTAATGGTGTCGCAAGGAGACATGTCGACCAAATTATAGCGGCAAAGCCGGAGAAAAACCGATACTCGCTAAACCGTTATGATACTCCTAGTGTTGGGAATCCTAGTGTTGGGGATACATCCCTGGCCGTGCCTGGTTCGGCGCCCAACTCGCCCGACGTCGAGCCGGGTCATGTCATCGCTAGCGATGGTTCCCAAACCCCTTCGCCTAAGACGCGAGGGGCTGTCGGCCGGCGTGCTTCGACGAACGATTCTTCGCCGAGTCCTAGCAATTATAAAACTCCAGTAATAATAAAGCACCGAATGCAGTTGCGCCCACGTCGAAACCCGCCACCAACAATAAATAAATATTAATGTACTATAGATTGTAATACATAGCTAAGAGTTTAGATATATATATATTTGTATATTTAAGTGAGGAGATGTTGGGTATTTTGATATACCCTCGCTCAACAATATGTAACATGTAGGTGACATGTATTTTCTATATAATAAACCAGTCAGTTACCGCCACTTGTAGTTTCAATACATAATATCTAACTTAATCATGTTAAGAAAATTTATTAACATTTGTACATTTTTGTTACATGTCACTATTTTGTTTTAGTATTTACTTTATGTTTTGTTTTATTATTACAGAATGCGTGTAAATTAAGCCTATTAAATTGATTAAAAGTCGTAAGTCTTTTCGTTACAAGTTTTACATATCTTTTGTGTGTTATTTTTATTTTATTTTACGTTTTGTATTTTGTGAACTGTACTTTTGTATTAGTGCGAGCGGGGAATTCATATTTATACTCGTGCGAAAGGGGAATTATTTGTAGGTATTTTAAAAAATATTAAACTCCCACGTGCGAGTGGAGCATAAGCCGAAAAAGATACGCGCTTTGTGTGCTGTCCTTCCTTTGTTGCCTTATAATAAGGTAATGAATGGATGGGACTTCATAAAAACATACTCGCTCGAATCAGAAGAAGAAAAAGGCTTACAAAATTTCGAAAATTATTGGCTTCGTAGCGAAGAAATTATTAAAATTTGGTCAGTCTTCGGTGAACGACGAATTTCCTTTAAGGTTTGAATTTTAAATTAAATAGTAATTTAGCAAAGAAACGAGTGAACATTATTCAATTACTTAACTTTTTACAAAAAGATTCAGCATTTTATCAGTATAAAATGTGTGTTGTCAAGATTGAAACCAATAATAGTTAGGTACGAGTAGTAAAAAGATGGCGAAAATTGTGAAACTAAAACAATTTGTAGGTTGGAATTGGAAGTTCAGGATAAGCAGTATGGAAGAATGAGTGTTTAACCGCGATAGAAAATCGCGAGCAACCCGGAAAATATAAAGTTTCCGGATAGCCATATTGATTATATTTGAAAATAAAGCTTTTAACATGATAAAAAAATTGGAAAGACAACAATTGGACCAGTGGGCGTTCGCCGTAGAAAATTTCTTAATTTTGGAAGGCGTTGACAGCCATAAAGGTAGGAGGGTTGAGAAAACTAAACGAGCAAGTAGAGTTGGTCATTATAACGATAGCAGATTACGCAATGCATTATTTTTGTATGACTGACAACACATTATAGAATATTGCTGTTATACTGTTGTCATTATTGTTGTCAAGCAATTGTTTTTGTCCCGATGTTGTGCAGGTAAAAACCGCCTGTTATTAGTTAACTAATTCAAGCCTCTTGCGGGACGAAATAAAGTTCAAATTTGCTCAAACAGCTTTCGTTAGAACAACAACAACAGAATAACTCGTTTTGTTCATGCGATTATAGACTTTCTGTATTTTAAAATAAAGTCTATTTAAATTTTTGACAATTACACAAATTAATTGATTTTCTATTGCGAAGTTTCTTTTGTTATTGGCGTTTTGTTTGTGTTATAGATAACATAACACTCACTGAGTCAGTTAAGTAACAATTTTTTTCTCTTAAATTGAGATTGCGCGTTATTGCTGCATTTTGTATGTGGTAAAGCTACTTAAGTATTCGAGTAGGTTTTTGCTTATAAACATAAACTGTTAATATTTTAGGTATTACGTGTTTGTATTTATAGTGTATATTGCGTTTATCGTACTATAGTGTATATTTTGTATGTAGTGTATTTTTTTTTGTATTTTTTTGTAGTTTTAATAACTTGTGAACGTTAAAATGCCTATTATGTTAACAAAACAATAAGCAAAAATCATAATATTGTAATCTAGTAAATGGTTCCATTGTCAAAACAGCAAAAACAGGATAACAGACAACAGTTTTCAATGACTGTTATTCAAAAAAAACACAACAGCATTATTCGTTTTTGCAAAACAGCCGTTTTTGCCATCTTTACGAGCAAGGCATTTAAAAAAAAAAATTATTCGAAAAAAGAATTGGTAGCGCGAAGCGGGAGCGACCGCCATTCTGCGCTGGGTTGTCAAAGCATGAGGACGTTCGCTTTACCTAGTCGGTATTTTATAATAAGTAAATAATCATTAGCAAGAACAAATAAATAAGTGTCCTACTAAGTATGTGGAGTATTATTCACCATGACCTAGAGGAATTTTAACACGTGGAAGAACAAAAGGCAGAGGCTAAATTGATCATGACTATATTGATTCAAGCCTCTACGTGCACATAAAGTCTGAGCTGAGAAGACGGTGCAAAGTGTGTGGAAAAAAATTGAAATATTGTTCGATGATTCGCGGTTTACACGCTTGACAAAAGGCGACGAGTTAAATGCTGAGCTTGCAAAGGCTGTTAGTGAAAAACGCATCAGAAATTCTGCTCAAGAAAATGTAGATCACTTTACGAATGTAAGGATTGAAATGGCTCTCTTTGAGAATGGTGTCTCAGGCATATGATCACCTGTTAACTATTCCACCCACCAGTGTTGAACCAGAAAGAGTTTTGTCTTCAGCTGGTTTGCTATGCAACAAAATAAGATCTCGTTTGAGTGATAAAAGTCTAGATGCACTTTTGTTTTTAAGGTCCTATTATAGAGAAGAGAAAACAAAAAACTTTTAAGAAGCTGATTCCTCTAAGAAAATATCCCGAAATTCCCGGTTCTCAAAAAGAAACCGGTTCCGGAAACGCTATACCGCCGTTCGATAACTATGAAACCGTCAGCTAGTACCTCAATTTGCCACTAGATGGGTCTCGTCAGGAGAACAAGACTTAAATTGATTTTATCATTTCAATTCATCATTAATAGTAGTTATAATAATAGTAAAAAATATTCCCAGATAAATACACTTATTTTTGGTCACTACCAAAAACTATTTTTTTATTATAAATTACTATAATTCATTATTTATCATGAATGACATCGCTGTCAAAGAAGTGTCAAATGCGCTAGCATCTTGTTATTTGTTATAGTCTGTGTGTCAAATCTAAATAAAAACTAACTTGTTATTGTTTTCTACTGGTTTTCTACATACATATTTTTCTTTGAACATAATTTTTATTTGAAATAAATAATGGATGGAAAACGGAGCAAAAATTTTTCAGAAAGAGAGAAGATGGTTCTCCTTGAAGTTGTCAGGGAATTCGTCCCAATTATTGATAACAAAAAAACGGACGGGACTTCTATAGATGTAATGAAGAAAGCATGGCAAGAGCTGACAAATAAATATAATGCATTACCAGAAACTGGTTGCATAACTGAAAAACAATTACACGCCTTATACGACAATTTAAAGAAGAAGGCGAGAAAGAAGGCTCATCGGTAAACATTTCGTTAGGATTTCTTCTTTGTCTTAAGTTTCTGGGTACTGATATATTATAACAAACTGTGCACGGACACCCACGTTAATTGCCCATGGTGCTTGGTGCTTCGACATCAGAAGTGGGATCGACACAAGACATTAAGCCGCATGTAGTGACATGAGAGCACTGTTGGAGACGCAGAATCAACAAATGCAGGCTCTTACCCAAACCCTTAAATCAACGAACGGGGAAAACAATATCATTCTGCCTTTTTTTTTTTGTTTTTTTGTTTTTTTTTTTTTTATATACATAGGTGTGTAAGTATGAAACCGGAATTTGCCCATAGGTGGCGCTAGATGTCGATGCAGTTACCGACACATCACGTCAGCGGTGTCTTGTTATTGTATTGATATCCGACAAAGATTTCCAACTCACAATAACACGAGTTTCATTCAGTAGCATTAGTTTATTAGAGATAAACATGTCGAGTTTTGTGCCAACAAATTACGATTTGCGGACAGCCCTACTTTTCTGTTTTCATCTGAAGAAAACCGCAGGCCAAATCGCATCGAATGCTTCTGGAGGCGTTTGGTGAGCATGCTCTCGGCAAAACACAGTGTTTCGAGTGGTTTAAACGGTTCAAAAGTGGTGATTTTGACGTGAGGAACGAAGAACGTGGAAGACCACCGAAAAAGTTTGAAGACGCTGACCTGCAAGCCTTGTTGGACGAAGACGACGCTCAAACACAACAACAACTGGCGGATCAGTTAAAGGTGACCCGAGAAGCCATCTCCCTTCGGTTGAAAGCCATGGGGAAGATACAAAAGGTGGGGAAATGGGTTCCACATCAACTCAACGAAAGACAGCAGGAAAACCGCAAAACATCATGCGAAATGCTGCTCGCCAGGTTCAAAAGAAAGTCATTTCTCCATCGAATTGTGACTGGCGATGAAAAGTGGATATATTTCGAGAATCCTAAGCGCAAAAAGTCATGGGTTACTCCGGGTGAACCATCAACATCGACGCCAAGACCAAACCGCTACGGACGAAAGACAATGCTGTGTGTTTGGTGGGATCAGAAGGGCGTAATCTACTACGAGCTGCTGAAACCTGGGGAAACTGTCAATACTCAACGCTACCGACAACAAATGACCGATTTGGATCGAGTTTTGCGTGAAAAACGACCAGAATACCAACAAAGACAACACAAGGTGATTTTGCTGCATGACAATGCACCAGCACACAAAGCAAAACAGGTCCAGGAAACGATAGAGTCGTTCCGTTGGGAGATTCTTCAGCACGCGGCTTACTCACCGGACCTTGCCCCATCCGATTACTACTTGTTTGCATCGATGGGACACGCACTTGCTGAGCAGCGCTTTACTTCTTACGAAGATGTACGAAAATGGCTCGATGACTGGTTTGCCTCAAAAGAGCAACAGTTCTTTTGGCGCGGAATCCACAAATTGCCAGAAAGATGGGAAAAATGTATAGATAGCGATGGACAATACTTTGAATAAGTTACTTTGTATCATATCATTACAATAAACGTGTTTTTTCTGTACAAAAATTCCGGTTTCATACTTACACACCTGGTATATATAAGTCAAGGCAGCGCTTGGCCGCGATCTCACTTGATGTTAGGTGCAGATGCGGCCGAAGGTGGACCACGCTTACCTAGTAGATGCCCATTTACCCTACGTTTGAAGACCCCGAGGTTGTAATTTTGGGGAAACACAGACGCAGGCAGTGAGTTCCACTCCTTAGCAGTTCGGACAAGGAAGGTGGAACTGTAACGCTTCGTGCGTGACCGAGGAACTTTAACCACGAAGGGATGAAACCCCCGCCCGCGCCTCGTGTTTCGCAAGTGGAACGGTTCCGGTTGGATCAAATCGAAGAGCCTGAATTCGATCCGGAAAAAAGCGACATCGAACCACGTGCTTGGTGGTTTTGACGGAAACGAAGGGCGGCTGGTAGTGATCTTAAGTAAGGCTTAGAAGAAGGGGTCTGCTTCTACATGGTTATCTCAGATCTCTTTGCCGGGCATCACATGGTCACACTTTAAAGAACTATTCACAGCGAGGTTTATCACTGCCAAAATATCTGCCCTGATAAATCTCAATGATAAACCAAAAGAGGATGAAACTTATGCTGCATATTCGAGTGCGTCGATATATATCGATAGCTTTGAATAATATCGATACAATATATATCGATATATTTTTTTCACTTGCCCATCCCTATTTTCCAACCGTTTACGTTCAACCTACCGAAAAGTTTCATATAGTGCGATTGATTTATAATTTTAATTTTCGTAAATTTATAAACCAGGTTGAACTATCTGCTTTCATAGTGCGGTTGACTTATGATTTTAACATTCGTAAATTTGTAAACAAGATTAAACCACCGGCTTTTCGCAATCGGCATGTTAAACAGTTCGATTTATTTGTAAAACTTTTAGAAACCATATAAAATTTTAACGATTTTTACGTTCGAAATTATAATTGATCAATATGGACAATCCGATTCCGTCTACCAGTAAGGAAATTGATAATCAAGGAGCAGCTCCTACTTCGGTGAGTATAGTCTTTGCATTTCACGAAGGCGAGTGAGTTTTGCTTGTGTTGAACGTGTACACGCACATTGCGACAGTGTGCGTGTCTGACGGAGCGGTAAGTTGCGTTTTTTTTACCATACCCTCTTTCGATCTCACGCTCACTGTGACACATATACAGACAAGTGTTTACTACAAGTAAATCCCACTCGCCTTCGTGAAATGCAAGAACTATAATATCGGCGTTCGATACTTCGTCTCCCACCTCACCTTTCCATAGAAAACGCGAGTATATAGAAAGGCACTGCGCATGCGCGTTTAATCGGCCGCCATTGGATGTGACTCTACTAGGTTTTTTTTTTTTTTTTTTTTTTTTTTAATTAGCTAATCCCTCCGACACAGGTCGTAGCCTATATTTGCTCATTCCTCATTCATTCTAGTTCTCGCTTATATAAATTCCTCTCGTACTTTCATGCTTCATACTATTTCTTTTCTATTTTTCATTGCACATTCATTCCTTACGGGTGGGTACTCGAAAGGTTACTGTGGTGTATCCCCTAATGTCTATATCTAATGAATATTGTTTGTGATAAAATAATAATAATAGCTAGTCTATGGTTATGTAACATAGGGATGACTTGGAGCGAATTGAAGCGCGAAGCTCGAAATCGAACGGGATGGCAGCGCACATTGTGGAGGCCCTCTGTCCCATCTAGGGGACACAGGAATATCTGCCATGTCTTAGGCCCAGGCCTACTAGACGATTCCTACTAGCCTACTAGCCTTAGGCCTAACTGAACCGTCGGCCTACTAGACGATTCCCTATACCGACTAACATAACTAAAGTGTCCGGCACGCGGCTAACAATATGTAAACAATGTAAATCACGTACCTTATTCCGTACTAGTACTAGTACACAGGTTTACACAATCACTACTCATTTTCTCTATTCTATTCGCTATCACTATCACTTTTCTTCTTCGACTTTTTCGAGTGTGCTTTTCTCATGTGTTTCCTGAGATCCTTCGCTGTCAGGTACTGTTTGCTAGGACAATGGTTGCACTTGTACTTGAAGTTTTCCGGATCACCGTGCATCCTTATGTGGTGACGGTCCCTTATTGAGACGGATATGAAGCAGCGATGGCACACGGAACACTCGTACGGTTTCTCGGTGCTGTGTGACTGTGGAACGGAATGGTTATCGAATTCAAATCATTTATTCGTACTAATATTATAAATGCGAAATATGTATGGATGGATGTATGGATGTTTGTAACTCTTTCACGCAAAAAACTACTGACTGTACTGATTAGTACGGATTGAATCTTCTGTGTACATAGAAAATCATGAAAATATGCTCACCACTTTGAGATGTCTCTTGAGGCCCGAATTGGTTCCGTAGTCGGCTCCGCATGTGTCACACTTGAACGGCCTCTCGTTTCTATGCGTGCGTTCGTGAGCCTGGAATTCATTTTTTTACTGCTATTGCTATTGCTATTACTATGCTATTGCTGGTATTTTATAAAGTTACCCGGACCAAGTCGCGTGCAACAGCTACTTATTTTATAAAGTTACCCGGGCCGAGTCGCGTGCAACAGCTACTTATTTTATAAAGTTACCCGGGCCGAGTCGCGTGCAACAGCTACTTATTTTATAAAGTTACCCGGGCCGAGTCGCGTGCAACAGCTACTTATTTTATAAAGTTACCCGGGCCGAGTCGCGTGCAACAGCTACTTATTTTATAAAGTTACCCGGGCCGAGTCGCGTGCAACAGCTACTTATTTTGTAAAGTTACCCGGGCCGAGTCGCGTGCAACAGCTACTTATTTTATAAAGTTACCCGGGCCAAGCCATGTGCAACAACTACTTATTTTAAAAAGTTACCCGGGCCAAGCCATGTGCAACAACTACTTATTTTAAAAAGTTACCCGGACCAAGTCGCGTGCAAAAGCTAGTGGACTAAGTATATGAAAAAGAAATGTGGCACCTGCCACATATATATATATATTATTACTAGCTTTTATGAAAGAGCGAAGGCTCCTGGCACAGGCTTCCGCTTAAAAGGAGTCTTCAATCATAGTTATTGTAAATACGATTTTTCTAACTGTTAATAAACATTTTTATTTTTATTTTTATTTTATTTATTTTTATTACCTGCAAGCTGTAACTCTCGAAGAACCCTTTCCCGCAGTATGTGCATCTGAATGTTGCACCTCTTAAGGCTCTCTCGTGGGTCTTCATGTGCAACTTGAGGAGTGCAATCGAACCAAACTTTTTATCGCACTTATCGCACGGTTGAGTCTTCTCCTGGAAATTATAATGCATATAGAAGTTATATAACACTTTCGACGACACGTTTGGTCTAGTGGCTAGTGACCCTGTTAACCAAGCGGTCGCGGGTTCGAATCCCGCTAGGGGCAAATGTGTTAACATTTTACCTTTGCACCTGAGTTGTGGATGTTTTGTATTTATAATATGTATGTATTTTCAAAAAAAAAAGTAATGTATGTAGTATATCAACTGTCTGGTATCCATAAGACAAGCATTAAGTTGCTTACTTTGGAACTAGATGGTGCTGTTTGGAATGTGTGAATAGTTATTTGTGTTTATTTATTTATTTAGGTGACGTTCTTGAAGAGCAATGAAAGTAAAGTGGACTGTGTTATATGAATTTATTGATATTATTTTCAAAATTAATGAAAATACAAAAAAAAATAACAATTCCTGTGTGTCTCATGATATCGAGCGATTGTACTGAAAATTTTGTTGACAGTCAAGAGCTGGCCAAATTCTTTTTCTTAAATCTGTACTAATATTATAAAGCTGAAGAGTTTGTTTGTTTGTTTGAACGCGCTAATCTCAGGAACTAGTGGTTCGAATTGAAAAATTCTTTTTGTGTTGGATAGATCATTTATCGAGGAAGGCTTTAGGCTATATAACAACACGTTGCGACCAATAGGAGCGAAGAAACAGTCGAAAATGTGGAAAAAAACGAGGAAAATTATTCATCTTTGAGGGCTTCCGTTGCGTGCGCTGCGAAAACCGTTCGAGATACCCACATGAGTCCCAAAATAACTGTTCCACGCGGACTAAGTCGCGAGCACCAGCTAGTATGAACTAAAAATAATAAAAAAGGGGTCGGAATATAAGGTGTTCCCAAACAGTCCTAATCCGTTATTTGGCTAATTTTAGAAAATAGTTATAAAGCTCAATTACCCGATGAGTGTCCCTGTGTTTTATCAGGGAGTGTGCAAACTTGAACTTCTTGGGGCACTCCGGACACTGGAAGTCGGTGTCTGCGGTGTGAGTCGCCATGTGGAGCCGCATCGCCGACCAGCCGGCGATCTTCTCATTGCACACCTTGCACTCACGAGCCTCGCTCGGATGGTGTCTGCGTATTCAAGGAAAAATAACTAATCAAAGATAATGGATTGGTCTCGGTGCGCTCGACTAGATAGAGCGCTATACAAAAGCAATAGCTCCGAAAATGTGGCAACTTTTTATTGTAGTGTGTGTAATAAATCGTCACTTTTATCACTCTTTACACAGTTTTATTATATTTTTACACAGTTTCACTACGCAAACTGGTATTTTATTATGCCTAAAATTGCTGTGTGACTGGTTCGGGTACGCAGAATTCGGCGTACTATTTTATGCCGCACTTTACAAGTACGACGGCGGTATCTAGTCGAGCGCAGCGAGACCAATCATTTATCAATGTAACTAATATTAAATCGGCTCTAATGGAAGACAAGTGGACCGTCAGCCTGTCTGCGAACTTTAATACCCCGTTTACTTATGGCCGCTCGAGTTGTCGCATTTATTTCCGTAAATACTGCTGTGGCAACGTCAAGGGCAATGAGTGTTACATCTATACTAATATTATAAAGCTGAAGAGTCTGTTTGTTTGTTTGAACGCGCTACTGGTTCAGGGACTACTGGTTCGAATTGAAAAATTCTTTTTGTGTTGGATAGATCATTTATCGAGGAAGGCTTTAGGCTATATAACATCACGTTGCGACTAATAGGAGCGAAGAAACAGTCGAAAATGTGGAAAAAAACGGGGAAAATTGCTTCCGTTGCGTGCGCTGCGAAAACCGTTCGAGATACCCAAATGATTCCCAAAATAACTAATCCATGCGGACGAAGTCGCGAGCACCAGCTAGTATAAAATAAAAACGTATAGAACCCTACAAAAGTACACTAATCAAAGACTCCACCTCGGCCGCACTTACTTCGTTTTGTGTCCTTGCAATGTGCTCCTATGGAGAAACACCTTGTCGCAGTCTTTACATGGAAACTTCTTTTTTCCTTCGGCCGCATTAATCTTTTCCATCTCCCTCGCTTCTCTCTTCTGATTCCTTATCGACTTCTTCTCTTTCGCCAGTTCCAATCTCCTCTCGTTGGTCAAACCGAACGAGTGCCACTTTGTGTGAATCAGAAATCTCTTTGGATGTTTAAATAGGAGAGCGCAATGGGGACACTGGAAGAATCCCGATGGAGTAGTACCTGAAAAATAAAATTTATGTGGTTAATTAATTAATTAAACTACTAATTTTTTTTAATCCTATTTATACTCTACATAGATAAACTTTATACCTTCTTTTTGTATACACTTTAGATATTAGTTTGTAAATACTGTAAAATTCTTTTTGTTGTATCTTTATGAAGAATCTTAAAATAGCATGCTAAACTAAACATGTGCTAACAGTTGATAAACATGTGCTATCAATCAATCAATCAATCAATATTTTTTATTTGCAATCATTTTGCAACTTAAATATTTGCATATTATATATTATAAGCCCGTGGTGTGAAAATTTATGAGAGTAAAATCAAAATTGTCACACAAATGCGTTATAGTTACATTCTATTTTTTTGAATATTTTAGAATATCTAAAGTTTCATAGATGTTGCGCCATCATTTAAATTTTATATTCGTTCGTAAGGAGTAAACTCCTGTCGTGTGTCAGAGCTAACAACACACGCAAAAAATTTTAATTACCATTTTGCATAGAGATCTTAGCTTCCTCGATGCCAATGTCCACATCTATAATATTAGATTCTCTTTCGTCGTGTACTACACCATTGTAATCCTTTTGGTATGGATTAAAGCAGTCTGCATCGGTCCAACTAACTGCTTGCATTTTTACTTGTACTGTGGCTACACTATTATCATCTGTAATTAATTCATCTTTGACTCGTACTTCTTCTTTGGGTTTGAATGCAACATTCTCTACATTATCCTTGAATTTGTTTTCTAATTTTGAATTTGTGTGTTCCAATTTTGAACAATCCTTGGTAGATTTTGTCTTTGATTTTCTAGCGTTCATCATTCTCCTGTTAGTCGTGTGTATCAGTATGTCTTCAATTAATTTGACTGTGTTTTCTAAGCTTTTTCTCTTCGATATGTCCCTTGGAGTTTTGAGTTGAGATTTGAAATTTACACTTAAATCACTTATTTGATTGAGGTTATCTACATTTACATTATTTAAATTATCGTCATTTATATTATTTACATTACTTGAGGGTAACATATTACACACACTTGGAATGTCATTAACATTAAGATCCAAGGGGTTCTTATTTCGTTTGAAGTATTCAAAATTTGAATTGTCGCTGGTTTGAGCACTCATTGGCGTTATACCATTTGGGGCGCCACGATTTTGAGAACTAAAATAGTTAGTGAAAATCGAAGGATTGTAGTTTGTAAAAGTATCAGATTGCGGCCGTTGAATTGGAGAGGGATTACTGTAAATATTGTAATCCAATACGGCGCATCGTGAAACAGAAGTTTCATGTGTTTGTTGGAGAGATTTTTCACGATTACTCAAATTAGAACTCTGATTTCCTTGTCCACTTAACTGTGACATGTTTAAAGGCGCACCCATGTTGACAGAGGTTTCACTGGGCCCGTAAGGGCCGTTATTTTGCAACATTATTTCTTTAAAAAGTCACTTGTAGCTAATTCACTTTAAAACTGTTTATTTATTATGATAAATTCTAAATTGAAATAAAAACACAAACACCGCCAGGCATCAGCGAAAGCCATTTTGACAGTATGAAATGAATGAATGAAATGAAATTGCCTTTGCCTTGGTCTCAGAATAATAACTAAAGCATAGAAGTAAGGCTAAAATAAAAACCAATACTTATAGTCATAGTGTGTTGCTTCTTACACTAATGCATTGAAGCCATAAGTCAAAAAGAGATAAACATACAAACTTTGTTCTTATTTTTGATCAGCGTACCTTGGTAAAACGTCAAACTTGGTTCCTTTCGTACTTTGGTGCCGTTTTATGATGCCGATTTAAAGAGGCTGGCTAACGTTAACAAAATGATGGCGCAATGTGTCAACTTTACTTATCTGTCTGTACCTATGTTTTTGTTTTGTGTGTTTCTTGATTTCTGTTTCTGTATCAAAATATAATAAATCTAGCATCAAATCAATTATAACACTAATTAGATATCTGTGAATTCTTTGATTACCTATAACAATGTCTTGTTCAGTCCCAGGATGTAAATCTAATGCGTGCAGAAAACAAAACGAGGATATGTTTATAAGTTACCATCGGTAAGTGATTTATTTTGATTTCTAAATGTTTGTTTGTATAATCAGTCATGCAGTAAATATACTGAGCGCTTCTATTTCTTGAATTTACGTTATATTTTAAGAAAAAGATAAAAACAGTATAGGTTATGTTAGTGTTGTGCCGAATATCGTCTTATCAGGTCTTATCGACATTTGTATTGATAAATAATCGTTAACGTATCTATGTTTGTATATTCTCTTATATGAGTTGACTAAAGGGCCATAAAACAAAAAAATCCAAAAAGGTTTTTATTGCAAAAATACAATCATAATCCTTCATATTGTATGCTTATGGTTATTTTATTCAATATTTAGTATATATTTTTTTTTTTGAAACTGTTACATTATCTTCATGTATATACAACATACATACACTCACGTTCCACATTATTAAATTGCTTAACAAATGTTTCAGGAATTAGATATGCAGTCACATGAAATTCCATTATACAAGTGCTTGTCATGGAGGATTAATTTATCCGTCGAAAGACGTAGTTGAAGTGTGCGAATTAGCAGAAAAAGTTCTGCGAACTTAAGACACAAAATTTATAGGAACATCAACAAATATGCAAAAAATAACATACAAAATTGTAAAAAAAATATCACCTACAAATATTTTCAAAAAAGTTAGCGTACCACTGTTTATAGGATATAGCTTTTGGCGATGATCACCGGCATTCATTCATTAACTCTATATCACATGTTTACCTGCTCGTCGGGATTCATTATATAACAAAATCTCTATCTGTTTCAGTAGAAAAAAATAGAAATTATTTAACAAAAACTATTTTGTTTAAAGGATAATGATGTTCATTCATAATTTTGTTTTTGTTCGTTGTATTACTGTATACTTTTATATATTTGTTTACTGTACGTTTTTGAAATTAAAATTTTTAGTTTAGTTGATTACTGGCTGGATAGTTTTATTTATTATCCTTTTGATTAATCGAACCTTTTGGTGACCCAACTAGCGCAAACAGCTTAACGAGATTTCTCGGCAAAAATGAGCAGCGCAACTGGTGAAGTATATATCTACTGCTGGCGCAGGCTAGTCGAGGTAGTCTGTTTTTCATGATTCGGTAAATAGAAATTGTCTCTATTTAGCTGAGAACATTTACTTTCACATTTATAATATAAGTAAGTATGAATATATCATACTATATTACATATCTGTAGTATGCCTACAGATATGTAATTACAATCTTGGCACGCCTTTTTATATATTAAATTGTCTTGATATAATAAAAATGCTTTATAATTATTATTAACCTATTTATATTTGAAGGACTGGTATATTTGTATTTTTAAATAGGTAATCTAAAAAAAACTATAATGAAAAGGCCTACTTACCAAGATTGTTTACGAAGTAAAACATGTCCGATAAAAACTTTAAATAAAAAATTAAATATTATACAATTTTATCGACAATTAATAATTTAAAATGATTTGTTCCCTACACTAGTGAAATATATATATGAATAATTTGTATAGGTCACTCTGGTACGGAACGGCCAGACGACCATCTAGTGACAGTATATTTGTCTCTCTTTAGTTTATGGCTTTCATGCATTGGTGTAAGAAGCAACACACTATAAATATTGGTTTTTATTTTAGCCTTACATCTATGCTTTAGTTATTATTCTGAGGCCTTGGTATAAGAATGAATGAAATGAAAATAACTTGTCTATCTTTGTCTTGATGAGTTTATGTTAACATAGAGTAAATAATAAAGGAGCAATTTAACATTTCCTAGGTTGCAGGGTTGCAGATTTTTGACAATATAAAAATAGTGATGTCAAGTGAGGATGTGACCTAATCGAACTTATTAAAAAACTTACGGTTTTATAAAACCGTAATAAATGCTGTATTTATTAGAATTCTGTATTCTAAAACATTGATAAGTTTAGAATTAATTTTAATTATTATTTAATTGTTTAAATTATATTTTTTGCAGTCACAATAGCTGACATAAAATTATCACCAAATAATAATTATGTAATGCATTATACTATATTTTATTTACTTATATGACTTCACATTAAATTGTGAATTGTTTTTTTATCCATTCCAAATCGACTAGGTCATTAGTAATCGTGCTTTAAACGAATTTTAAATCTTAAAATGTCAATACGAATGTTAAATCAATAAAACAATATCAAAAATATTTTTACCGTAAAATATAACTATTTAAGTAAAACCATAGATATAAAGTATATAGATCGGAGATGCAATTATTTGAGCGAGACCAAAAACGAAATACATTAGTGTGCGTGTGATATACATGTGTGCGAGACAAATAGTGCTTCGCCTTGCTGCCTTTACTTCGATTTATCGATAAGTACAGATTGCAATGTCTTTTTTCGTCTCTTGTGATTTGACGCAGATGTATTATATAGAATAACTTAATATTAATTAATAAATTAATAAATAAATTAAAAAAAATTTTTGAAGCAATAAAAATATTTTTTAATTTTATTTGAGAAAACAGACAATAACACATAACAATTTTATATTTAAATCAGACTTACTTTTAAAAATTAAATTACAGTTAACACTTTTTTGGCAAAATTACCTTACGTGTCTTATTAAAATTTATAAAACTTAATAATGTCTAATAAACCTTATAATAATCAACCTAAGGCACCAATTCTCACAATTTACGCACAATCTAGGCAAACTTTCTAAGCATATTGAAGACAAATTATGTTTTTTACATAAATATATAAAAAATTCAAAGGAAATAATGTTTTCCTTTGAAGCCCCTGAAACTTCAGACATTTTTTTGGATCTTAGATCTTCAAGTAGCAGCGTACGCGTCGCGTGCAGGAGAGGAGTAATTAACTTGTAATTATTACTTTCGCTGGGCCTAAGCGCCCCCCACGTCAACAGTTAAAGGTTAATAACAAACAAAACAAACAAACAACAACAATCTTTTTATGAATTAAATAGATAAATTTAAATATATAATTTTTATGATTCTTTAGGCCTATTTGTATATAATCTATAATATATATTTTTTAACTTATGCAGATAAAAATGCAGTAAATTGACAGTAAATGACATGAAGTAATTGATTAGTACATAGTTCAAAGGCATGCGTAAATTTACGTATTTACACTAAAATACATTATGATTAAGAAATAAAATACCGGCATGAATAATGTGGGTATCGAACCAGAACGTAACTTTACTCTTTGTACGCCTCTATGAGAAAAACATTTTTGTTCAAAGTGCTTACTGCATATACTCGAATATTTTTTGGGAACCCATTCTTCTCTATTTATCATTTTTAGCCATTTTTGTCGGACTTCAATATTTTGAGGCAATCTGAAACTTTAGTTTAAATTATTTTAGAAGAATATTTACAACAGTTCAATTTGGCTACGGAAATCAAAAAAACAAACAAATTTAGATTTAATGTTACGAAGTTGAATAAGGCTCCATACAAGTCATACCTTTGCCGGTTAGGGAGATATTTATAATATATTCAGTATATACTACTCTATGACAATATCGATAAGAAGTTATCGATAGTGTCAATCTCTACAAAAATTTGGTAAATAATAACAAGAATTCACGTATTTGTTATCTTTTTAAATCAAATTTCTATGCATTTACAGCAATAAAGAAATAAAGTATGATAATGTTGTACATCCATTTGTGTACAAAACTTTTGTAACAGTTCTAAAACATAGCAACTAGAGAGCAAAATATTTCAATCGTACTTACCTGTGAAATGTACAATTTTGTGGGTTTTCTTGCTTAGATGAGTTACATCCAGGTACTGAACACGTAACCATAATGAATCTCGTCTGCTAAACACTAATTTGCACTTTAAAACACGAGATTTTGCGAAAAATATACGAATTTGTTTTGTTCACAACTGACGCTAAGACACTAACGGACACTAGCGTGTACGTGAATGGCCTGCCTATCTGTCTCACTCTACATACGCGTATACTATGCTCTTTCTCTTTTGCATTGCCAATCTACTAACGGAACGGTAGCAATACTAAATCTATGAGTAAAACCGATATTAGCACAGCATTACGGAGAAAATGTTGGTCACATTATTTTAAAATTTGACATTAGAATCTGTCAAATTAAATCTGGAGTACTGGGTGGGGCGGTAGTTTGTGGTCACGGACATGCCAAGTTGCGGACTATAGTCTGCTATTGTTCTTGGGTCAGAGTCTGCTTGCCATGCTTTGATCGAGCTGTCAAATTGTGATTTGTGATGGTTGGGTTGGGTGTTGGGTGGTTCAATTTGTTTTTTTTCAACGGTGAAAGAAAAGAAGATAAAATTACAAACAGACAAGACAAACACTATCCTACGAAAAATGTTACAAAGTATTCTGTGATGTGATACACGTTTGTTTGGTTCTCAGAATAATAACTAAAGCATAGAAGTAAGGCTAAAATAAAAACCAATACTTATAGTGTGTTGCTTCTTACACTAATGCACTGAAGCCATAAACTAAAGAGAGACAAATATACTGTCACTAGATGGTCGTCTGGCTGTTCCGTACCAGAGTGACCTATACAAATTATTCATATATATATTTCACTAGTGTAGGGAACAAATCGTCATTTTAAATTATCGATTAATTATCGATAAAATTGTATAATATTTAATCTTTTAATTTAATTAAATTAAATTTTTTATTTAATGTTTTTATCGGACATATTTTATTTTGTAAACAATCTAGGTAAGTAGGTCTTTTCATTATAGTTTTTTTAGATTACCTATTTAAAAATACAAATATACCAGTCCTTTAAATATAAATAGGTTAATAGTGCATATTATAAAGCATTTTTATTATTTCAAGACAATTTATATAAGAAGGCGTGCCAAGATTGTTTACCTACTACAGATATGTAATATAGTATGTTATATTCATACTTCATAAATGTGAAAGTAAATGTTCTCAGCTAAATAGAGACAATTCCTATTTACCGAATCATGAAAAACAGACTACCTCGACAAGCCAGCGCCAGCAGTAGATATATACTTCACCAGTCGCGCTGCTTATTTTTGCCGAGAAATCTCGTTAAGCTGTTTGCGCTAGTTAGGTCACCAAAAGGTTCGACGATTAATCAAAAGGATAATAAATAAAACGATCCAGCCAGTAATCAACTAAACTAACAATTTTAATTTCAAAAACGTACAGTAAACAAATATATAAAAGATTTACTGCATGACTGATTATACAAACAAACATTTAGAAATCTTAATAAATCACTTACCGATGGTAACTTATAAACATATCCTCGTTTTGTTTTCTGCACGCATTAGATTTACGTCCTGCCTGGGACTGAACAAGACATTGTTATAGGTAATCAAAGAATTCACAGATATCTAATTAGTGTTATAATTGATTTGATGCTAGATTTATTATATTTTTATACAGAAACAGAAATCAAGAAACACACAAAACAAAAACATAGGTACAGACAGATAAGTAAAGTTGACACATTGCGCCATCATTTTGTTAACGTTAGCCAGCCTCTTTAAATCGGCATCATAAAACGGCACCAAAGTACGAAAGGAACCAAGTTTGACGTTTTAACTAGGTACGCTGATCAAAAATAAGAACAAAGTTTGTATGTTTATCTCTTTTTGACTTATGGCTTGAATGCATTAGTGTAAGAAGCAACACAATATAAATATTGGTTTTTATTTTAGCCTTACTTCTATGCTTTAGTTATTATTCTGAGGTTTGGTTCGATCTAAACCACATCTAAACAAATTCTATGAAATGCTCGTTCCTTCCTTGTCATTACATATTTTAACAAGAAATATAGTTATTGTTTTAATCAGTGGCATCAAGACAACATCAAGCAAGACTTATGACTAACGGCAATAAGGAGTAGATTCGTGATTTGATTATTTGATCTTTTTAATTAAATATAAATTATCAACAACAATCTATAAACATGGCGTTGAATCTGGCAGCCGAAAACTATTTTCGAACTATGAGTCCTCTCGCAGGCAAAATCCACGATGATATTATTGAAGCTAAGGATTCCTATGAAAATATTTGGGAAACTCTCACGGAAAAGGAAAAAGTGAGTATCCTTACTAATATTATAAATGTGAATGACATGTGTTTGTTTGTTTGTTACGCTTTCAATCAAAAACTATTGAACCGATCACCATGAAATTTTGCATACACGTTGTCTGGGACACCAGAAAGAACAATGGGTACCGTTCATCCAAAACGCAGACGAAGTCGCGGGCACCAGCTAGTCTCCTATAAATTAATTGTAATTTAAATTTTACATTAGTCATACAATGACTAATTACAGTAATTACATAGTGTAGAAGATGGTGTAGAATAATACATTAATTTATGACTGATCCTGTCTACAAATAGTTCCATTTTTATGTTAAGATCGTCAGACAGGCTGAAGGTCCACTGGATGGGTGGCAATCATCGCCTATGACACAATACACGCCACACGTGCTGCTAATGTGCTGTCGGCCATATTAGGATTAAGGACACTTAAGTGTTAGAATAATGCTGGCACTCAACAAAGCACAACAGCACACATGCTGATATTTCACGGTGGTCTTTTGTAAGGGTGTGGTTACTGTGGCATCTTTGATCTGTTCACTAACTCACACAGACAGCACAGTCTCAAGATGTACCATGTGACTACATGATCCATCCATGTTGGATTAGGTGGGAGTTTGATGTGTGCTGAAAGTCTGTCCGTTAACCAGTTCATTGCCAAGGACTAAAATTTTGATTACGGTAATGAGAGGTTTTTTTTTCTCAAAAAATAAGATTTTTGTATAAATCTGCCAGATTCAAACATTTTTAAATATAGTTAGTCTATGACGCACTATTTTTATCCTAATTTAACACTAAGAAATCAAATTACGCTAATCTATACTAATATTATAAAGCTGAAGAGTTTGTTTGTTTGTTTGTTTGTTTGAACGCGCTAATCTCAGGAACTACTGGTTCGAATTGAAAAATTATTTTTGTGTTGGATAGATCATTTATCGAGGAAGGCTTTAGGCTAAATAACATCACGTTGCGACTAATAGGAGCGAAGAAACAGTCGAAAATTTGGAAAAAACCAAAGACTATATAAGTATAATTGGGAGTATAGACACGGCGTAGCCCACAAAAAATGGTAGTAGTAAAATTCGTCCACTCGAGCCGAAGTGGACGAATTCGCACATAGTCGCTCGCTAGTCGTAAGCTAGTCAATATCGTTGTGCAGTATACATTGATGCGTTAGTACAGAAGACTTTAAACTAGTTTCTTTTTACAAAAGCAATATTCATTTGGCATTGCGTGTCAATCTCTCAGTAAGTACGTAAGTATGATTTTAATACTACCACAGATTTCGGGGCTTTTTGCTCGCTACGCCGCATCTATAGTTTAGATCAATGGAAAAAACGAGGAAAATTATTCATCTTTGAGGGCTTCCGTTGTGTGCACTGCGAAAACCGTTCGAGATACCCACCCAAATGATTCCCAAAATAACTATTCCACGCGGACGAAGTCGCGAGCACCAGCTAGTTAATCATAAATTACGAAAATTACGCTTTTCAGTTAAGTCCTCTGCTTAAATAGCTATTTAAAATTCAACTATGTACTGTATTACATAATAGCGCTCTTCACTGGATGTGCATTGAATACTTGAAGAGGAAACGTATGAATAATGTATTTCTAATGTTGCAAGCATTTCCTTGTTTGTGTAAGACAGGTGTATTCGGTTTCCGCGAGTCTAACTTAATTTACACTCTTATTTATTTACTTACTAGCGACCCGCTCTCGGCTTCGCCTAGGTCGCAATTTTCATATAATTATGTATATTACCTTGTCCATTTATCCCTCTTTCCATAAGTAAAAACTGTATTAAAATCGGTGACGAACTTTTCCAGTTTTTGAAGTGTACACAAACAAACCAACAACATTTTTATATGTTACTAGAATTTGCACGCGCACGCGCGACTTCGTCCTCGTAAGTTTATAAAATATGGCCTATATTTTATAATGTAATGTAACTCGCTGATAATGTAGTAGGTGAAAGAATTTTTAAAATCGACCCAGTAGTATTTGAGTTTATTCATTACAAACATAAAGATAAAGATGATAGCCTTCTTGTAATCCTAATTACAAAAAACATGCTACATTACATTACTTAAACAAAAAATTTCTCTCTATTATTCTTCCTCGTCTGTCAATGACATAGGCCTCCTCTAAGTTCTTCCACCATTCCCTATTCTACAAACATTCATTCTACAACTATTCATTACAAACATGCAAAATTATAAATCTTATCTCTATGTATAGGACACAGGTATAGATTTAAAAGTTAGTAGACCAGAAGTGGTTTCATTAAAGTTGCTTAGATTAAGTTATTTAATCTGATCTTACATTTTATTTTAAACTTAGTATTAGTTATTGTTTGTAAAATAAATTCATGCCTTAAGTGGAAGTTCGAAGTTCGAAGTGGTAGTTCTATATACCAGTCTCAAAATTTTCAACTAACACTGATTGAATTTTCGTCTTATTATTTCAGGTGGAAATAATAAACGAATCTCTAATAAAACCAGAAATATCCCTCAAGTATTCCCTGTTGGACACTCTGGACTTTGATCTGGACGATCCACCGGTCCGTAAGGACGATTTGATGACTTTCTTCGGACGTGATCACGGCCAAAGGATCATACAGGACGAGAACTCTTGCTACAAGGACGAGCATTCGGCTCCGTTCTTGTATCAGACAAAGAGCCAGCTGAACCTATGCGTGCTCAGCGAGCATAGGGTGCCGAAAGACGCCGATCCTACCTCACCGCAGCCTGTCATGTCCGAGCTGGCCATGTCACATTCTAAGGTTGTGAGCGAATTGAAAAATGCCCTGAAATCTCACGACGTCCTCAAGCCGTATAAGGAGAAGGAGAACGTCCAAGATAGGGAGATAGGTTCGCCCAGCAGTGGACTGTTCAGTAAATTCATGGGCACGTTCAGGAACAAGGACGAGGATAGGGAGTGTCTCGTGATCACACAGCAGTCGCAGATTGTCGCTTCCTCGGAGAACTTCTTCAGGACAAATTTCAAGAGTCCAAAAAGTGATGATTATAGAAGCAGCATGGCGAAGTCTAGCAGTGGTGAGTTGCTTTTTTTTTAAATGTCAAGGTCGACAGACAGGCTGACGGTCCACTTGGTAGGTGGCTACCTTCGCCTACAGGTAGGTGCTGGAACTACGCTGCCGACTACAGTAAGATTAGCGATTGGTAAGTGGAGCCTTTTCACTCATCGAAACTCCAACAGCACATGTGCTGTTAGTAGTCTTCTGTAAGGTGGTGGTTACTGCCCAGAGGGGCTGTCCAAATGACTGCAAACACAATGTCATAACTTTCCAGATCCAACTTTGAAAAGTTAATTTCCAAAATTTACCTTGCCGGAAATTGAACCCGGGAACCCCACTACTAGCTACAGTAGTGTAGATATAAATAGTGAAGCCTTATCTAGTTTGTACTACTTAAGTAAGTATTTAGGAGTTACTATGAATAAGGTATTTGCATAGCCTACTTTATTTCAGCCTACTCCAATTGCTCATGTAATGATATCATTAGGCGCTATCAATGTTGACATTACTCATAACATAACATAAACTACAGTACAGTGCGAACACACATATTCTTTAAAATATAAACATTGCGACTGTATACTGTTGCTTAAAAACATCCGCACTTCCTACTAATATTATAAATGCGAAAGTTTGTTTGGATGTATGGATGTATGTTGTATGGATGTTTGTAACTCTTTCACGCAAAAACTACTGAACCGATCACCATGAAATTTTGCATACACGTTGTCTGGGACACCAGAAAGGACATAGGGTACCTACCTTTCATCCAGAACGCGGACGAAGTCGCGAGCACCAGCTAGTATTATAAATGCGAAAGTTTGTATGGATGTATGGATGTTTGTAACTCTTTCACGCAAAAACTACTGAACCGATCACCATGAAATTTTGCATACACGTTGTCTGGGACACCAGAGGACATAGGGTACCTACCTTTAATCCAGAACGCGGACAAAGTCGCGGGAACCAGCTAGTGAGTAATAAGTGTTACTGGCTGATAATGTAGATTTCTATTGATAGGTGAAAGAATTTTCAAAATTTATCCACTATGTAGTTGTTGAGTTTATTCATTACCACATCTTCTCTCTTTATAATATTAAGTTTAGATTTTTTTTTTAATTTGGATATACATACATACTAGCACCAGTTTCTGACCAATAATATTTGGAGACGTCATTGGATATCTCCAACACATGTCATTATTCTTGATCATACAGAATGCTGAATGCCCGCCCTCAAATGTGGCGGATTTCATAGACAAGACACAAAAATATATATATATAATTTTAACAATTTTAAGGCTAATATATATACAATTTTTCGGTCAATGAATTTAAGCATTTTCAACATTTTCCCAGGCTATTTCAACATTTTCCTTAGGAATTTGCTCAGAAAATTTACCGAAAAATGATATAAAATAACATGTAAAATGATAACACAAAAAACCACCGAGGTTTAATCTCGTGTTATCATTTGTTATTATTATTAAAATCTAACTAAGTTTATAATATTAAATTACAATTTAAAAAATATTGCTTCAACTTAAATTTAATATTTTAATATTGTTATTGTGCGATAGTTACATAATTGTGTCATTATGTAAATTTCAGATTTATCCGAAGAAAATCGCGGTCTACTGTCTTCGAGCCAAGCGTCCTCTGGCACCGATTTCCAATCGACAGAAACCCTCACAGAGACAGAGCCGTCGTTGCCAAAGTCTGGCTTCGATTTTCTGGACAACTGGTAACTGAGGGTGAGTTTGTGTGGATTTTAAAAGTCTGAAATAGAGATGGACTTGGACCGAAATTTTTTTTTTTTGACGACTCGCTTGGTCTAGAGTCTAGTGGCTAGTAACCCTAGCTGTTAACCAAACGGTCGCCGGTTCGAATCCCGCCAGGGGCAAATGTTTATGTGTTAACATTTACCTTTGTACCTGAGTCATGGATGTTTTGTATTTATAATATGTATGTATTTACAAAAAAAAAGTATTGTATGTAATATATCAACTGTCTGGTATCCATAATACTCAAAACATAAGTTTTGCTTAGTGTGGAACTAGATGGTGCTGTGTGGAATGTGTGAAGATATTTATTTATTTATTTATTATTATTATCATTATCCTTATCCCATTTAGTGTGGATAAAATATGAGGGATTTTGAGTCACACAAAAGAATTTTCGTTCCAAGTCCGGCTCTAATTATTTGATAAGGTCTTTTTTTACCAAAAAATCTTTGTATTTGATAATTACAGCAATATTATATTTATTTAATTTTAATTCGGTATTTTTAGTTTTTAAGCAATTTCAATGTATAATACTTTTGATTAAATAATAATGTGTGTGCGTTGATATCGCTAAATTTAGAATAACCCTGAAATAGATGTCTAAATGAATTTCATTTTCATAGATAAACGATTGGTCTCGCTGCGCTAGACTAGATACCGCCGTCGTACTTGTAAAATGCGGCATAAAATAGTACGCCGATTTCGGCGTACTCGAGCCAGTCACAATGCAAACTGTCCGTGATGTGTACGTGCCGAATATTTTATTAAATTTTAGGCATAATAAAATACCAGTTTGCGTAGTGAAACTGTGTAAAAATATAATAAAACTGAGTAAAAAGTGATAAAAAGTGACTATGTTTTCCACACACTACAATAAAAAGCTGCCGCATTCACGGAGCTATCGCTTTTGTATAGCGCTCTATCTAGTCGAGCGCAGTGAGACCAATCAATTATCTTTGTTCATTTTATTTAAAAATGTGTCTCATTAAAATAGATCAAAAAATAAATAGATATTTTTTAAATAAATCAATTCAATATTGTCACTCAATAAATAATGTATTAATTACTCGAATCTATAGAATCTCATTAACAAGTGACTGTGTATTGTCTCTGTAACTGCATTTAAAATTATATTTTATTGTGTGTTTTTATATAATGTTAGACATTATGTAGTTTTTTTGTAACAGTATATTGAAAAAAAAAAAAATAGGCCCAGATCTTCCAAGGTTTTTAAATTGCAAAAAGCGACTCTATGCTAAACGGATAAGGTTTAGAATTCTTTGTGATCATGTATGTACGACCTTTATACTTTTTTATTACATACATACAGTATATGTCAAACGACTGATTTTTCGTATTATAATTATTTAAAGTATGTAAACTCACTCGACAAATAAAGTGCTTTATCACCCTAAGCTAAGATTGAACATTGTTTGTATGTTGTAGAATGATAAGGTCTGTTTTCCTTTGAAAATTCAAAGTGACAATTTCCATTGCTATCCTTATTAGCGATGACGAATTATGTCAATCAGTAATCAATACCTATTTCAAATCTAAGTCTTAGCGAATTTTGAAATGAATGGAATTTGTAATCGAAACTGATGAAGCACTTTTCTTGTTTGCTTTACAAGTCTGCCAGAAAAGAGTTGTGGCAATACTGTAGTGTTGTCCCGTTCTAACCATGTATAGGTCGCGCGTTATATTAAGGTTAGAAGGCGAAACTAGAGGGCGCAATCGGCGCATGTGTACTATTGCGCACAAAATTGCTAAGGGAAATGCAATTTTTTTTGCTCATTTTGTATTTTTTGCACCTCACTAACTTAGCATTACAGGCAGTGTTGATATTCCTTCCATTAAATCATAGTGCGATGTCGAAGAGGAAGGTTTTTTGTGTATGCACATATTTTTTTAATACGATAAAACAATTCTGTACGCAACAGTACCCAAGAGACACGAGTCGCGCGGTAGAAGTGCGGGAGGGGAAGAGCGACTGGTCTACGAATAACGTGTCGGCGACGACGCGCTCCTCCGCCCCTCTCGCTCCTCCATCCCCTTAGCTCCTCCACCCGTGAAACAGACCTAAAAATTGAATACTGCGCATACCCGCATACCGACGCGCTCCCGCATCTCACTCCTACGCCTCCCTCGCTCGTCCGCTCGTAAAACAGACCTAAAAATTGAATACTGCGCCTCCACTCTCCACTTTTGCCGAGAGGTCTTAATCCTCCGCGCGAACTATAGTTGGTTAGATGGTTAGAACGGGACAACACTACAGTATAGCCACTTTTTAATTTCAACTCTTTTCTGATAGACTGTTGTAGATATAATGAAAACTTTGAAGGAAAGCCCTGGAACGAGTTATCGTATTGAATCCACAGAGCGCTATTATGATTTTTGTATCTTGCTCACAGAGTAGATTATTACGAATTTGATAAAAGTATTTTTAAAAAAATATTGAAGCCGTAAGCCGTATTTTATTTAAATTTATTTTAAAAATAAAATTCCGGGGTTTTTTTCGTACGTTGTAAAAATATATATATGTAGCGAGTCTCATGTTTTAAAAATGTAAAGGCTGAAAAGTTTGCTTGTTATGTTAACCAGTCCTTTGTTTGAATAAAGTATTATGCTTGATATAAATATATATTTTTATTTCTTACATACCCATAATCTAAATGACTTGGAGTCGGTGAATTTGAAAAAAAAAATATATTTGCCGACATAGATGAATGATTGGTCTCGCTGCGCTCGACTAGATACCGCCGTTGTACTTGTAAAATTCGGCAAAAAATACTACGCCGAATTCGAATATTTAGATATAGTTAGATATGAGGATAAAGCAATTGTTAAATATTCAGCCTTAAAAATAAAGTGATACGCATCCAGTCTTGTGCATTATTTATTAACAAATACATCATATCTCTGTCTCATCTGTCATTTGAAACCAACCAAACGTCTGTCGTTTAAACCAAATGCGACTTTATGTCAACGCATTAGAGATTAAAATGAATAGTAGAAAACTTGGTAAAGACCAAAAAGTTGATGCATCAGGATTTTCTCGGGATTACAACTGTTTATTTTTGAATTATTCAAAATAGTACAGCTAGTATAAAATGAACTCAAATACAGTTTTTATATGGCTTTTCAAGCTACCTCATACCCGCTTACATTACATAACAGTAAAATCATTTACGTTGTGGTTATGTGATTACGTATTAAATACGATCATAAATTTTAATTTCAGTATGATGGATGATGTCGTGCAAGGGTGGATTGCGCCTGATCCAAGGGAAGGGTGGACCCAAGATCTGAAACTGAAGTTTCAATGATTGAACAATGCACGGAGAACTTGCCTAGGAGTAGCTTTTTGTATCCTAGTATGTATTTAATTTAATACTTTTTTGTTCACATTAGAGCTAAAACAATTGTCCCGAGAGATGGTATATATTTCCGGATGAGTACCTATATTTGAGGCTTTTCAGCCTCTATAACTCTTCTATTGTACCCTAGCGCCCTAGCAGACCTGGCTGAGGAGTAATGGGGCTAAATCGGAACAACCCTTATATGTATATTCAGTTGCGATTTTTTTGCAAAAAATGTCCTTGAGGCAATCTGAAATTTTTATACTTTGAAATTGAATATTTAAAGAGAAAAAAAAAAATAAACCAAACTATTCAGTCAGGTCTTTAACTTTGCCAGGCACTCGTAGAACTGTTTCAAAAAAAAAAAAAAAAAAACGAAAAAATGTAGGTATTTGAGGCAAGTTGAAACTTTTACAGGATATTATTTATAATTTAAAAATAAATATTCTAAGAGACATCATTTTGGTGGGACTTTATACCTGCCAGGCGAAAGAAAATATATAAGTTTTCAGCTTGCCTCAAATACCTACCCGGAAATGTCTACCATGTTTTGGGATAGATGCATGTTAGTTAGTTAGGGGTAAACATATTCCCCCCCCTAAGTGGGTCACGACCGTGCAGTGGTGGGGGGGCTTAACACTCGGCAATCCGGACGGTTGCAGGGGCCGGTGGGGTCACCGGCCTTGGCTTGGCTGATCGGATTGTCGCTGGGGAACTAAGAAGACCCACGAGCGCGCGCTCCGAGCGGGTTCCGATTATCGGAGCTCGTGGCGGAGCATCAGATGGAGGCTCCAACTGTCCGCTGGAGCTTCACTGGTCACCGCTCGTTGGGCCGAGAAGCCGTACTCGGCTCACGCGGGTGTTGGCCGGTGAGAGTCGGCACCCCCGGTCCTTGTACGTCGGACCGAGGTATGGGTCTCGGTTCTGCGCACGAAGACCGGCGCGGGTCGCAGCGGGCGGATTTTCTCGGATGGCTCCGTCGCTCAGTGGTAGTCGGGCAACGCACGCGAAGACGGAGCTCTGCGGCAGGGAAGGACCGCCTGGCAGAGTGCCGCAATCGTGGCTTTGTGGAGGGTGGTGAAGACCCGGTTTCTGGGGCCGGCCTAGTAACCGCCCTCTGCAGTCGTCCGGAAGAGTGAACACCCGGCCTCGCCACCCGGCTTAGTAACTCTTCCGCGACGGCATCACGAGGTGGAGCCCGTTTCTCGGGCTGCCGCGATTGCTGTGGAAATGTCAGGTGGACACCCCTTTGGGCCGCAATCTTACTTTCTTTGCAATCTTACTAGGGTTTACGCGAAAATCCGTTCTTTTCAATTATACTGCGACATATACAAATTTAGACGTATTCTCAACTGGCTCGCAAAAATATGAAAATAATATTGTCAAATTACATACATATTATATAAATATGTATTTTTATGTTTTTATGTATTTTATGTTTTTCTTTGTTGTTTTCTCTGTAAACTTGTGTACCTATTCGTGGAAAATGTTGTTAATTGCACGATTACTTTTACTTATATATCTGTGGTGTTAAGGTAAAAGGGGATAAGTCCTAAAAATGGCAAATGCGTTCTTTGCACCTATCAGCTCAACATAACAATATCTAACACGGCATGAAGGAGATAAGTGATAAAATCTAATACTTTTCTTTTAATGTCTAAAAAACATATTGAGTTAATTCACAAAATATAAATAGTAAATTTAGAGATATGTTAATTATTTTATTAAGTAACAGTTTTATTGTTATTTTATTCAAAGAAATTAAACCCTTGCTACTTAAATATGTTATTCTTAACATTAAATTGTGTGCATGTTTTTTTATTAATATATATATAACCGATTTCTAAAAAAAACAAATACGTGATTAAGTGATTTCATTCTTTTCTCTCTACTGAAAAGTTTGATTTTGAGACTCATCCCCTTTTACCTTAACACCACAGATATGTCTGTCTTTCTTTATATATTTGCTATACATTGTGTAATTGTTTGTTTTCATAAATAAAATAAAATATAATAAAATTAAATTATTCGAATTTATTCTGTATTCTGAGTTAAAACGACCATTTTTTTTTTTTCCTTAAAATTATATATATATATTTTTTTTATACACATGTTATATATTATTTTAACATGTTAAAGTATGTTTTTAATATCCAGTTATAATCATTCCCTTCTCCACTTGATCGGCCTTTCCCTTTCCGGTCAACAACTCGATGAGGGTCAAACCGAACCAGTAAGCTGTGCCCGGACCCTGTAATAGCGTTCATATGAAAATAATTATAATCAAAGATAATTGATTGGTCTCGCTCGCTGCGCTCGACTAGATAGAGCGCTCTATACGAGAGCAATAGCTCCGAAAATGTGGCAACTTTTTATTGTAGTGTGTGTAAAAAATCGTCACTTTTTAACCCCTTTTACTCCGTTTTATTATATTTTTACACAGTTTCACTATGTACGCTAACTGGTATTTTATTATGCCTAAAATTCAATAAAACATTCGGCACGTACACATCACAGACAGTTTGCAGTGTGACTGGCTTCGGCGTACTATTTTATGCCGCATTTTACAAGTACGACGGCGGTATCTAGTCGAGCGCAGCGAGACCAATCTTTTATCTATGATTATAATTAAATGAAAATACAAACTAGCTGTGTTCTCGGCTATTTCTTTCAATTTAAAAGATATCGAATTATCTAAGGCCTTTCGCATGTTAATTTACGTGTACGTGGCGAATGTTTTATTAAATTTTAGGCATAATAAAATACCAGTTTGCGTAGTGAAATTGTGCAAAAAGTGATAAAAGGTGACGATTTTTTACACACACTACAATAAAAAGTTGCCACATTTTCGGAGCTATTGTTTTTGTATAGCGCTCTATCTAGTCGAGCGCAGCGAGCGAGACCAATCAATTATCTTTGCTAAGAAACATTTCGACAAGTCAGTTTTTGAACGTTGAAATAAAAAAAATATAGCAAAATCTCACCCTGCTGGTAACAATGTTGCCATCGACGACAACTCTCTCCCCCTCCACATACTTGTAATCTCCCGGTTGACCGTCGATTTTATCCTGAAATATGGTTTTTTTTTTTTAATTTTTTTCCATTATTAGGTCGTCAGACAGGCTGACGGTCCATTTGATGGTTAATAATATTATCACAGCATACTTATTTCCTACAGTAGGCCGACGCCTTTGATGTTAGGCGATACCGCCGCCTGTGTAGGTTTTTAAAAATTACGGAAGGGTTGACACAAATTAAGTAATATAAAATGCGCTTAAGTACTTACCTTTCTTCATCGTGCAGAAATTGATGGAAGCTTAGTTCTTTATTTATGCGAGATAAAGATTTGCACACACTTACAGCACATGCCGTATGCACCATTTTGATTTATATAATAAATTAAAATCTGAAAGACACGATAGCCCTGGAATATTTATCCCAAGCTACTAAGAGCGACGAAGTATGCAGCTTGGGCACGTCCCACTCGCGCCTCACCCCTCACGCCCCGCACGATTGCCCTGTCTAGACGTCTCCGTCGGCCTACTGTATGAAATAAATAAGTATGCTGTGATATTATCATGTTATTGGCACACGGCAACTTTCTTACCTTAGTTGTGGGGTATGACGTCACGCGTTTCCCTTTCCCTACGCCGTGGGCAACGAAAGCAGTGGGTGCTGCCAGAAAAAAAATAGGTACTTCAATAAATTGACGACAAATTTTGGTCTAGTGATGTGCCGAATCGTTAAAAATTTAGATCCGCGGATACGGATATTTGGTGTCCAGATCCGCGGGTACGGATACGGATATTTGGCATCTGGATCTGCGGATGCGGATATTTGGTGTCTAGATCTGCGGATGCGGATATTTGGTGTCAAAATCCGCTGATACGGATATTTGGTGTCTAGATATACGGATACGGAAATTTGGCGTCTAGATCTGCGGATGCGGATGTTTGGTGTCTAGATCTGCGGATGCGGATATTTGGTGTCTAGATCTGCGGATGCGGATATTTGGTGTCAAGATCCGCGGATACGGATATCTGGTGTCTAGATATACGGATACGGATATTTGGTGTCTAGATCTGCGGATACGGATATTTGGTGTCTAGATCTGCGGATGCGGATATTTGGTGTCTAGATCTGCGGATACGGATATTTGGTGTCTAGATCCGCGGATACGGATTTGGATACGCCAAAAAGTAACGGATACGGATCTTTCTTCTCCCTCGGATATCCGCAGATACGGATACCCGGCACATCACTAGTGACTAGTAACGTAGGTTACTGTACCTGCACAAATGGCGGCCACGATCTTTCCGGCTTTCTCGTGTTGCTGTAGCAATGTGCCCACTACGCTCGACTTTGACAAGCGTTCCGAACCATCCAAACCGCCCGGAAGGATCACCTGGAGTCACCATTTTCTTCAGATATTAATTTAATCTTCACCAATAATAATAATAATAATAATAATAATAATAGCTGTTGCATGCGACTCCTTCCGCGTAACTTTATTAAAAAAAGCTATATATCGCCTGACATCGTTATTGCTACACTTACCCAGGAGTTAGTTTCCTTAATTTTAGATGACTCCTCGGGAGCAGTACTTTTTTCTGGGATGAAAGATACCCTATGTCCTTTCTGGTGTCCCAGACAACGTGTATGCAAAATTTCATGATGATCGGTTCAGTAGTTTTTGCGTGAAAGAGTTACAAACATCCATATATCCACACAAACTTTCGCATTTATAATATTAATACGGATGTTACTCACTGATAATGTAACTTCCCAACAGTGAAAGAATTTTTCAAATCGGTCCACTAGTTTTCGGAGCCTATTCAATTCAAAAAAACAAACAATCAAATCTTTCTACTTTATAATATTAGTATAGATAGTAAAATTAATAATAATAAAGCTTTTTATTTATCCATATAATAAAATACAGAGAAAATTTTTTTTTGGTATTATTATAGTTATTTACGATATGCCCCCTTGTAGGCTAAAAGCCTCCCGCAGACCCCCCATCAACCAGACACTAATATTATAAAGAGAACACTAGAGGCAGGCAACACTTGGGCAGACCGTCTGGTTGCAGTAACCATCCCCTTACAAAAAACCAGTGTGAAGTAACCATTTATGTCTCGTTCGTTATATAAGTTATATTTTGTCTTAGATTAAAAAAAAGGAAAATTTCAAGGTACACCGGCACTGCACTTCGAGCACTGTGGCTTTTTCTACAGGCGACGGTAACCACCTACCATCAAGTGGGTTGTCAGCCTGTCTGTCGACCTTAACATAAGAAAAACTAAAATCTTACAGCATCATATTCAGGCTTTTCAGCCAATGCAGCTGCGAGCGACTTGTCCGGGACCAGAGTCACTTGTCTTGAACACAGGACAGGCCCGTCTCCGTCCAAGCCGGCCATTGTTACGGTAACCTAGAGAAATAAAAACTCAATATGTTATGTACCTCTTTAGAGTATTTTTAATTTAATTTTTTAACCCCCCCGAAAGTCCCGACACCCGGTGCAAAAACGGGGTGTTTTAACTTTGACGTGTGTTTCTGCGTATGTGTGCGTGATTTTGCGTGAATTTGGGTAAGATGGGAAGTTTTGGCATGGGGAAAAAGCAGTCAACTCGCGTGACGACCGTAACGCTCTCTCTCTCTCTCTTTGTGTGTGTGTGTGTGTGTGTGTGTGTGTGTGTGTGTGTGTGTGTGTGTGTGTGTGTTTGTTTTGTGTGTGTAAAACGTTTGAAGACCATCTGCCTATTTCTTAGTTGACAAAGGGATTTCATTAGCTTCCACAGGTTCTTTCGTGTAGGTACTATTATTACTTTTAACAGTATTTCTGTGTCATGGCAACCGTGACATGATGCTGCAACATCAAGCAGTCTCCGGGACACCCAACTCCTCAGAAATTTACAGAAGATATAGCATGTTTTTTTTAGGCTATGAAACTTGTTATTTACTTGGTTTGGGAATTGAAAATGCGGTTGCTTAGTGTTGGACGTGATTATACATATAAATTAAAGATACGGACTGCGACGGATGACAATTTTACAAGATATAATCAACGAAATAGTATATCTCTTTTCCACACAATACAAATATAAATAAATATATTCACACATTCCACACAGCACCATCTAGTTCCAAAGAAGGTCGCTGGATATAATGATCAGTTGGTGACAAGCAAATATGTGACTATACATACATATGACATACAAAACAATATTAAAAAGTAAACGGAGTTGTACAATAATACAACAAAGGTTGTATAACAATTTCCTACAAAAAAAAAAGCCTCCTACCACTTGGCTCCCACGTCTAGGGTCCTATGGGATCCCATTGGTAAGTAAAACAAAAATAGATTTATTATAATGGAATATTATACTCACACCGCCTCTCCGAAGCATGTCCACTGTGATGACAGTCTCCATCTCTTCAGCACCCTGAGCGAGAATCACCAATGCTGACTTCGACATGGTGGATGCGCTTGACCTAAAATCATTGCAAATGTATATTTAAATTTATGTAAGTAAATGTACAAAAAATAAAAAAAATTAAATTAACTTTTTATTAACTGGTAGCTGGTGCCCGCGACTTCGTCCGCGTTGAAAAAGCAATAATATATCGCCGCGCCAATATAGGTATCGCAATATTAAAATTGAATTGAAAAAGCAAATATATCGCCTAACATCGTTGCTATTATACTTAGCCAGGAGTTAGTTTCCTTAATTTTAGATAATCCCTCGGGAGCAGTACTTTTTTTCTGGATGAAAGGTACCCTATGTCCTTTCTGGTGTCCCAGACAACGTGTATGCAAAATTTCATGGTGATCGGTTCAGTAGTTTTTGCGTGAGAGTTACAAAACATCCATACAAACTTTCGCATTTATACTATTAGTACGGACAGATATGTATTTCGACTACTCAGGTGTATGATAAAAACTTGAATAGTTGCACACCTAAACTGTGTACCACTAATTATTAATATTTTTTGTGTGAATAAAATTTTAAAAAAGTAAGAAATTTATTCAAAATCCTAGAAAACAAACACACAAGAAGAAAATTTTTAGACTTCTACCAAAAAATGACTTTAGGGTGTCAATGTGATACTGTTTTCAATCATTGCAAGTCATCAATCCTATACAATTTGCAGAAATAAAATTGTATCGATGCAAAGCCAGAGGCAGGCCAGTAGTTCAATATAATACGTGGATGGAATGTCACTATGACCCTCTAAGAGCTTTTGAAACAAGTCTACCTACACAAAGCGTCTTGCTCCGTTGCAGCACGACAGAGACTGGATCGCCCCGACTGGAAATCTTACGGCTTGCTTATCGAATGACCCAGGGTGTGCACAGAGACGTGTTGCCATCCAGCCAGGTCTGAATATACTTTTCATTATCATTGTTCTACAAGATTGTGCTTTTTATACTTGTAGATGAATGCAAAGTGTAGAGGACCATGTGTGGCAAGTCTTGGGAGAGGCCTACATCCAATCATGGAGAGACACAAGCTGAAGATGACATTAATAGTACTTGCTTTCCTAAACTTCTATACTAATACTAGCTACACGCTCCCGGCTTCGCCCGGGTTCAAAATAAAGACTATCCTATCTTTTAAGTTGGACCAAATTACACATCACATAGTTATGAAGTTTTATCAAAATTGGTTCAGTAGTTTAGGACTTCAATGGCGTCAAACAACGTGACACATAATTTTTATATACTAAAGAGAGAAGATTTCTATGTTTGTAAAATTAATAATGTTTGTCACCTATAGAAAGTTATATTATCAGTGAGTATGTGAAATAAGCTAAATTATAATAATAATAATTAATGTAAGACATTTATATAATAATTTGACTTGTAATATTAGATTTTGCACACCAAATGTGGTAATATATATGGTGGGACGTTTATTTACCTATTGACATCTGATTCTACACCCATGTATGCAAATAAATGATTTGATTTGATTTTATAAAGTTATGAGGGCGAAGTCTCGTGCAACAGCTAGTCCTGACTAAAGTTTAATAATATGTTACATTTATAATTTTTTCATATTCCATATGCAAGATTGAGTTGGTTTGTTACGCTTTTATGCCTTTTTATGCCTCAAGGATACAGAAAAGGACTTAGGGTCCCTTTCAATCAGAAAAAAAGTACAGTTTCCAAAGGAATGTTTAAAAATTATAGATACCTAACTATGCATGTTTACAATAATAAATACTCAGAGGAGCTGAGTGGCTTTCTATTATAATTTTGATCAATTAAGGTTAAATTTTTAAATCATGGCTTCAACTATTGGCCTTTGACACACCGCCGGCTCGGCTGCTATACTCTGCGGGATAGGGGTTAGCTTTCATGACGTTGTAACATCAAGTCATCTTCTTCTAAATCTCTTATTCTCTTACTAACACTGTATGCATTGCGACTCAATAGAGTTGGCCGAACACAACTCTGAGTTTTGTGTTCGGAGAGATCCAGCAATAATAATTCCACAAGCTGCAATTACTAAATCCCTATTATCGTTCTCAGTCATATGATGTCATATCATATCGTCGGTCCAATACCAATAAGCAAAGTCTCACTGTTATATATATTTAGCGTATGCAAATATCACTTAAATAAGGTACAAAGATCCAGTCAAAAATTGAATTTATGATCATTTAGTTGAATACATCTATTTATTGCGAATAAATTGTGTTTACTTTCTAAGTCTTAACAGTGGAAAATTGGAAAGATCAAGTGGTAAAAAATAGTTGTTATTCAGTAGTACCGGTAAGGTCAAAAAGGGGTTATTGAAATGTTTTTAAAGTGGGCAATGTAATTAAACGAAGTCTTAAACGAAAGGAACATCCAGTAATTTGTCAAAATACTTACGTTTAGAAATTGCTTACTTACAAAGTGTATTTTTAAAGTTTTGCTAAGACGTTTTTAGGATTTTTATCAAAAATAAAATAAAATTATACATATGTACGTTTTTTATTTTTAAGATTATGACATTTATTTATGAATGACAGTTATTGACAATTGACTTGACAGCTACTACTATTTGATTCATTTTGATTACTACAACACGATCGCACAAAACACTATTATAATACTTCGTTAACTACTCTATAGACATATAGCTTTATAATCTGTGACTACTACAATGACATGCTGCGCTGACATTTGCCATAGATATTTTTCTAAACTATGGAGATGGAGGGAGAATACATTCTCCCTCTACGGTAGAGGTGGTGGAGGTAAGGAGCTTGGTAAATGGAGTACTAACTAACATGGGTGTTAAACTAAAAAAGTGGCAACCTAAAAGCTTTAAATAGTGGTTCATAAATTGACCACAGGCGCTAGTTGATATGAAATGATTGGTTGGTTGCGTAGTTCATGAATAGTGCGTCACACACCAATGCTACCACAGCGACCGACACTTTCTCATGTATGGAGTTGGGCCTCCTTACCTCTAGTCTCCATGACTTACCTAAACCTAAATAAAAGTTCAAGACGCTGCTGTAGATATCGACATAATTTAATCGCCAACGTATCTACTATTTACTATTTAGTTTGTGACTGCATCCATGCATCTACACTGCGTCGATATTTTTCTTGCTCTGTGTCAATTTTATTCTGACACCACATAGACAAATCTGACACTTGTATGCGTTGAAAATTTACTCTATGGCTTTCCCACTCCTCCCTCCTCGGCTAATCAGCTTCGTTTCTTGTTTCTTTCATGTTTCTTTCTTTACGTCCGTTTAACGTCAAATGAATATATAAAATAATTTTAAACCACACTATTTTAATTCCTTCTTTATTTGTCACAAATAAAAGTAATAATGTTCAACCACTATTCGATTGTTCCATAAGAAGAACTTTAATTTATGTAAGTTGCGAATGTATTTTAACTCAAATCGCGGCATAAAATATATGTTGTTGTTAGGTTATATTGAAAAAAATTAAAAGAAAAAAATCGTTGAATGTTTTTAACTAGTTATAGTAAGGCCAACGATGGATTTTGTGAAGCGAGAAGATCAAAACTCCGAAGAGAATTACAAAATCTACATGGAAAATGTGAGTAATATATTACATTGTTTTGTAACAATTTGAAAAAGTTCGTTGGAGATAATTTTTTTACATAAAAATGTTCGACAGACAAGCTGACGGTCCACTTGATGGTAGGTGGCTACCGTCGCTTATAAATTACACAAGCAAAGCCACACGTGCTGTAATGTTATTTGTATAATAAATAAAATTTCAGCAATAGCAAATTCATGTTGTTTTAGTAAAATCTAGATTATTTAAGTACTCTTGTTGTTGACTAAACTTAAATGTTTTTTGTAGCGCTTAATTTTATATATAAAAAAAAAACTTCTTTTGGCTTTTAGATTCATAAGTACTAGCTTTTAGACTCTAGGCCGTACTAAATTCTAAACTTTAGAGTTAAGCATATGGCCTAAAAGCTTAACTGAGATTTTGGGTTTTCAAATTTTTGCTTACGCAGGTTGGGCCCCATGTAATTGAAATGGCAGTAGTTATGCCCGTGATTTTGCAAATGTTGTTTGTTACTTGTATGTAGAGTCTGACTGAAGCTTCGGCTTTGGCTCAAAACCCAGCCGAAGCTGAAGGTTTCGGCGAAGATTCCTAAATAAATAAATAAATGTTATAATTAAAATTAATTCGAAATTTTATTATTTTTGACAAATAAACTGCAAGGTCATTTTTTTATCCTCTCTAGATCAACTTGTAGATATGATTTAAATTACCTTTCTATTATTATACAGTCAATTTAAACCTTCACTATTAAAGTTTTAAAATCACTATTAATTGTAGCTTGTAGCTAATCTTGAACAAAATTTATTATAGTAAAAACTCTAATCTCCAAGCCTTCGCTTCGGCTTTGGCCAGAAATTGATCTTCGATCGGACATACTAGTATGTTTGTGGATCCTTACATATATTTTATCTTTTTCAGTTACAAAAGACACACCCAATGGAGGCTGAATATCAACACACACAGCTATCAATGGAGCAACTTCACCAGGCCATGCAATCTACAATCAATGTTCACACTTTACAACTACCAATCTCACCAAGACAAATGTCCACATTAATGCTCAAAACAAATCCTCTAAGCAGAAGTCTGAATTTCGAGCTGGCTCCCCATTTACAAAGAAATCTCTCCACCGAGTTGGACTTAGTTCACAACTTGACCAACGAACAGTCGCACAACTTGAGGCATGAAGACCTATTGACGCAAAATATTAACTTAGCTAGAAATCTCGTTAACGAAATAGAATTTCAAAATATGACTCAAACGTTGGCATCAAATTTGACGGAGGATTTGAGGAGTGGTGATGTGAACGTGCCTCAAAATTTGAGAGGTCTACACCTGGAGTTGAGTAATGAATTATCACGTCCAAATATTGAACAACAACTACAAAATCAAATATTGGACAGACGACAGCCGATAGTCATCCAAAGTGTTCAAGAAAGACATGTGCTTCAGCAAAATTTGGTGCAAATAGATTCAGGCCTGGGACAAAGGTTGGAGCAGCCGAGGTTTGATCAAACGTTGATTCAAAGGCTTGAAAATAACTTTGGGCAAAATTTGATACAAAGATTAGATCCAGGTCTACTAATACAGGATAACCAAAGACAAATGAATCAAGGGGAAATGTTGACGAGTACAACGATCCCGTTCCCAATAAAGCTGGAGCAAGATGAGGAGCAGTATTTTTATAGAAATGTTAACGAAAATCAAGATTTAAACAATATTAATCAGTTGAATGGTGAGTTTTGTTTGTTAATTTTATCCATAATACAAGTAATATAATATAAGAACAGATAAAAAAAAATGTATACATACTTCCATACTAATACTAACTATCTCTATATATAAAAAAAAATAAAAAAATCTCTATTTCTCTATATAAAAAATTACGTGTTTTTGACGTTATTTGACGCCAATGAACTAAACTCCTGAACCAATTTTGATAAAATTTTGTAACTATTTTTATTTTTTATTTTATTGTAATTTGGTCCAACTTAAAAGATAGGATAGCTTTAATTTTGAACCTGGACGAAGCCGGGAGCGTGTAGTTAGTTTTATCCATAATACAAGTCATATATATAAGAACAGGTAAAATAAAATGTATCCCATAGATAAATGATTGGTCTGGATGCACTCGACTAGATAGAGCACTTTACAAAAGCAATAGCTCCGTGAATGCGGCAACTTTTTATTGTAGTGTGTGTAAAAAATCGTCACTTTTTACACAGTTTCATTATATTTTTACACAGTTTCACTACGCAAATTGATACTTTATTATGCCCAAAATTTAATAAAACATTCGTCATATACACATCACAGACAGTTTGCAGTGTGACTGGCTCGGGTACGCCGAATTCGGCGTACTATTTTATGCCGCATTTTACAAGTACGACGGCGGTATCTAGTCGAGCGCAGCGAGACCATTCATTTATCTATGTAATTTGTGTATAAAGTTAATTTTAATTGTTAGTTTTTTTAATTTTCAGGTCACCACATACAACAGGAAGTCGAAAATAATTTCACCAATTCACCAGCAACTGTGCCGGAAAACCAATTGTACTCTGTGTACAATAGCATACAAAATCTACCCTCAATGAATCCGCTAGATTTGTTCACGCGCTCAAACTACCCGCAAAATTTTACAGACACCACAGAGAATCCGGAGAACTTAGTCATGAATAGACAATTTGAGAACGCTCCGTACGCTGAGGAGAAATTGAAGAAAAGCCAAGATGACGTCGAAACGAAGTTGGAAAATTTGAAAGACAAGTTTAAGGATGTAAAGTCGAACGATGGTAATAAAATATTGTACGATTACTCTGGTGATTATGTGGGCAATGAGAAAAATGAAAACGATCCGAGCGAGCATAACAAGATTAATAATTTATCTGTGAATATTAAGGGAGAGTACAATTGTTACAAATGTAATAAAACATTTCCATCACGTCGAGTACTGAAAACACACTCAAAAGTGTGTTTGGACGGTCTCGCTGACACTGACATTGAGAAAAATGGAAAATTCTCGTGCACACAATGCTCTTACAAGTGTCAATCTATGGCCATTTTGAAAATACACGAAAGAACACACAGCGGTGAGAGACCGTTCTCGTGCACTTTCTGCAATTACAAGTCGGGCCAGAAGAATAACGTAGTGAAACACATTCTCGTCCACATGAAGCAGAAACCGTACGCATGTCAATACTGCGAGTACAGATGTGCGCAGAAAAATAATCTTGTAGTCCACGAGCGCACACACACCGGTTACAAACCGTTTGCATGTCCGTACTGCGATTACAGGACCGTGCAAAAGCCGAATCTAGTCAAACACATGTATCTGCACACGGATCAGAAGCCGTTCCGTTGCGATGTGTGCGATTACAGATGCGTGCAAAAGACAAATTTGACTAAACACAAGCAGAAACATTTGAACGAGAAAGGTGATAAGGTGCAGGACGGTGTTAAAAATGAAAATAAACCATACAAGCCGAGAGAGAAGACGTGGAAATGTCCTCACTGCACGTATAGGTGCGTTCAAAAGTCTAGTCTAGACAAACACGTCCAGTACAAACATCCTCCGTCCGGGGACGTTGTCGACGAGAAGAACGCTTTGAATTTGATGAAAAGTGACAGCGGTAACGATGAAACTGTGAATTTGAGTGTGAAAAAGTGTGATTTTCAAAATATGTGCCAAGATCCGTTACAGATTACGACGTAGTGGTAGCTTTTTTTTTTTGTTTTTTAAGCGGTTTTAAGAGTGTAAAAAGGTACTACACTAAGGCCACTCTTTTAAAATAGCTCTGAGAAGGAATCAATCCATACTAATAATATAAACTTGCTGTTGCACGCGACTTGGTCCGGGTAACTCTATAAAATACTCTAGCTGTTGCACGCGACCTGGTCCGGCTAACTTTATAAAATAACTAGCTGTTGCACGCGACTTGGTCCGGGTAACTTTATAAAATACTCTAGCTGTTGCACGCGACTTGGTCCGGCTAACTTTATAAAATAACTAGCTGTTGCACGCGACTTGGTCCGGGTAACTTTATAAAATACTCTAGCTGTTGCACGCGACTTGGTCCGGCTAACTTTATAAAATAACTAGCTGTTGCACGCGACTTGGTCCGGCTAACTTTATAAAATACTAGCTGTTGCACGCGACTTGGTCTGGGTAACTTTATAAAATACTAGCTGTTGCATGCGACTTTTTTTTTTATACTTAAACCTCTCCAGCACTATGCGCTGAAGCCTATATTAGCTACTCATCCATTCTAGTTCTCGCTTTCTTTCCTCTCGCACTTTTAGTCTACATACTATGTCTTTCTTACTGCACGCGACTTGGTCCGGGTAACTTTATAAAATACTAGCTGTTGCACGCGACTTGGTCCGGGTAACTTGCTGATAATATAGCTTTCTTAACAGTGAAAGAATTTTTCAAATTGCTCCACCAGTTTCGGAGTCTATTAAATACAAACAAACAATCAAACCAATCTTTATAATATCTAAACTTAGTGTTATAGCAACAAGAGTACATACTTATATTGATTTGATTATTATGTTTTATTAGTTTTTTCAAAGCGGACGAAGTCGCAGGCATCAGCGAGTTTAGAACGGTTATTCCTAATTTCTTCTCGGTGATAATTTTTTTTTTTTTTTAAAGTGTGGCCCCAGTTTGTGTATCTTTTTACCCGCTCTTAAATAGATATTATATTCGTTATGAAGTGACATATTTCAGTTTTAATATAATATATAAAACACAGGTTCGGTTAAGGCTCGATGCCCGAACTCGGTGTCGATAGAAGTCTGATTGGGCAAAATAGAAATTTAACCCTCCAGCCGCCAGAGTCGGATATATCCGACATTTATTTTCGGGTCAATTTTGTTTCTCGCCAGAGCCGTATAAATGTATACGAGAAATTGTATGATGTTCATTTTTAAATCCATCGAGTTGCTTTCGTTTAAAAAAAAACTCGTACAAAACCAAGCATAAAGGGTAACTCCACTTAATGCTAGAGATACACGAGGCTAGTCTTTTGAAACTAAGACAGAAAACTGTACTAGTCAACTAGTACTAGTACTAGAATTAGGCTAGCATGTTCCAAGCCAGCACACTAGTACAGTTTGCCTGTCCAAACTATTAACGCACTGTTAGTATGTAACAGCACTAATGCTGTTTACATGAAGCCAGTAACTATTGCAGTGACTGACGATCAAACTGAAAAAAAAAAAAATGTTCCTCCAACAATAAAATACAAAGGGCCCTAAAAGTGGCCACAATGGCGCTAGTGTAGCATCTTTGTCTATTTCTATTACTTCTATCTATCTATCTTTGTCTATTTCTATTCTATGCTAGCGCTAGTGTTACTAGTGTTGCTAGTATTGCTAGTGCTAGTGTGACTAGTGTTGCTGGTGCTAGTGTTACTAGTGCTGCTAGTGCTAGTGTTGCTAGTGCTAGTGTTACTAGTGCTGCTAGTGCTAGCGTTGCCAGTGCTAGTGTTACTAGTGTTGCTAGTGCTAATGTTACTAGTGCTAGTGTTAGCTTGCCATCCTAGCTACAAAAACTAGCCTCGTCTATCTCAGGCATTAGATGGAGACAATGTGGTCCCTCGTAGGCTAAGTTCGTTTTCATACAAATTCAAGAGTACCTACACATGCCATACATATTAGTAGAGAAGCCCACAGTTTGATCAAACACGTAAGGATTGAATCAAACCGTTTGACCGTCTCGGAAGGCCTTTATAATGCGCACTGCCAAGGTTTGGAACTCCCTGCCGTTTGTATTTCCGAGTTCATATAACCCAAATCTTTTTAAAGTTGGAGCAAAGTTCAAGTTCAAGTTGGAGTAATTGAACTACTGGGAATAAAAATTCTCACTAGTTCAATTGATTGAACTGCCAATTGAACTAGTGGGAATAGACGATATTTTCAAAGTTGGAGTGAATAGGGATATTCTGGTTCAGTTGGTTGATTGGTTAATGTAATTGAACTAATGGGAATAAAAATTCTCACTAGTTCAATTGATTGAACCGGCAATTGGACTAGTGGGAATAGACGATCTTTCAACTTTGAAAAGTGAATAGGCATCTTCTGGGTGAGCTCGCTCCATCAAAGGCCTCTTCATTGCTACACAGCTGGTTGTTGGCCAAGAGCAAACTCATCTCTAATAATAATAAAATACTAATAATAATAATTCTTTTCTTCCTACCAATTCAATTTTCAAAATCCGATCCCCCACGACGACGCTCGACTAACTCCACATTTAGCATCGTGGGCTCCCCTACTATGATGTACGTCTATAGATTGTCCAGCGTATTCTCGTTTTGCTAGACGATTTTTGGTTACACTTGGCTACTTTAGCTTTTTTATAATGGAAAATTATTTTTTCTATGTGAATGTGAAATAGTGATGTAGATTAATATACTTAAGGTCGGGTGGATATTTTTTTTTTTTCATAATCGTGTATAATTTTTTTTTAATGAAATCTAATGAAATGTGGGAAATATAAATTGTAAATAGTTCCTATAGGTACATACTAGTTATTTTATCAAATTATTTTGTTATTTCGGAAATAATATTTTCTCAATGACTTCTCTTTTGCTCGATGTGGTTTGTGATACGTTTGATTTTAATGTGTCAGGTACTATACTTTTAATTTTATAAAATTACTAGCTTATCCGGCAGACGTTGTTTTGCCAAAAAATTAAAAAAAAAAAATAGTATTGTCCTTTTCACTTTGGGGTATAAAAAATAGTTCACGACTTATTCTCAGACCTAATGAATATACACAAAAAAAAAATCATAGTCGGTCGAGCCCCATAGATAAATGATTGGTCTCGCTGCGCTCGACTAGATACCGCCGTCGTACTTGTAAAATGCGGCATAAAATAGTACGCCGAATCCGGCGTACCCGAGCCAGTCACACGGCAAACTATCTGTGATGTGTACGTGCCGATGTTTTATTAAATTTTAAGCATAATAAAATACCAGTTTGCGTAGTGAAACTGTGTAAAAATATAATAAAACTGGGTAAAAGTAAAAAGTGATAAAAAGTGACGATTTTTTACACACACTACAATAAAAAGTTGCCACATTTTCGGAGCTATTGCTTTTGTATAGCGCTCTATCTAGTCGAGCGCAGCGAGACCAATCAATTATCTTTGGTCGAGCCCTTTCGGAGGAGTTTGGTTACAAACACTGTGACACGAGTTATATCTATCTAATATATAAAATTCTCGTGTCGCACTGTTTGTTGCCAAACTCCTCCGAAACGGCTGGACCGACTTTGATGAAATTTTGTGCGCTCTTCGGGTAGGTCTGATAATCGGCCAACATTTATTTTTCATACACCAAAATGTTAAGGGTGGGTGTTAATCCCAAAATTTTTTTTTTTTGGCAAAACAACGTTTGCGGGGTCAGCTAGTTGATATATTTTGATTGATTGATTGAAAGCTGTTGGAAAATATTTTTCATAATCGTTCAATTTTATTATCATAGTAAAGTAAAGCAGACGAGAAAAGTGCTTCATCAGTTTCGATTACAAATTCCATTAATTTCAAAATTCGCTAAGGCTTAGATTTGTAATAGGAATTGATTACTGATTGACATAATTCGTCATCGCTAATAAGGATAGCAATGGAAATTGTCACTTTGAATTTTCAAAGGAAAACAGACCTTATCATTCTACAACATACAAACAATGTTCAATCTTAGCTTAGGGTGATAAAGCACTTTATTTGTCGAGTTTACACGAGAAGTCACCATAAAGTCGATATTATTAAATAAAAATTATCGTGTTTATAAAATCAATTACATAATAACAAAAATGAAATTGTAAGTTTAAAACTCGAGGTTTTGTGTTTTTTTAGCGAACCCTTGAATATATATTTTTTTATTATTTTATTAAGTATAACATGTATACTTAGATGTGTAACTACATTTATACGGTTTTCACAACATAATAATTTGCTAGCTAAATTATTTTTTAATTTTAAATTTTAACTTTTCTGTTAATATTAGGTAGGTATGTATTCAAATAGTGAGAACTGGCCATAAAGAAGAATTTATAAATAAAAAAAAATGAACCATCAAAATAAATTGTGTGGGTATTGGTGGAAGTATAATAAGCTAATAAAGGACCATGCAAAAAATAATATAGGAACCTATCCTATATTATTCACTATATGTATCATAGCATAGCATATGATACTAGATACACAGTCTCATACAAAACAAAACCAAATGAGTGGCATAATGCTTAAACCTATATATTATATTTAAAAAATAAATAAACTATAAAGCCTTATAGTTATATATACAAGGTGGAAAAATAAGTCGGGCCCTGGAGGGAAACTATCTTAAATCCTTAAGTTGGCTCATTTTACATAAAGGAGACATTCCTTTATTTTTAAAAAGAAACAAAACTGCATTCAAGGATTTTCTAAAACTCGCTTGACTCGCCCGGGACTCGAACCAACTAAAATTAAAAAAAGAAAAACGAACACTCGCTATTTTATTATACTAATCGATAGGATTATTATTCAGGATAAAAGTTCTCTAACGAACATTTGGTCTTACTCTCGTCTGTCGTACAAGATATCCATGAGGAATACCTATTTAGTAGGTACTTAGAGATTAGATTAGCAAGCGTGTACTTCATACGCAGTCTTTGAATGTTGGAGAGATAAGAGAACTGTTACGTGTCTTTTACTTGTTGAAAGTGAACAGTAAGCTCTAGGTAGTGTTCATTAAAGAAGAGAGTAAAACCAAATGTTTATTAGAGAAATTTATTACGTAACATTTTACAGGACAGCCCCCCCCCATCCCCCCAAATTGCGTTACGTAATACTTGAACATCCCCTTTGGTGAGGACGTTTTTTTTTTGTAGCTGATTTTGTATCTAGTATTATATTTTATTAGTCGATCGATGCATATAACAAATGAGATGAAATTGACATTGCAAATACATAAGTATGTATATTTTGTTTGAACTTAATTGAAAGTAAATCACACCACATAATAATTATGTATTACTACTAGTGACCAGCTCCCGGCTTCGCCCGGCGTGCAATTTATATAATTATGTATCCCATATCTTTTTTAAGTTGAACCAAATACACATGGTTATAGGTCGCGCGTTATATTTAGGATTGCGAGCGATACCATCCGCGCATATTGTGTACTATTGCGCACAAAATTGCTAAGCGAAATTTTTTTTTTCTTATATCAGCACTCTCTGCTTACCAAAAAATTAATCATCCGGGCAGTGTTGATATTCCCTCCATTAAATCATCGTGCGTTGTCGAAGAAGGATTTTTTTATGCACATTTTTTTTAATGCGTTAAAACAATTCTGTACGCAACAGTACCCAAGAGACACGAGACGCGCGATAGAAGTGCGGGAGGGGAAGAGCGACTGAATCCGTCGGCACCGACGCACATCCGCCCCCCTCGCTCCTCCGCCCCCTCTCGCTCCTCCGCCCCTCGCTCCTCCGCCCCCTCTCGCTCCTCCGATCCTCGCTCCTCCGTCTTCTCGCTCCTCCGATCCTCTCGCTCCTCCGTCCCCCTAGCTCCTCCGCCTCCCTCGCTCCTTCGCTCGTCAAATAGGCCTAAAAATTGAATACTGCGCATGCCCTCTACTTTTGCCGAGTATTCTTAATCCGCCGCGCGACCTATACGAAGTTTAGTTCAGGAGTTCATCGCGAACATAAAAATTTCGTGTCACGTTGTTTGAGGCCAATGGACTCCTAAACTACTCAACCGATTTTGATAAAACTTCGCAACCATGTGTAATCGGTCCAACATAAAAGATAGGATAGTTTTGAAAATTTGAAAGATAAGATAACCCGGGCGAAGCCGGGAGCGTGTAGGTAGCTAGTTAGATATATTTTGTAGTTTATTATTATTATTGAATATTTTTGGATACTTAAAGGGCTGTGATGTATTTTGTGAAACCTAATTTCCCCACGGAATGAAGAGTGAACTTGTTACCAAGAGATTAATTAATAATTGCATCACGAATTTTGTATGTTTATTGATAAGAATCTAAGTACTATTGATCATGTATGTACTTGTACGTATTGTATAGTGATATTTTTAAGTTGAAATTTTTTTGTATGTTCTTTTTTTTAAATAAATGCTTACCAAAGTGATAATTGAGTTGTTTTCTTGAAATTATGAAAATGTATTAAATACGACGACACGTTTGGTCTAGTCATCTAGTATATAGTAACCCTACCTAGCTGTTAACCAAGCGGTCGCGGGTTCGAATCCCGCTAGGGGCAAATGTTTATGTGTTAACATTCTACCTTTGCACCCGAGTCATGGATGTTTTGTATTTATAATATGTATGTATTTACAAAAAAAAAGTTATGTATGTAGGTATATCAACTGTCTGGTATCCATAATACAAGCATTAAGTTGCTTATTTGTGTGTGTGAATATTTATTTATTATCTATCTTATCATCTACATCCAAAAAACTAATATTATAAATGCGAAAGTTTGTATGGACCCTTTTACGCAAAAACTAGTGAACCAATCACCATGAAATTTTCCATACACGTTGTCCATAGGCTCACCTTTCATCCAGAACGCGGACGAAGTCGCGGGCACCAGCTAGTAAGGTATAATACTACAGTCATCATTCGATGGTATTTTGAAAAGATACTTTAGTTTCGAAAAACACATCGGACTGAGATTATTTTTATCATAATCTAATCTGGAGGCCTCCCTCCACTTGGCTCCCATGTCTAGAATCCCATGGGATCCTAAGATATTTTTTTTTGCAGCTGCAAAACATCATTTTTTTTCGCAGATTTTCAGTAAATATATTTAAGCGCCATCTCTACTAATCAAATATAATTTTGAACTATTATTTATCTATAGTTATTTTACTTTACTACTCGTTAATAGATGGCAGTATTAAGTTCAATGCATATAAACTATATTTTCTTTCATTTCAAAAAGTAATACAAAAACACATAGCCTAAAATTATTTTTAATAGTTTTTCTATAAACTGGAACGGCAAAACTATCACAATATATATTTTTTCATCGATTTTCAGTTTATTGCAATTAAGAGGTTAAAGCGTCATCTGTACTAACTCAAATATACTAATTCTGATAGTTACCTAAAGATGAGTCAATTTAACTTCACTACTACTCAGTAGATGGCAGCACAAGGAATCTAAATTCATATAAATAAAATGTAGCAAAAATCTCGAGAACAGCCGGACCCTGTTCTGCTAACTTCCTTTTTTTGTAAAATATTTGTTGACGTCCGAGAAAAGTATAATAGAGATTTACCTACTTATATTATTTCTTAATTCGAAAATAATTAAATGATTGAAATTGATCATTTTAATATTTTTATTAAGGCTGAGTTGCACCATCTAACTTTAACTATAACCAACGCCGCAACTTGAGTTAAAATAACGGTTAGGCCGAAAATGAGTTGCACCAGTTAACAAATAATCATAGCTGGTTAACTGGTGCAACTCATTTTCGGCCTAAAACTCATTTTCGGCCGAAAATGAGTGCGAATTAACTGAAGTTGCGACGTTGGTTATAGTTAAAGTAAGATGGTGCAACCCAGCCTAAGTGATTAAGCTTTCATAATTTATCATTTAGGACTTGCTCCATATCCGCTTCTGCACCCGCAAACGATTCGCATTGATAGATAATTATATGGACGCCGATACGGTTGAAGATTATTCTACTCGTATGCGGATGCGAATATCTGCACAACCCTTTACCCCCCTTTTTTTACTTTTTTTTTTACTTGATGTTTGGTTCTGTTGTCTATCTGTAGGTATCTGTAATATCTATCTGTATCTGTGAACACGCTTGTGAAATATGTGTTTTTTTTGTCTTTTTACTATATTTTTATTTTTGTTTCTGTTTGTGTCCCTAAGATTAATAAAATAAATTACTTAAAATAAATAAACCCTATTGCCGACCATAGCGGGATTAGGAAGCTATTAGGAAGTAAGCAAATAGGTATCTATAATAAGGGCCTCTTTCACCAACTACAAGTAAAGTGTTGATTAGTTACCTACTTTTATAAATAATTTTATGTTTTATTAAATTATGCACTCGGTCTAGTGCATCCTTTGATAGGCGGATTTTTTTATTATTATCTTTTTAATTTTTGGGACTTTTACCGTACAAGCAAAGATATATGAGCTAAATTATTCCCGGTGATAGGTGACTTTAAATGACGGTGAGCCTACTTGACAGACGGTGAAAGAGGCCCTAAGATTAATAAAATAAAATAAATAAACCCTGTTGCCAACCATAGCGGGATTAGGGATTAGGAAGCTATTAGGAAGTAAGCAATTAGGTATAAGTAAATAAAAACAAAATGGCGTTTCTTCCACGAAGCCTGGGTTGCCAACGTAACAAATCCGCGTTGAAATTACATTAGGAAGGCAAAGGCGTGCGAATGACCGCGCCTCGGGCGACGTCAATCAACAGAGTATCCGAAATGGCTACTGTTTTTGAACGATCAATTTGAATTTTGGCCGTTTCCACGGTTCGTTTTAATTAACAACGCGTTAGTTTGTTACGGGAGTTTTTAAATTTGGAACTCCAATGTAGCATTGTAGGTAGGTAGGTACTGTACCTACAGTCAACTGTAAAAATAAGTATCTATAGGTATGTAGGTATTTAACAGGTAAACCATTACAATAAATATGTACCTACCTGTGTAAATAGTAATGAAATCATTAAATAAATAATAGATACTTATACTAAACCATTACAATGACATGTATCTTACCTACCAATTATTGTACTAAAGGAATAATGAAATCTTTATATCTTACCTACTTAGATAGGTATTATAAAAATGTCAAGTTGGTTTGTGTATGCTTCAAAAACTTAGGAATACCGGTAGACCGATAATCTAAAAATATAAAAAATATAGCCTATGTTACTCGCTGATAATATAACTTTCTGTAGGTGAAAGAATTTTTAAAAGTAGTAGTTTTTGAGCTTCTATAGTTTTTCCGAGAACGAAGTCGCGGGCAGCAGCTAGTCTTGAAAAAAAAAAGGCGTTTGGCTTTTTGAATTTTACGATCACCTAACGTCACAATGACGTTGACATTATGTGGGGTTGTATTTCAAAATGGTAGAACTTCGCTTTTATAAATGACACATATCTGATTGTTGCTCAGAATTAACTGCTTATTAATTACGTAAGTATTTCCGGTACATTTGCTTTTTACTTTGACGTTTTATTTATATTTATTTTAATAAATCTTCGATAATGTCAAAATCATCTCTCAGGGAATCAGAAGTCTATAGGTTAGGTAGATACCTACACTTGCGGTGTTTTTTAAAATAATTTATTTTACTAAGTAAACAAGCGTATGCCCTTCATGGATGATTGAAAGATTGAATCTAAGTATCTTATTGGCATATTACGGTGCCCGGCGGTTCATAGAACTTAGAAAACAATAAACCATAAGATTATAGCAATAAGGTCGAAGTCAAACTAGGTTAAAGTTGTCATAGATGTAAGACCTTTTGTTATTCATGGTTGTAAGATTATTCATGGTTTTTTAAAATCTATTTATTTAAAACGGCAACAGCCTAGCACAGTTAACATCCCAACCCTATCGCTTAACGTAGCTAAGTCCAGTGTGCAAGCCAATTTTTACACCGACTTTAGCAAATAAATTTTAAAAATTCAAAATAATAAAATAGAAAAATAAAACCATTAATTTTGTATATTTTGTAAAAAAAAATTAAGTATAAATGGTATAGAATGTCAAAAGTTAAAAATTAGAGTGTGGATGAATTAAGACTTTATTTAAGTCTACAATTTTCATACTTAAATTATCTCGCCCTCTAGGGCTTATTACCTATAGGCTTAGCTATAGGTATTATTATGTTTAAAATCTGGATCGATATCTACTTATTTTGATAAAATAAAGACAAAGCATGTTTGCAACATAAAAATAAATAAATAAAAAGTTACAAATGCCATGCTAAAACGATCTCTAGAAGTTTATGTAGCATAATAATTTTTAATTAAGACTTCAGAAAAACCGGTTCTCGAACAACGCAACGTCATTGACGACAATTTGTAAAAATCAGGCCGCTTTAAAAGTCAACTGTAGCGGAAAAAGACTTTTAAAAAGTCCACATTATTTACGGTTTTTCGAACGGGAAAGAATGAATTTCTATAAAAACATCATTAATAAAACGTCTACCATTATCAAAACATCGATAAATTATCTGACAATTGAAATCGCGCGTTTTTTAATGTCAAATTAGGCCGCCGTTTTCAACAATTGTCATATTGTTCTTTGTTCTTTTTTTTGGGTGCGTTCACGCGTTAATTTCTTTTTTTTTCATAATATAATGAAGGGGCAACACTGCAATGTTTATATGGGGTTGGCTTTTATCGTTTTTTTAGTGATTGTATAATATTGCGTGTGGCCTTCTCATGTTAGTCATTTGGATTTGCGACTTTTTGTACGTCGTTGTAATCCTTGTTGGAATGCGAGTATCTCTTTATCTTTTTTTATAACTATTGCACGTGTTTATCGTGAGAAATAGACGTCTGACTTTTATAATGATTTTATTTGAAAAATAAAATTGGTTTGTTTAATAAATTAGTTTTTTTATGGCGTTCGAGAGCAAAAATTTTAATTTGAAATTATATAAAATTAATCTTTAAATTGTTATTCTCTGATTGTTTTGAACATAATATTTGCTGAAAAATATCCATACGAACTCGGAGGAGTACTATCCGCCTATGTTTATTGTCTGTTACTCCGCTAACTTCTTTTAAATCACCTAATTGATCTTGATACGGTTTTCACTAATGGAAAAAACGGTAAACGAGGAAGTTTTATAGTAGGACTTATTTATGTGTGAATAGCTAGTTACGTACCTAGGTAACGCAATTATTAAACGTCCAATGAATGAACATCGCGCAACAATAAACTATGTACGCGCGATGATTAAATGCACCGAAATATGTTGTGAACAAGCGAAATGAACAGACCGACACGTATTCAAATTATCGTGTTGTGTTGTGTTGTGTCATTACACACTTGCGTGTAGGTGAGTCATGAATCGACGAATATTTTAGGTAACACACAGACAGGTGTAAAAAGGATTCATCAACTGTCAATGTCAGCTGACAGTTGTTGGCGGCGCCACACGTTGACGCAAGTGTTGGCTCCAATATCACCAATACTATGCTCCAATGCCTAATCGACCAATCGGCGGAGATACGACATCATAAATATGGGTCGCGTAGGTATGACCTGTCTTCTGCGCCTCTGTCAGTCTGTCTGTCTGTTACCTTTTTACGCCTTTTTACTTAACCGATCATCATGAAATTTTGCTTACTTAGGTCAGGGATTCAAGAAAGAACTGTTCCCAAAAGATCATCTACAATAAAATAAAAAACTAACGGCTGACCAATAAGAGTTGACCTCTTATTGGCCAGCCGTTATAAGCGTTATATTGCTTATATTTTTTAATATTTTTCAACGCAGACGAAGGTCGGGGGCACCAACCTTTGGTTAGTCAAAATATAAAAAATATCAAACACATTTTAAAATGCCTTCTCCACATTTGTACCCATGCATTAGTTCGACGCACAGTCATCAATAAGTGGTCTATACATAGCTGTACTCGACGCACACAACTAGTCGAATAGTTTGTACAGAAGCGTGTAAACACAGCGGTTGACGAGCGATTGCCGTACAGGGCCGCACTCGGGACTAAACGTATTTTATTTAATACCAGCTGTTGCACGCTACTTCGTCCGCGTAACTTTATAAAATATAGCCTATGTTACTCCCTGACAATGTAACTTTCTATAGGTGAAAGACTTTTTTTAAATCGGCTCAGTAGTTTCGGAGCCTTTTCAATTCAAACAAACAATCAAATCTTTCCTCTTTATAATATTAGTAAAGCCTTATAAAATACTAGCTGGTGCCCGCGACTTCTTCCGTGTTCTGGATGAAAGGTGAGCCTATGGACAACGTGTATGGAAAATTTCATTGTGATCGGTTCAGTAGTTTTTGCGTGAATGTCCTTTCTTATACCCCTGTCAAGGTGTATCCTATCCCTTTTTATCCCTTATAATCCCTTTTAATCCCTTATAGTTAATTATAGTTAAGCTTTTTTAATTAAGTTCCAAAAACTTCATTAAAAACTTTTAGTGTGCAATGTAGTGTGGCTCGGTTGTGGGCACGGTTTATGTTTTGTTTTAATTAAATTAATTAAGTAAATATTAAATTTATATAAAAAATATATTAAAGAATAATTAGGTAAAGAAATTATTTATAAGAAAATTTGTTAAATAATTCGGTTAGAGTCATTGAATTTTATAATATAGAACGGACAGTGCGAACAAAATCTGTGCAACAAACGCGGCAGTAGGGGGCGCGCAAGAGGCGGCTATAATGTATCATAGAATCGATGTCACCGTCATAGAGGCGACACTGTTTATATTCTGCCTATTTCATTACGTGCCTATACCACTTACGTGATATTTAGATAATTTTATTTTATGATTTAATTTATAATTTTATAATATATAAATTTTAGAATATTATATATAATTATATATCAATATATAATTATAATTCATATACATGTTATATAATATTATGATTAATATAATATAATCATATGATATATTATAATATTTTTATATACTTATATATTATTATATATTTATATTATAATTGTATATTTTAATTTATTGATTTGTTATTAAAATATATATTAATATATAATATATACAATTGTGGTATACTTATACAACCTTCTTACATACCCAAACCTCATTCTACGTTTATGAAAATATTAATATTCTTTTTTCATGTATCTGTCTTATAAATGTCTGTAAATTTTACTAGTAACATATTGTTTATTAAAATCTTTTATTCTAAGGTTTGTCTTATTTCAACAATACACCTAATGTCACTTCTTAATTTTTTTTTTGTCTATGACAAATGACGCAAAATGGCGTCCGCTAAATATTTTGCTCAAATTGAGTTTTAAAATGATTATTTAGTTACTTACCGATGGAAAGTTATTCCTTTGCACTTTGATGTATTGCTTGAATTATTAGTGCAATATCATCACACACGAGAACATATTTGATGAGTTTTAACGTTATTTCGCTAAAAAACAAACAAGGGTTACAAGCAACAAGCAACTCAAGAGCTAGAAAACGACTAAGTCATGTGTTGTCAATAACTCCTCTTGTTATATCACCTCACTGGTTAGAGTACGGCCCTGTATTTTTCCTCTTAAATTCGCATCGTATTACATTTCAAAAGCAATTTGCGAACACTTGATACACCACATTTTGTGTAGCAATCAACAAAATGTAGCTTTATGTACTCGTACACTTTGGTTTTAGTCAAAATAAAGAAATATGTAGATACATGGATATGGATAATAATAAGTTAAGTATCTACAACTTCTACATACATGTGCCTACATAGGTGGGTAATTATTAAAAAAATAGTAAATTATAGCCTAAAAAAAACCTTTCGTGTCAAATAAAAATTAATAGCGTAAAAATAAAAAAATAAATAAAAAAAATGTGTGTCAGCTCCGACCTCCTTACGAACGATTATACCTAATCGTTCGTAAGGAGGTTCACAATTTAACAAATTTAAATTGTGAAAATTTAAATTTTCACAATTTGAACAATTGTTCTTTTTTTATATAACTATACTTACTTATTTAATATTGTATCTATATATATCTTGTCATCTATGGCGCAATATCTATGAAACTTCAAAGATATTTTAGAACATAACGCATTCGTGTGACAATTCTGATTTTACTCCCATAAATTTTTATACCACGTGGTAAAATACATATATGCCCGTGGTATGATTCTTACGGAGTAAGTAAGCTCCAAAATTTAAAAAATAAATAATGAAAAAATTCAGAGATCCATTTTCCGTACCCACTCCTACCACAGATTAAATAATAGATAGTTCTCCTACTATTATCGGTAGCGCATTTGCAACTATGGCGTTGTTTGTGTCATTTAGTCGTCTGTCAACTAGATATCAAACCCAATAGATTTGCGAACTCAAAGCGACGGCACCCTTAGCACCCCTTAGGTACATGTAATTTGATGCTAAGTGCTTGACAGTATCTGCAAATATATTTGCAATTTGTTCTTTAACTACAAGGGTGATGACTTCTATTTATTTTTATGTTAAGGTTCACAGACAGGCTGACGGTAGTAGGTACATTATGATGGTCCCTCCCTGGGTACGCCGAGACCTTGTCGCGGTGGGGGGGCTCACCCTTGGCCTTGGGCCGGCCTCGGGTGCTAAGGAAGCGTACAACCGAGCGTTCCGAGCGGGCTCCCAAGCGGGAGTCCGTAGCGGAGCGCTCGCGGGAAGTACCCTCGCGGGTCTCTCAGTTGGAGGTCGACCGCACTCCTTGAGTGCGGCCTTATGTTATTGTCTGTTCCGCACACGAGATATGTGTGCGGATTATGAGTGGCGGGCTCCCTCCCGTCATTGGTGTTCTCCGCACTCGAGTGCTTGCACTTGAGTGCGGACTTTTCTTGCGAGCCTGGCTGTCTGGAGAAGGCTGCCCGCCTTCTGCAGATGGTCTAGGGGGACCTTGCGCACATGGTTGGCTAGCTGTGTGTGCCTGCACAAGGTCCCCCCATTCGCGTGGGTATTGCCTGGGTGTCTCCGGGCAATCCCTTTCTTTGGCGATAGCCTAGCCCGTAGTGGCTAGGCTTCCCTGGGGGTGGATCGGAGTTAGGTGCCTCGGCAGAACCCGGTTCACCCCGCTCACAGGGCAAGGAGGCATCGGGGAGTTTTAGTGGGTATTCCCAGTGCCGCCAACATCCTAACACCAGGTGCTGGGCGACCCCCACATATCCCTATCGCCTAGCCAGCGGTAGGGAATGGTATGTGGATAGGTACACTTACCTAATTACAGCTTGAGGAACGACATAATCCTACAAAAATTATAAATGCGAAAGTTTGTAAGTTTGGATGTTTGTTACTCAATCACGCAAAAGCTGCTGAACGCATTAGGATGAAAAATGTCACACAGATAGTTTATTTATTACCTGGATTAACTACATACCTATAGGATATTTTTATAATTGAAGGGATTTTCAAAAAACGAAGTCTCTTGAACAGGTAATTTTAATATTACTACGTAAAGAGAGGAAATAGGTAGTAAAAAGACACTTTAAATACTTAATTCACTTTCTTAAATTTTATTTATTCAAAGAATAAACACTACGATAAACAATGAAGCAATAAAAATCAAATCTGTCCAACGCAAGCGAGCATTAATTTATTAGAAGAGAAGGCACAAATGCATAGAAAATCCTAACAAGTGGTCACGTGACGTGCACGCGCGCATAGCGTCATATGGTGTGCGAGAGGGACGCGCCTATGCGTCGGAGCGAGACGGCGACTTTTGTTTTTAATAGCGATGAAGGCAATGAAATGCGTTATTGGATTAAGCCCGAGTTTAAACGTCACGAAAACTGTTTATTTAGTAAATTCAAAATACGTAGATACATTACATACATAAGCAGGTTAGAATTTTTAGTAGTTGAAGTGGTTGTTCGATTTTTAAATTATTTAATAAAAATATTTAATTGCTCGTCGTTTTAAATTTTGAATCGTAGGTATCGTGAGTTAGCTCACCAATAAAGCTCACCAAATAAATCAGAGAAAAATGCGACATTGAATGTAAATATTTATTTTTATTACTTTCTTAAATAAATATTATCTGACATAAGTACCTATAATTAAAATTATAAACTTTTAACCCCTGACTTTCTATTGAGCTCGAACACGCTATTATGTGCCACTAAGTTACTGAGGAATTTTGTTTCTCGCAGACTAGCTACTTACCTACCTACTTGATGCTGCAGTATACTTGTAATACCTACCTACTTTTATAGATTAATGCAATCTCGACGAACTTGCAAGTCTCTCATGCATAATATATCTATAATATATTGAAATCTATCTTGTAAATCGCAAATCTCGTACCTAATGGTGGCAGATCAAACAGAGCAAATTTGTCCGTGACGCATGTTTTTGACGTTAGTTTTGGAGGAAAGGCGGCCGGCACGTGCGACGGCGTCTGGCCGCCATCGATTCGAGTTCACGAATCACAAAACCACTCCTCAGCTTTGATTCAAGTTATTTTTGTTCTAGTTAGTGCATTAAAATGTTTGTTTTATATTTCGTTTTACACAAAACCTGCGTACTTATAAGTATAATGTATTATAATACTTATATAGGTAGATTTTTATCCTTACTAATAATAATAACCTTATCCTTACTAATTTATAAATGTGAAACTAACTCTGTCTGTCTGTCTGTTACCTTTTCACAGCTTAATCATCTAAGATAAAATAAAAAACTAACGTCTTGCAACAATCTTATTTCGGTCATGCTTGAGCAGCAGTCAGTTTATCATGGAAAGTATTTTGAAAATTACTCAAAGTTATGCATTAGGTAGGACCAACGAAGTTTTGATTATGACAAATAAATATAAAAAGCACCATGAAAAATAAAACCCTAAGAAACACGCCCAACGTGGGGCTCGAACCCACGACCCTGAGATTAAGAGTCTCATGCTCTACCGACTGAGCTAGCCGGGCTGTCGAGATTTTAGTTGAAATTAATTTATATATACTAAAGGCATTTATATCATAGATAAAAGTGTATGATGTTTCTTCTTATTATTATTGTATACATTCACATTTTATAATATTAGCACAGCATACTTATGAAATAAGTATGCTGTGCTTATGATATTATAATACTTATGATATTATAAGTATGATATTAGTAAGTATAGATTATATACCAACCTTAGTAGGTAGGTAATTATATATACATATATGAAGAATCGTAACGAAATATTCGTTCTTGAAGGTAAATAAATAAAAGTATTGATATTCATATTCATTGTTGTTTATTAGAATTATTAGAATTAATACAGTTCTATATTTTTAAATTTATAAATAGGTTAACTTAGAATTAGTTCTTTGTTAAGCGATAATTACAAAGCGTAAGAAAAAACGTCATTTATGATTACTAAATGTCACAGACTAAAAAAGTTGCAGAAACTAATTAGAATTATATGGCGCGGTTACACGGAACGAAAAAGAGCGACTCAATAAAATGACGTCAACGACCGACTTTAATTTTGAAAGAAGAAATTTTATTCTAAAATTTCAAATTTCGAACCCCTGAAAGTTTGTATACATTCTTTAACGTTGTATCCATGGCTTTGTTTTTTTTTAGGTATATATCACAAATTATTATAATACAGGGTTACTTGTAAGTAGACGTACATACCTTGAGAGGTGTTAGTATTGATCAAAACTAACAATTTTCATTATGTAATATTCTATCCAAAAATTAATCGTTTTCGAGATATTTAATATTTTAAGTTTTTTTAGAAAAGAGTCACTTATCCATAGTTTTCGGGTTGTATTTTCTTTTGTTACAATGTTGCCCAATTTTTTCCTGTTTTTATTTAAAAGAGGCTTAGGTGTAACTGTTTTGTTTGTTTTATTTTATGCTAATGTCAACCTATTCGATTGGAATTATAATAGGTATAAGAAAATTATTCGATTTTCAACTCTGACTCTTTCACCTTGTCAAGTATAAGTAATAATTGAAAATTCTTTATTATATTTTTACGATATTTAATTACAGACATAATAATAATAATAAATATTTACAAATAATTATTTGAAGCTGAATTATTTTTCAATATTTCTTAGTAATAAACACATATATTCATTCACATATGTAAGTTATTTCTACAAATGTAACTTATTTACTTAAGTAGGTACCTATATATTTTTTTATTTACATTGCAATTGAATTTATTAATAATACAATTTTAAGGTAAGTAACTACAGCCCACCTTTTTTTATATTTAAATACCTACTTGTCTTATTTTGTCGACAATCTTTAAATAAGTAAGTAAGTAAAATGAAACAAAATTATATATAAATAAAAAATAAAAAATAACTATATATCTACCAGTAATTTACATGATAATGATTGTTGACAAAATAAGATAATTAGGTCCACAAAAATTTTACCACTATTTTTTTTATATTTTTAATCACTGTCAAATTTTTGATAAATAGATACGAGTATATACATATTATAAATAGAAAACATCCATGACTCAGGTACAAAGGTAAAATGTTAAAACAAGGTAAATATTAATACATATACATACATACATTTGCCCCTAGCGGGATTCGAACCCGCGACCGTTTGGTTAACAGCTAGGGTTACTAGCTGGGGTTATCAAAAAGGAAAAGTTAAGGGAATTAACGTTTACAACTTTACATAAAATTAAATAAGAACAAAAATAAATACCATACTCACGATCAGAGTAGATACAGATATCAGTTAGTTTAACATGGCAAGTATTTTGGATTATTACCTACTCAAAATATGGATCTAGAATCAATTTAAATGCAAAAAACACAGTAAAAAATTAAAAGTATAGCGGAGATTATAATGCGCCCAACGTGGGGCTCGAACTCACGACCCTGAGATTAAGAGTCTCATGCTCTACCGACTGAGCTAGCCGGGCTGTTGAAATTTTAGTTGAAATCATCTTACACTGGTGCTCGCGACTTCGTCCGCGTGGAATAATTATTTTGGGAATCATTTGGGTATCTCGAACGGTTTTCGCAGCGCACGCAACGGAAGCCCGCAAAGATGAATAATTTTCCCCGATTTTTCCACATTTTCGACTGTTTCTTCGCTCCTATTAGTCGCAATGTGATGTTATATTATAGCCTAAAGCCTTCCTCGATAAATGATCTATCCAACACAAAAAGAATTTTTCAATTCGAACCAGTAGTTTCTGAGATTAGCGCGTTCAAACAAACAAACAAACAAACTTTTATCTAAACAAGTTGATGCACTTTTAAAATCATTTTTTGTGGACTGTGGTATACTACCTTTTCAAATTACTTATACCTAAATATCGTCATATTTATTATACAGCTAAGTATTACAGCTAAGTATTAATTACAAATAATTTACAATACATACACATAAATAAATATGTATATTGGGCCATTCATTAGTTAGGTAAGGACGATTTTAGCCATTTTTGATCCCCCACCTCCTTACCCCCAAGTAAGAACACATAAGATTTTTAATTAAGTACTAACCTACTTAGATAAGGATGGTTTTAGAACAGAATCAAATCAATAAAATTTTATTAGATAATATTAAAATCAAAGATTTTTATTAGAAATCAAAGATTTTGAAAATTTTATGACAGTAAAAAAGAACGTTTAGTTAAATAAAATTGTAAGTACATTTAAACAAACAATAAGTGCCTAAGTTAGATCTAGTACTTAGTTGTTTTCCTCAATGCTTCAGCTCTCAAATAATATCCGTCACTCAATTTTAGAAATCGAACATTTCGACTTTTTTATTGAAATTGTTCTTACCTACTCCCCTCCCCCCGAGGTAAGAGCAAGTACAGATCCCCTTCTCGGTAATGAATGAATGGCCCATAAGGTGACAATTTAAAAATTTGTATGTAATATAAAAATTAACAATTAACAGGTCAAGTCACATTGATTTCTTCGTCGGAGGCGCTAGCGTCGCTTTCGAACTCATCCGCGTCGTCCATGTTTGCGAAAGGAGTGTTGTCGCGCGCGAAATAAGGCGACGCCATCTTGTTGTCGAAGCTGTAACTGTCACTGGGACAGTTCGACGTAGTTGCGAACAGTTTGGATTTTTCTTCGTTTTCTTCCATGGCCGGAGACAGAGGAGACAGTTTCGCCTTGTCCGCCTCGGCGTCGGACAAGTCGGGGTGCGGATTGTTCTTGTTGGGCAGTGTTTGCTCCCTGGAGCCGCCGGAAGCCAAAAGTTCCCTTTCTTTCGAGTTACGCCATTTCATGCGCCGATTCTGGAACCAGATCTTCACCTGTGAAAGAAAATGTTCATTGTTAGGCAACTCTTTTGACAGGTTTTTTTAATGTGATTAATAATAGATAATAATTTATTTTTAGAACACGTACGAAATAATAATATTAGGTATATACCTAATACTTAAATAGTTTAAAAATGGCACAAATTTTATCAAACAAGTTTCAGGTGTTTTGTTATAAATATTTCACATTGATATAATGCTACCTGTAGGTAAGTAGGTACCTACATGTAATTTAACAAGCCCGTTGGACAAGAAAGTGATTTAAGACAGTTAAGGTGCTTGCATTAACGCTCTGTTCCAGGGTTCTCGGGTTCGATTTCGAGTAGTATAGGGTGGTAAACTTTGGATTTTTTTTTTAAACAATACTTATGTCATTTTAATTAACATTTTTTTTATTGTTATTTTTTTCAATAAATCACTCGCGTCCAAAAAAATGCAATAACACCCAATAACCACCATAGATTAAATACCATAGATATTAAGTATTGTCGTTGAAAATTAACATGAGAAAGGACGAGAACGCATTAGCCCGCTGACAAATCGATTTCTCATTTTTCTAACATTTTTTGGTGCGAATTCTAACAGTTTTATGGAATAAATACGCCGTGTTATGGTATTGTGTGTTTGACATTTCGATATTGATGGCGGGAGGCGTGGCTGCACGCGGCCTCGTACCTTTGCCTCGTGAAAAAGAATGGTGACGTGTTAGCCCTCTTTCCGTTTTGTTATTGCGAAAATATATGAATTTAGGAATTTATGTGGACTTCTATTTTCACTTATAGCAGTGGAAGCGTGCTCGGTTCATAAACTGAAGGTTTGTGGGCAAAAGTATAGAAGATAACTTGTAAAAATTCGTAGGTAAGCGCTGTGAATCGTTTTTTGAAAATCCCTATAAGGGTCATGGTCAATGCCGCTAAGGCTGCTCAGGAATTTTTTTCGTAATTATTAGAAATTGCATATTTTTTTTAAGATAGACTAAAAAAATATAAAGTAGTGATAGATTTATCTAGATGTATCTAATGACTCAATAATTTATTTTAAAGTAGTGTATTTTTCAATACAAGGCATTTATTCTGTGCCATAATTTTAAGATGCGTAAAATACTTAAATGAATATTCATGACACAAGTAGGTGGCAAGTAATTATTAGACAAGAACGCCTTAATACATTATGCTTATATTATATTTTATTTATATGTAATAAAAAAATGACGACAAAGAACACATTTTTTTGGCAATAAAATGTGACGCATCATTCCAAATGATTCATCATATTTCGAACGCGTGCGGGCGTGAATGTGGCGTGCAATGACAGCTGTCATTCGTTAATGACATATCTTATTTAATACAATCTCTTTCATGCTACTTTGTCCGTTATTCCTAGGTTCAAAAAAATATAAGGATAAAAAATAATTACCCTATAAAGAAAGCTCCTGTAAACGGAAAGGATGCAATTGTCTTTTCTTTCTCCCTCTCTCTTTCTCTCCTTGACAGAATAATGTCAATATTTTCAGAAGAGTTAAATAAGAAAATCACAATAATTATATGTATTTTTAAGGTTTTTTTTTACAATACAGACGGGCTGACTGAGACTTTTTGAATTTGCTATTTATATCGTATGCTATAGAGGTGTGCTTATTTATCATCTAGTCTTATTTATCATAGTAGCTGAGCAAAAAGAAAAAAATGAGAAGAGATGAAATGAAATAAGTAAATATTTTTATTATAAAGTTGACAAAAAGCATTTTACAAAATTTAGGTACACACAAAATATCTAAAGTGTATAAAAATTGAAGATCACGGAGGTCACAGTTTGTTTATTTATACAAACATTAACAAGGATTATTTTTTTAAATGTTAAAGCCGGCAGACAGGCTGACGGTCCACTTGATTCTAGGTGCTGCATGTAGTAGCCCTGGGGCTACGGCTACTATAGCGCCGCCGTCCGTATTCGACGGACACTTTCTCATTAGAGTTGGGCTTAACTCTATTCTCCGTGACACTTGATATTATTTCATGGACAGTTACAATGTTGCCAACTGTGAAAAACTTTTCATTGATAATTTTAGTATCTATAAATAAATGCTTGTTAATTCTTCCGTAGCAGATGTATCACAAAGAAAACATCTTTAACAGCCATCTCTAATCACGAGAAATCATTTGAGTATGAACATTTCAATGGAAGGTATTGTCAAAAAGAGCGCTTTTTTAAAAAACGAATCCATCGCCCAAAATTTGACAAATCACGTAACAGTCAGTACACGTTCGATTTTCAAAACGGGCGCGAATGCATCGATCAATAACCGATTGGTCTCGGCAATCTATGCGCGCTATTTGTCAGCGAAATTGAATTTGTTAAGACTTGATTTATACAACTTTAAATGTATCAATTTAGTTTTTTTTCCAGTTTTTTTTTTATATAAAGGGCGTCAGACAGGCTGACGGGGAACCTATCTCTATTTATATACGGGGCGAGGGAAAGTACCTTGAATATTGTAGGTGGAACATTTTACTGAAAGAAGACATTATTTTAATTTAAAAAACAATCATAGATTTTTAAATAATTACATGGTTGTACCGGGAATCGAACCCGCTATACGAGACAAAAAATTACCCTGTAGCTTTATCATACCGATCGAAAGGCTTCTTCATAAGGATTATTTTTTGCTAAATAACATAGTGTCAGAAATAAAAGGAAGACCATGAATTTATATTATAAGTATACATATAATATAAATTCATTTATGAGTATTTCAGTACGCCAGCTGATGTCCTCGTCTGACGTCTTGAAGTTTGTTGTGCGCCGCGGCGTACTCCCGGGCACGTCAGCCGCTGTTTGTACCTGTCCCTGATAATGTGTACCAAATACCTACGTATTTGGTTAGTTTCCTATTATCCGGGTCTTTGAAACAAAAATCCATTTTTCCGATTAAGTAAGTATACCGCGACATAATATGAAAAATTTCGTGGTAGTCGGGGATGAAAGCGTAACAAACGAAAAAAAAAAACTCATTTTTGCAACTTTTGTACTTAAATTTAGGTTGATACAGTATGGATATGGGGTATTATCAACAACATATGATACATATTAAAAGCAAATTTGTACAGCCAAAAATAATCCAATTAAGTGAAACAATTGTCCGCTAGTTGCAGGGTTAGTCGGCGTCAGATTTCTGTGAAGGGCCGAAGGGTCCCTTGGAAGAGCCCCGTTTAGCGACAATATGCCGCCGGCAGCTGACGCCCGGCCCTTTTTGGGGACTGTCACTTGTAGTGATTGGAATGGTGTCGATAAAATTTGTGAATATGTTGTCGATAATGTTTTTTTATGAGTATCACCTCACTGAACCTCACCTCACCTCACTTTGCAGGAGCGGGGGTCTCCTGATACAAGACGTATTCTTATACTTTATAAGAGGTACCCTACACCCTTTTTGTATATAGGCTTAATTTTTGTAAATAAATTATTTGTATTTGTATTTTGTACTGAATGGTCAGATTGAGGTTCTTCGTAGATTATGTCTATCAATAAATATAATATTTATACTAATGCTATCTGTTGCATGCGACTTCGCTCGCATAACCTTATAAGATATAGCCTACTAGCTGGTGCCCGCGACTTCGTCCGCATTATAGATGACAGGTACCCTATGTCCTTTCTGGTGTCGCAGACAACGTGTATGTAAAATTTCATCGTGATCGGTTCAGTATTTTTTTCGTGACAGAGTTACAAACATCCATACATCTATACAAACTTTCGCATTTATAATATTAGTACGGATGATAATATAGATAGATGTACTCGCTGATAATATAGCTTTCTGTAGGTGAAAGAATTTTTAAAATTTATTTTAAAATTAAAAATTTGAGTTTATTCATTACAAACATACAAATCTTCTCTCTTTATAATATTAGTACCTATGTATTATATTATACGAGTAAGGATGCAAAGTTTGTATGTAAACTCGACAAAAAAAGTGCTTTATCACCCTAAGTTTTAACATTCTTTGTATATTGCAGAATGATAAGGTCTGTTTGCTTTGAAAATTCAAAGTGACAATTACTATTGCTATCTTTATTAGCGATGACAAATTATGTCAATCAGTAATCAATACTTACTTCAAATTTAAGAATAAGCGAATTTTGAAATGAATGTAATTTGTAATAGAAACTGATAAAGCACTTTTCTTGTCTGCTTTACTTAGGAGGTTAAATCTTCGAAACTATTCATCTGATTTAAAAAAAAATATTTCACCAAAAGCTAAATGGAATTTAAGAATGCAGCGGGCACCTACGAAAATAAGGATCTAACGCTTGGCAAAAGTAAGTATAATGTCAGGCGTCAATGTATGTCAAGCGTTATATTGCTTGCTTACAACTTAAAACACATTTTGTCAAGAGTTAAGTATATTTTTTTATGTTTTTGACGTGTACGAAGTCGCGAGCAACTTAATATTTTTAATTAGTAAAGATACAGAAAAAAAAACAATTTTAATACGTTATAACCGGTATTGTGGCAACCTTGGAATGTCGAACGTTACTGACTGAGCCACAGCGAAGCGTGTATTCAGCTATTAGTATAAAATATTTTATCGATAAAGTTTACCGTAATCACCCCATCACTCGCAAGAGACAGGGGTGCACCGCCTGAGAATTAATTACTTTTTGACATATTCACTTTTATTACAATTTATATCGAATAATAAAAAGATTCGAGCACGGAATGATTAGGGAAGCGCGAAAAACTTATCTCGTGTCAAGGGTAGGTTTAGAGTAAGAAAACTTAAGGCAATTAGCATTCTTCGAGTACCTAGGTATTATATTCCATTTCCCATTTCCAGTCTAATTTTTTATTTGTAATTTTTTTTTTTAGATTTTTTTTTTCTAATTTATTGATTTCGAATTTTTAAAGTTTATTTTGTTGAAATTTAGTTTATGTACCAAATTGAATCATGTGTTCAATTTGGTACATAATCAGCTCTGTTTGGCTTGCACACTGGACCTAAGATGTTGAGCGATTTGGTTAGAATGTTAGTGTGCTAGGCTGTTGCTGCGCACCGTGATTAAGCGAAATAATTATAGCATATTTTGCTGAGTGAGTAAGGGATGCCGGAGCCCATTGCCCCATCCCTTACCCCTTACCCCTTCTATGATCCTTAATCCTTCTATGATCGGCAAGCGTACTTGCAGCACCTGTGGCGTAGCTTGTGTTATAGGCGAAAAAAGACACCTACCATCGAGTGGACCGTCAGCCTGTCTGTCTGTCGACCTTCACATAAAAACAAACAATAACTAATGAAGTTAATATTTAGTTATTTAATTATTTGTTAATAATAATAATAATAATCATGATGGAGTATATTTTTTAAATTACAAAAAATATTTTAAATATTCTCTATTGAATGGAAACATACAATATAATTCACAAATATGTGTCTCAAACTGATAAAAAATCATCAAAACAAATATTAATATAACAAAGAACAGATAAAATGTAAGGGTTATTAAATAAATATGATATTAATGTTTGTCTTTTTAATGTTACAATGTATCTTTTACAATGGACATGCAAAATATTGTTTGCTTATTCAAAATAGTTTAGCGTGGGCACCTATCCAACAAAAAATTAAACGCAATGTTTGACAGATATGCAAACATGGCCGCCGCTGTCAATCAAAATCGTAGACTGGCGCATTCTTATTTTTTTAAATTTGGAACGCTTGCAACCACAATATTGCCATTTTTATACCTATTCATTGCGTAATAACATTTAAAATTAGGTATTACTCAATACTTTTTATACTTGAGAGAAAATATGAAATACTAGCTGGTGCTCGCGACATCGTCCGCGTTCTGGATGAAAGGTACCCTATGTCTTTTCTGGTATCCCAGACAACGTGTATGCAAAATTCATCATCGGTTCAGTAGTTTTTTCGTGAAAGAGTTACAAACATCCATACATACATCCAAACAAATTTTCGCATTTATAATAGATATTAATAGGATAATAGGATAGGATACTTAGGATAGTTTTGAACACGTAAATTTACCTACTTTACAAACTAATCTTATGTGATTTTGCGGCCAGCTTAGCAATGATGTATTTTTTTGCAAGTTAAGACACAAGTTATTTTGATACAAAACCGTATCAGCTATAAAAGCCTGTGGTATGATAATTTATTGGAGTAAAATTAAAATTGTCACATGAATGCGTTATGTTAATGCGTTATAGATAGGTACGTTCTATTTTTTAAAATTCTGTTCTATCGCAGAACTAATAGTAGAACTATAGTTGGACTAACCCAAATTGTAAGTGATGGAATCGGTTCTTTTTGGCGAGCGAATCGGCTGGAAATAAGAATTACTTAGTTGAATTTTCATGAGTAATTTATAAGAAGCAAGGGAAAAATTGGAAAAAATAAAAATAAATAAATGCAAATATTTGAAATTGAAATGCCGTAAATGTAAACATGCCGCAGCCGTTTGAATATTCATTCCAAATATGAATATTTCGAAGCGTTCCGTCCGAAAATCACATTCATTGGCCATAGAATGGAATGGAGTGGACTGTGTAATAATATCGAAATAATTTATTGTTTATTTCTAATTTAAACGTAGGTCGCGAATAAAACTTTATTGATTCTATACTTTATTTGTCTATGCATATAAATAGGCTTTTCAGCCTGTCTGACGACCTTTACATACGAATAATAATTTTACCTAGGTAGGTATAAATATTTTCATTAAAAAATTACATTTTCTTCTCTATAATTTACATCTAGGTGCTATGTCCTAAGTAAAATTATTATTGTTAATACTAAACTAGAAAACTAACGAAAAAAAAAATATTGTGTGTCAGCTCCGACAAACGACAGGAGTTTATACCTACTTGTTACGAACGATTATAAAATTTAAATTTTAATAATTCGAACACGCCGAAAGAACAACATTGTTCTTTTTTTAAATAGGTAATATTACGCATTCTTGTAATAATTTTTATTTTACTTCCATAAATTTTTATACAGCGGGCTTAAATATATACTCGTAATATAAAATATGCAAAACGATTCTTAAGAAGTAAAGTCCAAAAGCCAGTGTAAAAGCATTGTAAAAGTTTAATTTTTTTATTCCTCAGTCCCACTCCACGCGTTTCTATAGGCTAGTCAGTGCTCGAATGTAGTTAGCAAGTCCATTCGAAATTCCATACATTTAAATAAATAAATGAAAAATACGCTCAGAAACGAGTACGACGAAATACGCGATAATTAAAATCATTCATAGTTTTCTGGTTGTTGTATTTAAAAAGAGATATTTCTCTAAGGATTCAATTTGAATAGATAATACATGGTAATTGCATCATTGCATCCAAAGATTATTGATTAGTCTCGCCGCGCTCGACTAGATAGAGCACTATACAAAAGCAATAGCTCCGAAAATGTGGCAACTTTTTATTGTAGTGTGTGTAAAAAATCATCATTTTTTATCCCTTTTAACCAGTTTTATTATAGTTTTACACAGTTTCACTACGCAAACTGGTATTTTATTATGCCTAAAATTTAATAAAACATTCGGCACGTACACATCACAGACAGTTTGCAGTGTGACTGACTCGGGTACGCCGAATTCGGCGTACTATTTTATGCAGCATTTTACAAGTACGACGGCGGTATCTAGTCGAGCGCAGCGAGACCAATCATTTATCTATGGTTGAATCGTTGTAAAAACGGTTTATGCCAACTACGTCCCAGTGTGTTTGCCCCAGTAACTGATATAAAAATTTAAAAAACACCTGTGGGACCATAGAATTAGAGAACAGTAATACCTATTCTAAGTGGGACACTGTCACAAATAAAACTCGGTGATTTCACATCCGGTTACGACCTGAATTTATACTATCAACTCCTATACATATTTTGTAAAATGCATCAAACATAATCATACCGAGCTCACACAATGCAGACAGCTATTAGGTTTCAAAAAACCACTAGCGCCATCTAGCGATCTTTAGTAAACATCTACAAAAGAAAATATGATTTAGCCTTTAATACCGTTCAACAGCTTGGTTTTCGGCATTCGGCATAACGTCTTTAGTTGTAAACCGATTGGAATGGAACAAACACTATTACGGGAAGCTTGCTTTAATACATCAGTGGAAAACCACATTCAAATGGGTTGAGCGGTTTCTGAGATAAGCATGCACAGACAAACAGACAAAATTTCTAAAAACTGTTTTTTGACTTCGGTAACTTAATTAAGGATAAAGTGTATTTTTTATATATTTAATGTAATTACATTCACGGCTAGTTGCATTTTGCAAATAAAAGTTATATCGGTGACGTGCGAAGTCGGGGCTCAGTCTCTAGTATTTTAATAATTTGTGTCAAATTAATAATATGATTGGACGAAAAATAATTAAAATAATAATTGACCGTCCGCTAGCACAAATTAATTGAGTTATAGGTAAATATCTGTGTTTTATAAAATTTTAAATAAAAAAATTTATAAGTTAAAACATATACCTACATCCCGCATTGTGCCTTAGAAATTACTTAGATACACCTAAAGCAAAGGAAATATAGGTAATACAGCCTAAAGTCTATGAAATAAGCAAAAGGCTCAAAATAATTGTCGCCTATTGCCAGACTATAGGTAGGTTCTGCTACGTGTGTCTACGTCGTAGAGGTCTACGAATATGCTAAGCTACGAACAATTATTTTCTGTACTGTAGCTGCTACGAGAGTTACACGTCGTAACTACGTAGTACCATGACAACGGTAACCTTACCGTCAAAGTGGATCACTAAACCCTTTTTAATAAAAAAAGATAATCTTACTTAAACAAATAGGTATTATTGTTAATCAAATATTGCATCTACACAACACTTCCGCATTAAACAATCAGCGGAAAGAGTTTTTTTTAAAAAGAACTGCCGTTTAAAAAGATTAAAAAAGTATAATTCAAAAAAGGAATCGAGCATAAAGCCGGGCGCACAATCTTGTGCCGCGCGTTGCGTTTGACGTTAAATAATTGTCGGCCGCCACAGACTATTGCAAACCATTACATTTTATAATAGAAGTGGCATTTTGATATAAATATATTGAGTCACTCGTAACTGGTCATTACGGATATAGTGCCAACCATATATTTTATTACTAGCTGGTGCTCGCGACTTCGTCCGCGTGGAATAGTTATTTTGGGAATCATTTGGGTATCTCGAACGGTTTTCGCAGCGCACGCAACGGAAGCCCTCAAAGATGAATAATTTTCCCCGTTTTTTTTTTCCACATTTTCGACTGTTTCTTCGCTCCTATTAGTCGCAACGCGATGTTATATAGCCTAAAGCCTTCCTCGATAAATGATCTATCCAACACAAAAAGAATTTTTCAATTCGAACCACTAGTTCCTGAGATTAGCGCGTTCAAACAAACAAACAAACTCTTCAGCTTTATAATATTAGTATAGATTAGCTGGTCACCGCGACTTCGTCTGCGTTTAAAAATATAAAAATAAGTAAGCAATATAACGCTTCACATCTTGCTGCTATAACACTTTGGGCAGACGTTTTTTATTTTATTTTAGATGATGCCTCGGGAACAGTCCTTTTTTTCCTGGATGAAAGGTACTTAATGTCCTTTCCTGTATTCCTGACAACGTGTATGCAAAATTTCATGATGATGAATTGAGTAGTTAAGGCGTGAAAAGGTAACATACAGACAGAGTTATTTTCACATTTAAAATATTAGTATGGAAGTATGGATTCTAACAATACTCGTATTGTTATAATGCTTTGTCTGTTTCTAACCCCAGACGTCCGACGCAAAAGTGGCTTTTGATAAATTTAACCTGTGTGTCTGTTTGTGGCATCATAGCTCTCAAACTGATGTACTTACCGATTTAGAGTGATGTGATGTGATGTGATCGAATACCAGTTAGGAATATACCTACATTAGATTTTTTTTTTATTTATTTATTTACAATATAACATATATGGTAGGTACATCATTACAGGATTATTCCTAATTGGATGTATCTGTTCATTTTGAATAAACATATATACATAAGTTAAAATAAACAACAAATAAATTATAAAAATGACAAAAATTTCGAAAAAAATTTTTTACTATATAGAAAAAAATTGATACTAATATAATACCTAATATTATGTTTTGAAGCTGAGTACCTACCTAGAAACTTTTGAAGTTGAGTGGAATAGTCCTATATTATCTACTTAGTAGGTATATATACTAATTAATGTTTATTTAGTCTGTGGTAATGTCCTTCTTATTTTAACCTATCTATGCAATACTTAACTCTATGTTCTAAAGGGCGGCAAGGAAGGAGTTTGTTTAAATGACAGCATACAGAGTTTACGAGTGGCCTGATTTGATTGCTCATTAAATAGGCCTTAAAAATTTTATACGTCTTTGCCTTTTAATAGGGAATTTATTTAAACTCTTGTTTTGTTTGTTGTAGGTATAATACCTATAGTTACCTATAGTTATATTGTAGACCAAATTTTAATTATAGACCAAAATTGACCATTTCAGTGTTTACTGTAATTTGTTAGTACTTAGTGGCACGACACACTGCGTGTTGCACTCTCTTACAGAAGTGTGGGCTTCGGTGTGAATGCCAAAGATAAAATGTTAAATACATAAACATTGGCCCCTAGCGAGATTATAACCCGCGACCGTTTGGTTAACAGCTACGGTTACTAGCTACTACACCAAACGTGTCGACAAAAGCCAAGTTATCTCTAACTAAGTCTCATCCAGGCTTCTCACGCATGCATTTTTTTTTGCAAATTATCTTATCCACATAAATCTTCCTCGTTTATACCTATCGTTTTTTTCATTAGTAATGACCTTGTCAAAATCTGTTGAGTGGTTTAAAAGTTAGCGGAGAAACAAACAGAAAATTTCAGCGAATTTATTTTGTAATAGGTACCTAGATAGATATAGATAGATATCAATGTTCTAATAACTTTGAAATAGATACTTATCTACATAAAAGACATTTTGGAAGATAACGTCTACCCATATTGTAAACTCAACTACAAAGAAAGGCAAACGGGGCGCACGAAATTACCCGACAAAAACATACTACCATACCGTTTGTACTCAATAAAAACGATATGGAACCCGATAGGAGAGGCGAGGAATAAAAAACAACCAAATATACATATAAAACCTCATTTCTTGAGACAAGCTAACCCATTTCGCAGGATCACATGAAGTGGAAATACATCTAACAATAAGATAGAAAGAGACGACTGTAAGCACGATATTGCGTCTTAAAATGGATTTCTATTGGTCGATTTGTATCGAATAAAATTGTACTCGCGACCCCATTGGTGGTTGAGTTTTATTTTTTTTACGTTCCGTTCCACGCTTTTTTATTATATCTGAATTTTATGGGATACTTGTAAGCAGGTTTTTGGGAAAACGGAACGTAGATATCCGAGTTATTAACTTTCCTTATGTTTCGGGAAATAGTTTTTTTATGGACATAATATTGTTAAACAATTTTGTATTATTAGAACTACTTAGGGGTCGACCAGTGAACGAAATTCGAACATAATTCATTTAATTCGTAAGTTGTATTAAATGCCCACAAAGTAGTAGGATATTATTCTCTTTTCAAATTGACCACAAACTGACCATAAACAAAGGAACATAGTACATATTACATTCATAATAAATAGGTAAAGCATACAAGAAAAGTGCTTTATCAGTTTCGATTATGTACAAATTCCATTCATGTTAAAATTTGCTAAGGCTTAGATTTGAAATAGGAATTGATTACTGATTGACATAATTTGTCATCGCTAATAAAGATAGCAATAGAAATTGTCACTTTGAATTTTCAAAGGAAAACAGACCTTATCATTCTACAACATACAAAGAATGTTCAATCTTAGGGTGATAAAGCACTTTATTTGTCGAGTTTACCTACGTAATTGCAAAAGCGTTTGCGTTTGTCAAACAAACACGCACAGTTTTGTGTGTAGGTGTGCTTAATTTAATTTTAATTAATTTAATGTATTTCAAAGGCATTTATACTCTAATAATATTATAAAGAGCAAAGATTTGCTTTTCACCCAATAGAAAGCTACATTATCAACGAGTAACATAGGCTATAAGTAGGTACCTATCTATTTTATAAAGATACACGGACGAAAACGCGTGCAACAGCTAGTTGTAAATAAAATACAGCCCATGTTAGTCTTGTTGATAATGACACCTTTATGCATAATCATTATTTTTACAATTAAATTCAAATTCAAATTGAAGATGAAAGAATTTTTAAAATCATTTTGTGTTTATTCATTTACAAACAAACATAAAAAAATCAAATGTAATACGTTATGTAGATCAGTACATTTTGACATTCAGACCTAACCACCCGAACCCATCAATACCTACTTATTAGTGTACCTAGATAAGAAAGAAGCCATGGTTTATTTTGATATCTTAACCGCTTTCCATCTTATTCGATGGCATCCATCTTAATGCCTTCATAACTGAGAGGGGAAGATCGGGGTAGCGCGATTCTTAATTAATAATGTATGGGGGAGTAACGGAAGGGGACGCGGGGATGGATGGCACAGATAATTGTCGGCGATTATCGAATTAACCACAAGTGATCCTTTGTGAGTAGAGTAAGTAGGTACCTACTAACATTGTAAGTAGGTAGGTAGGTATAAACACAGAATAATTAGTAGCACAGAATAATAATTATTGTTTTAATTGTTATTGTTAATTTAGATCATTAGTGTTTATTTAATATCTAAGTCAATTTAGTTAACTATCACACACAAGTATTTTTGTATTCATGATTATAATTGTATTCTGTCTGTGTGCTATGTTAAATAAATAAATAAGTAGTAAGTAGGTACCAGAAGATTATGTTCCTACTTAATAATGTTATTTTGTGTACTTAGGTAGTGTAAGTATACTCAATATAATATTAGTGAGTCCCAAACGGTGCTGGCTGAAAATCTAGCACCTCGGCACAAAGCTGAGCCATGCACTATCCGATTCACTGTCACGAGGACACACACACACACCTTTTACCTGTTTATTAATTATATTTTGTGGTTTTTGTATTATGTTTGTGTCTTTGTGTTGATTGAATAAAATTCTTTATTTCTTTCTTTCTTTAAGACTCACTCCGCCACAGAATACTTAAGTGGTATAAGTACCTACTAAGTACTAAGTAGGTACTTAAGTTATTTTAATAGGTAATTCTAATAGCTAGTGATATTTTTGTGTATTATTTTTATATCTACTAATGTAATCACTAATGTAATGTAATGTAGTGTAATCAATCACTAGACAATTTCCTTATCCCTTGCCTCAGTCCCTTATCCTTAATCCTACCTACTTTATTTGGCAATGTACTTGCAACACCTGTTTCATTTCTCATGTTTTAGACGAAAGTAAGTACCTACCTACCAACAACTGCACCATCAGCCTGTCTGACTAACATTACATTAAAAAAAATCTCCAAATATTATTTTGTAAATTTCACACAAAATTAACTGCTAACCAACGGTTTATTTACAAACGAATCGTATTAAAACGCGAACATTGATTTGTTTATTTAAAAAACAGCCTTCGAAATGCTCAATCAAATTCCGCGCACACTCCAAATTCAGATATCGGCTTCGGTAATTGTTTTAAAGCTGCCCGGAGAGCTAGGGGCGGTACAACCCACCCCTGACGGCTGCGTTTGACAGCCCCTCCCTTCTATTATATCCTTAGGGGTAACAGTTTTTTGTAACACCCATGTTACTCGAAAACCCCCCCTGTAACCCTCGCATTCGCTTTAACGTACTATGGCGTTGTTACAGGCTTCGTTTAGGAGAGTTTAATGCTGCCTTTTATATGCTAGGAATGCAGAAAAGTATAGAAGCGGCGTTCTATCAAGATCGGAAAAATAAGAGCTGGTACACACTAGGCGTTTTGAAGCGCGCGCTTTGCTAACGCGCGCTTTGAGAACTATGAAATTCTAACGCAACGCCAAGCGCTCAATGTGTACTCGCTCTAAGAACTTCATAGTTCTCAAAGCGCGAGTTAGCAAAGCGCGCGCTTTAAAACGCCTAGTGTGTACCAGGTCTTAGTATTCGTATTTTTTAAAATGGCACACAGGCTTACGGATTTCGACACTCGTGCCGAGATCAATAATGATGGCCATTATCGAGCTGGTGGGAAACTGTGTGTCGCCAACTTGGTAGGTAAGGTCAGTAATTTTTTTTAAACTGAAATTTTATTTATTTATTTATTTATTTTTCAAAAGGTACACTAACAGCACAAACAGTGCTTTAATATCTTATAATAGCTAGGTATAGGTAACACAAAGCAATTTCAAGGTTCAATACACAGATAAATTACAAAATAGAGATTTATTTTTATCTTTCAACGCAAAAATAGAATGTTATAAGTTTGACGGTGTGTGTCTCTGTATTGTATCTGTAAAAAATAAATAATAAATTAATGACTCACCTGACTGTCCTTGAGGCCTAGTTTTTCCGCTAACTTCTTCCTATCTGGCTTCGAAATATACTTCTGCACCTGGAATCTCTTCTCTAAGCCCTTTCGCTGAAGGTCAGAGAAAACTGCCCGGCGCATCATACCTCGACGTGGTTTACCTGGTACATACAAGTAAATGTTTATGTGTTAACATTTTACCTTTGTATCTGAGTCATGGATGTTTATTATAGTATCTATGCAAAGATATTGGATTGGTCTCGCTGCGCTCGACTAGATAGAGCGCTATACAAAAGCAATAGCTCCGAAAATGTGGCAACTTTTTACTGTAGTGTGTGTAAAAAATCGTCACTTTTTACCCAGTTTTATTATAAATATATTTACACAGTTTCACTAGGAAAACTGGTATTTTATTATGCCTAAAATTTAATAAAACATTCGACACGTACACATCACAGACAGTTTGCAATGTGACTGGTTCGGGTACGCCGAATTCAGCGTACTATTTTAGGATGTGTCACGTGATTTAGCGACGGCATTATGTCAATCCCATACATTTTATTGTTTTCGAACTTCGTTATCGTTTCGTTATCGTTTAAAATTGTTACTTTGACTAAGGCCCCAGTGCCACCAAGGCAATTCAGAGCAGGCGTGACCTTCAGCAATGAAGAATCCGACCTATATCTACTATGTATACTATGTACCTGAGCCATGGATGTTTTGTATTTATAATATGTATGTATTTACAAAAAGTAATGTGTAGTAGGTACCTACTTTATATCATATCAACTGTGTGGTATCCATAAAACAAGTAGGTATGTGTGAAGATATTTATTTATTTATTATTCACATATTTTGTTATTTTTATAGTAGAAACAATAAATTTTATGTTAATCTAGATAACAAACTATACGTGTGACAAATTTCTTCCAAATCCATTTGGCCATATTTGCGTTATTGAGGAACATACATCCACAATTCCACACATCCTGTGAGAATATATTATTAAGTACCTATGTTTATTTCGCATTTGGGGTTTTATTAGTAGGATTTAAAGTGTAAATAGTATGTACTATTTGCGAATAACTTAGTTGTTACTTAAAGGAGAAAGGATTTTTAAAAAATTGGATCTATTAAAAAAAACAAATTTTTCCTTATAATATTTGTACATACCTAAGTTATATGTTAAAGTTTGAAGAATTTAACATGGGCGTACAACTTACCTCTCGAACTATGAGCCCACGGGAAAGCACCGGGAAGGGGAAAAACTTGTGTGTGCGCTTGCGCAGGTCTCACTGCAATCAAAAAAATCCTACGTAAAGAAGAGAAAGTAAAGTAAGGAATAAAAAAAAAATTATAACGTAATAGTTGAAAAAAATGCAAATTATAACTTTATAAACTTTATACAGCATGTTTTTAATCGGGATTGCAGGTTGACCTCGAATGACTAAATAGTTACACTGCGCGCGCTCTGCCCTCTATCTCGAAAATGGTTCAATCTAATCCTCTAAAATATTTATAATAAGTATAAATAGCATAAAACCCATAGGAAACGAGATATTTGCAAAAAAAAAAAAAACGATTTTTTAACCCTAAAATTTGTCTCAAAACCTACCTATCGTAGGGTGTCCGCGTCTTCTGGAATATCTGAAGACGCGGACACCCTACGATAGGTAGGTTTTGAGACAAATTTTAGGGTACCAAAATAAAAGTTTATACAAATTTATAGCCAACTATCTCTCATTCCTAGGTGAAACTCTTATTTTCCTGGACTATAAGGGCAATAAAAAAGTGCATTTTATATAGAATAGATAGAAAGTATATAGATAGATGTAGTATATCAACTCTCTGGTATCCATATTACAAGGATTAGTTGCTTACTGTGGAACTAGATGGTGCTGTGTGGAATGTGTGAAGATATTTATTTATTTATTTATTTATAGCTTGTCCTGTAGTCCACCTAGGTGAACAAAGTACATAGATGGACCATGGGTAATAACTACCAGAAAAAAATTATTTAGAATTTCCCATGTGTACTAATTCAAATTGTATAATAATATACATTGTGAATTTAATATACTTATAATAAAACACCAACTAAAGCTATCCCATCCCGTATTTACTTTAAGGATTAACGCAACAATGGGATGTATTTCTGTTGTTTGTCCATCAAATTGTGCGTGAATCATAAAATGTTGTTACAATCTTGCAATTCAACAATAGAGCAACAAAGCAACAATGGATGCGCCATTTTAACGCTGCGGTTTGTTTATGGGAGGTCTTTTTTTTAATAATTGAAATGTGGTACGGTATCGAAGTGATTTAAGGCAGCGTTTTTTGAAGACACTTTTAAATCATTTTTTTGCAAGGAATAAACAAATAATAGAGCACGATGTGTTTTTTGAAAAATTTGTCTATACACCTGTGTTATTTTATCGGACACATAATGCGGGTCTTTAATATGATTCTACTTAAGTCTCCTGCGACTGCTTTCGGACTGTCTAGTTTTTGGCTGTGGAAAAATCTATATACTCGTATCTACTAATATTATAAAGCTGAAGAGTTTGTGTGTTTGGTTGGTTTTACGCCTTAATTTCAGGAACTACTGGTTCGAATTGAAATATTACCTTTGTGTTGGATAGTCCATTTATCGAGGAAGTCGTGGGCAACAGCTAGTCTTAAAATCAATAAATACACACCTAAGTACGGATGATGACAATGTGCCAGGAGATGTTGTAAGTGCTGATGCTGTACTGGAATTGGTCTACTTGCTATGGGCTTCGCAATTGGCCATGGACTGCTCATGATAGGTTGGCGATAGTCTGGAAAGAAAATATTATTCCAATTTTAAATATTTTTTTAATTAATTAATTAATCAACATTATTTAATTTAACACTAATATTATAAATGCGAAAGTTTGTATGTATGTGTATGGATATGTATGGATGTTTGTAACTCTTTCACGCAAAAACTACTGAACCGATCACTATGAAATTTTGCATACACGTTGTCTGGGACACCAGAAAAGACATAGGGTACCTTTCATCCAGAAAAAAGTACTGCTTCCGAGGGATTATCTCAAATTAAGGTAACTAACTCCTGGCTAAGTATAATAGCAATAACGATGTCAGGCGATATATTGCTTTTTCAACGCGAACGCAGCCTCGGGTACCAGTTAGTAGGCTATAGCTATTTTATTAAGGTACGCGGACGAAGTCGCGTGCAACAACTAGTAGGTACTTAATCTCTATACTAAATATTATAAAGAGGAAAAATTTAATTGTTTGTTTGTTTGAATTGATTAGTCTTCGAAACTATTGGACAGATTTGAAATATTCTTTACCTATTAGATAAGTAGCGAGTAACATAGGCTAAGTATATTTTATAAAATTACGCGGGCGAAGTCGCGTACAACAACTAGTAATATAATAATATGTATGCAGAAACAATTCGCAATCGTGCGAAGCCGTGATCGGATCGCTAGTAGTTTAATAGAATTAATGTAAGCATTCTATTTATTGCTTGAAACTACGCTTGAAATCTGTTTTCAATCTACGGTCTATAGGTACTCAATTAAAATGCCCTTGCGTATCAATATGGAAATCAAAGGCGAACATTAAATGCCTTAATCGTATAACACCTTTATAAATACAATAGGGGGAGTCTACTACCGATTGTTGACGTGTGGTACAAGTCGCAAGAGTAGAGCGTGAAACAACGTTTTTACATTTTTGATAAGACATTTTATATATATTATATAATATGGATGTTATATCTGAATTAAATGATTATTATTATCAGCGATTAGATTCTTAAAGCAAAAGTAATCCTTTTAACTATTTTATGATTGTTATTCACGTTTATTTTATTAGATTTTAAGTTATAATTATAAATATGCAAAAAAAATATAATATAATATAATATGTAGGAGTACCTACAGCTCTACTATACTATACTATACCTATAGAGTGAGAATATACTATATAACCTTTTTTTTATAAAAGTCAAGGCAGCGCTTGGCTGCGATCTTACTTGATGTAAGATGTAGTGCAGATGCGGCCGAAGGCGGACCACGCTTACCTAGTAAGTGCCCATTTACCCTACATTTGAAGACCCCGAGGTTGTAATTTTGGCATTGTTTATTTCAGAGAGCATTTATGTCTAAAAGGCGAACCGAAATCGCTGGATCCCTCACCTTGTACCACAACACCGATATCCCGGCAATTTCTTACCACCCGACTGTCAAAGGCAGACCTCGCGTAATATATTATATAGCCTTTGTAATACCATTAATCACACATGAAATGTTTTGTTTTTGACTTCACTTCACCCTGTATTCATTTAAATTACCTATTGTATTCACCTACGCGTAGGTAATAGAGTTTTCAGTCAACGACAATATTAGTATTTTGACGCCAAAATTGGACATAGATTTAGCTTCATTCGATATAGAGCGTGACGATAGACAAAATTACTATTTTCGATCAAAATTGTGCAAATATAATTATATTATATTATAATAGGCTCACGAGGTAACCACCACGTGGAATGTCGATTCGAATTTCGACCATCATCGTCCCGGTAGTCGTATCGGCGAACAGTCTCATAGCGAAGAGCCTCGACCAACACCTCACAAGAGGTTCTCACTAGATGACTTTGTCAAGGGACAGATACAGAAGGCGGTACTTCTTGACACGGTACGAATTGTCAAGAAATAAAATGAATATTCGTGAATAATAATAATAATAATAACTCTTCTTGTGCTTCATGCCACGGCACGTATCATCAGGAGGTTCCTCATTCTGCATTCCTACAAAAAAGGCTCATTAATCAAAATTTCAACAATTTTTGAAGTGAAAAGTGAAGACTGTGTGTTTTTATGTTAAGGCTACAGACAGGCTGACGATCCACGTCATGGTTGTAGGTGGCTATGGTCGCCTATAACACAAACAACGCCATAGGTGCTGCATAGCATCATAGAGTAAGTAAACGGTAAATTAGTATCATCATCTTTTTCAAAACCCGCGCGCAAAGAGTATGTATATCGAACGCTCTTTGAGTTCGCTACACTTACTTTTTTTTGACGAGGAGTAATCCGCTTACAAATTCACTACCGCTGGCTAGGCGGAAGGATATGTGTGGGTCGCCCAGCACGTGATCATAGCGGCACTGGGAATACCCACTAAAACTCCCCGGTGCCTCCTTGTCCTGTTAGTGGGATGGACCGGGCTCTGCCGAGGCAACAACTCCAATCCATCCCAGGGCAGCCTAGCCATTGCTGGCTAGACTAACGCCAATGGCGGATTACCCGGAGACACCCAGGCAATCCCCAGACGGAGGGGGGACCTTGCGTGCAGGCACACACAGCCACACAGCTGTGGCCAACCATGTCGCTACACTTATTTAAGTAGGTAAATTCGACAAATAAATCTTTATCACCCTAACATTGAACATTGTTTGTATGTTGCAGAATGATAAGGTCTGTTTTCCTTTGAAAATTCAAAGTGACAATTCCTATTGCTATCTTTATTAGCGATGACAAATTATGTCAATCAGTAATCAATTCCTATTTCAAATCTAAGCCTTAGCGAATTTTGAAATGAGTGGAATTTGTAATCGAAACTGATAAAGCACTTTTCTTGTCTGCTTTACCTACTATTTACTCTATGATACCACGGAAGGATCTTTTATACTGACTTACCAAAACCTCAGCCGAAACAAAACACGCTTGACGCTCCTATACCTATCTACCTACCCCAATAATTTAATAGCACAAAATAATTAAACGTAAACTCACGTTAAAATCACGTTATATTTAAAGTGTAGGGGTGGGTGCTTAAGGGTAAACTTTTCCAGTACGACGCCTCTCTCATCCCATAATTTTTAGAGGGCTCTCACTCCTCAGCCCCTTAAAATATTATTCCTTCGATTCAGGAAGTTAGGGGTGGGCTTTCTTTCTTCTCATATATTAATTTCATATTCATTTTCCACCCTAATATTAATCGTTTAATAACTTCTTAAAGTTATCATTAGGTAAATGGTAAAGTTAGGTATACTTATGTTAGTTACAAAGCTCGGGAAGCTATGAGACTTTTCTAGTAAGAAATACTACCAATGTGTGTTGCTATTAATGACCGACCGAAGCTTCGGCTTCGGCTTCAGCCACCTTCAGCCAAAAAAACTACCGCCGGTGAAACCTTCGGCTTAGACTCAAAACCCGACCAAAGCCGAAGGTTTCGCCGAAGATTCCTAAATAAATAAATGTTATAATTCACATTACTTATTTAGAAATGTTATTATTTTTGACAAATAAATTGCAAGGTAATTTTTTTTATCATCTCTAGATCAACTTCTAGGGATGATTTAAATTACCTTCCTATAATATGCAGTTGATATAAACCTTCAATAATAAAGTTATAAAATCATTTATATTACTTAAGTATTAATTGTTACTTAAACTTGAACCAAATTTCTTAGAGCTTTTAAGCCGGGCCACTAATTGATTTGAATTAAACTGAATTTTATTTAAATTTACTAGCAAGATATTTAGGTGTTTATTTTCAAAAAAAATTTTTTGTTTTATTATGTAAAGGTCGTCAGACAGACTTGTCGGTCTACTCGAAGGATGGCGGTTACAGTCGCCTTTAACACAAGCAAACAAGCCATAATTATGTGATTCAAGTGCACTATCGTCACAGATTAAATAATAGTTTGCTAACGTATCTCAGTAACGTATTGACTAGTACCACAGAATAAATAATAGCTAGTACTAGTAGGAACATTAGATAGGAATGAGCAGTGTCCAGTTACGGACCCCGCGGCCGAGTTGCGGAAGAGTGTTCGCCCGACCTCGCAATTTCGCCTATAGCAGACGTGGAGGACGCCAAGAGGTTTAGTCAGTAGGTCTTCCTCAATACCATCTCCGGGCAGGAGTCCGACATAACCCATCGGTCTGTCATTCCCAGGCCGGTGGGTATCCATGATGGATTCCTCTTGTAAAAAAAAGGAATATTAGATAGGGATAAGGAAAGAATATCTAGGAAAATAGATATGGCATTCCTTCTGTGAGCAGTTGGTTACTGCCGCCAGACGAGCTGCTCAATTTGGATTCAATCAATTTTATCTTAAACCTTTTTTCTGCTATAATAATATTTGAACGGATCATTTGCAAATTGCAAACCTACTACATAGGTAAAAAAACCTCTCAAATAGCAGATAATATGCTATTTCAATGCGCAAATTTTTATTAAAATGCCACGCTTACTTAATTTTCAATGAGATTAACAATAAGTATAAAGAATTTATGAGAACACTTGAAGAAACAAAATTGGTATGAGCCACAGAAGATAATAATAGTTCTATAGAGTCAATAGACAATGCGTTCAAGATGGCGGCATAAAAACAGCTTTTTAGTAAAAAGATATAAACTCTTCAACTATCGGTCTTAGTTACGACTAGCAACCCATGCCCGGCTTTGCACGGATGCAATTTTTGAAGTGAAAAAACTTCTTTAGGCGCGTTTTACATAGGCTAAGTATATTTAAAGTTAAGCGGACGATGTCACGTGCAACAGCTAGTAATAAATAAAAACAATTTAAGTAATGTAAAAATATCATCCAGCTTTAGCTTAGCCATATTCAAACAGTAACCAAGTCCATAAACAGATAGTCTATTAAATCCGAAATCAAAATAAAAAAAGTTAATCCTAGCAAAAATATGACAGATAATTCCAAACCGCCCCGTAACAATGGGATGGCTATTTTTTATTATTTTTTGGGGTTGCCCCCGTTTTGGATGCGTTAAAATAACATTAGCTGTGTTCAACTATCTTTTATGAATTTGGGCGTGTATAAATAAATCCTCAGACTTAGTTTTATGGGGTCCCATAACTTATGGTATGAATACACACTTTTTTGCACTCAACCTACTTATAGCTACTTACCTATACATTTTTAAAGCATAGAGTATTTGTATTTTGTATGCTAATCTTTATTTTTAATTAGAGATGCGTTTGCTCTTGGCCAACAACCAGCTTTGTAGGAAGGATGAGGCCTAAGATGGAGCGAGCTCACCCAGATAATGCCTATTCAGTTCAACTTTGAAAATATTTGGGTTATATGAGCTCGGATACACAGACCAAACAGCACAACCAACACAGACCAGTTATATAGACCTTAATTTTCCAACGCGGATGAAGTCGCGAGCACTAGCTAGTATAACATAAAGTATAATATATGGTCCACATCTCTCTGTTTCTTCACTAACTTCTTCTAAATCACCAAACGGAATTTCACTAGCGGAAAGAGCGTTAAAATGACATCCGTGCGAAGCCAGGGAACGTGACTTGTTCGACTATAAAATATATTTTGTCTTATACATACAACCTATACCTATGCCTATGTGCTATACAAAAAAATGCTTAAGTTAAATTTCTTTGGTCCTATATATCACTACTTAGATGTTAAGCTAACACTTCTAAATATTATATTGTCTATGTCAGATAGTCTATGTTGCCATATGACAATTCCTAGTATCAGAAAAGTAAGAATAAGATGTGAAGTCATCGTCCTTTTATTTATAAAATACTAGCTGTTGCACCTGACTTCGCCCGCGTAACTTTATAAAATATAGCCTATGTTACTCCGTGGTAACGTAACTTTCTATATGTGAAAGAATTTTTCAAATCTATCCAGTAGGTAGTTTCGGAACCTATTCAATTCAGACAAACAAACAAATAAATTTTTCCACTTTATAATATTAGTAAGTACCTATAGATAGATAGTTATAGATACCTATCTATGATCAAATTTAAAACACAATATAATACAACATTTAAAAACAAATCACGCGTACAAAACCTCAATTATTACCAACGCGGGCATTTTAATAAAGCACAACCTTTGCCATTTGAAATAAAAAAAAAATCCGCCACCAAAAGTCATTTTCAATAAAGTGGTCTGTCCCCTCCCCGAATCAATTATGTTCGCACTTTCCCGCGCAAAAATTGGCGCCGAACGGCCGCGACACCCGGCCCGGCCAATATAAATGGCGGACTCGATCGCTTTGCGACTAACAGATAATTAAATAAGCTCACACAGAGAGGCCTAGAGCAATTACCTTTCAACGACCAATGGATAATGGTTTTCTTCTTTTATATTATAATCACTAGCTTGTGTAAGCAACTTCGCCCGCTTTGAGAACTTTTACCTTGTAAACTTGGTGTAACCAAAAAAGAACTTATTTTTTATTTTATCTGAACTTGTAAGTGAAATTATGAAGAGCTGTGGATTTTAAAAAAAACATTTAAGTAAAGAAAAGAAAACCATAAATTACAAATATTTAGGGTAATATTTAATTTTGATTAGATATAGCATAAAGTAAATAGTAATTATACTATTTAAGTACTCTATGCTTAATTGTTTACTCTATTAAGGTGGAAACAAACGGACGCGTCCGACTGCCACGGCCTGACGGTCGCGGCTGACGGACACTGCTGACGGACACGGCTGACGGTCGCGGCTGACAGGACAGGTATCTGGAGAGTAAACAAGCTAAGCTATGCAAACTAGCGGACGTAGGTATATAAGTCGCGGACGTGACTTCTGAGCGTTTGGACGTCCGATAGAAATATGGCGTAGGTGAAATATGGATAATATGTGACGACCGTGCACATTTTAATACTCGAATGGCAGTCCGTCCGTCAGCCGCAGTAGTCGGACGCGTCGGATAGTTTGCTTCAGCCTTTAATCTATCTATGCTATAGATTATAGGTTTTCTTCTTTAATTTCCAAGTCAGTGAAAGCCGCGTGACACAGTTAGTGTTATATGAAATAATGAAGCGAAACGATTCGCTAATTCCACAGCGCAATTATAAAGCCGCCGTGTAAACATACGTCAAATTAATTCGGATGAATTTTGTGTGCGCTTCGTTCGTGGGTACGCGACCGCATTTCGTTTAGCTTATACGAATGCGGTCGTGTTATTCGGTGCCGTAAGTACCGTCAGCAAAATAATCACTCTTTATGAGGGGGAAAACCTTGTATAAGATATATGTAAGTACTAGACTGGGTGACCGAGCTTTATCTTTTATTCAGTAAAAAAGTATTGTTCCAAAGAAACACGGACGAAGTCGCGAACAAAAACTTTTTAGTTAATTATAATTACCGTATTACGTGCGCATGATAACCTATTTTATAAATATAATAACCTCTTTTATAATAAAAGAGGTAATTTATGATTTAACCTATATAGAAAAACTAGCTGGTGCCCGCGACTTCGACCGCGTTGAAGAAGAAAATATATGAGTAATAACGCCTGACATCGTTATCGCTGTGACGACGGTGGCACCGCCACGAGACAGTGGCGCCCAATTATTTATATTTTTAGATGATCACTCGGGTACAGTAAGTACTTACTTTTTTTCTGAATGAAAGGTAGATACCCTATGTCCTTTCTTGTATCCCTGACAACGAGTATGCAAAATTTCATGATGATCGGTAGATTAGTAAAGGCGTGAAGAGGTAGCAGACAGACAGACAGAGTTACTTTCACATTTATAACACAAATGTAATGTATGTAATGTAGTTGTAATTATTATATGTAATTATATGTGTAAATAAAATATCTGGACAAACCATTAATGGTTTACAGATATTATTATCATCTTGTGTTTAAATATGTGTTGGATACTTAGTAATAAATAAATAAATAAATATACTTAGTATGGATAATGTTCGCCTTTGTAAAAGTTTGTTTCTGACTGTACCGTAACTGTTTCCAGTGCATTAGTGTCAGCTATCACATACACGACTTGAAATACTCTATGTATCGTAGTTTTACAAGAGAACAACTAATAACGGGTTTTAAATCTATGAAGGTTTAGTTAGCTAAGCTAAGCTAGTTAGAAGAAGTTGTAAGAAATCGCATTTGCAACAACTTAAGTCCTTACCCAAAGATAATGGATTGGTCTCGCTGCGCTTGACTAGATAGAGCGCTATACAAAAGCAATAGCTCCGAAAACGTGGCAACTTTTTATTGTAGTGTGTGTGAAAAATCGTCACTTTTATCACTTTTTACCAACTTTTTACCCAGTTTTATTAGGTATATTATTACACAGTTTCACTACATACGCAAACTGGTATTTTATTATGCCTCAAATTTAATAAAACATTCGGCACGTACGTACTGTATGTGAATACAGTTTGCAGTGTTACTGGCTCGGGTACGCCTAATTCGGCGTACTATTTTACCGTCGTACCGTCGTACAATACGACGGCGGTATCTAGTCAAGCGCAGCGAGACCAATCATTTATCTATGTCCTTACCATTTTTTGTTGTAAAGTTGAAAATGGCAGAGATATTAAGCAAAAACGATTTTCCCTTAAATTCAAGATGGCGGCTGACGCAGGAACGGAATTCAGTCGCGATTTTGAATTTACATACTATTGACCCCCCCTAAAGGTTAGAACAATAAAATTGTGGTCCCTAATTATTCCCGGATCAAGCCTTTTTTTGTCTAACCCGATTGGACTAAGTATTAGCGAATTTTGAAATGAATGGAATTTGTATTCGGAACTGATAAACTTTTCTTGTCTGCTTTACAACAACACATTTTAATAACTGATTTTACTTACTCACACATTTGATCTAGTCTGTATTCCTCAAAATAATTCTTTGAAATCCATAACCGAATATATACTAAACTTTATCGAACGTTAAAACGTGCGAAATATAGCCAATCATTTCAAAGATAATAACCTTAAAACGGTTCCGCGGAGGCGATTTTTCCTGGCTCCAAATTCGCTTCGACTTTATACGTTCCTCGTAAAAAAAACTCTTCCAACTGTAATATAAAAATCTTGCCAACATAAATTCGCACTTCTAAAAGACTTTAACGCGTCGGATGAAAGACGAAATTCGCATAACAGGATTATTGAAAAAAAGTTTGCTAAACCAAAACTCGGAACAGTCGAATCGTTCGGAAATAGGAATATATTATTGCAATATGGCGGCAATGACATGTTAATACGAGACCCTGGTACCGATATACATAATTTTATTAAGGGTTAGTTTACATTTTTGCTAAATTCAAAGTTGTAGCGCGGAGTTATAGCATTATACCTTCAGAATACTGAATAATCCTTAAAATCCCACCCCTTTCCACCGATTGGAATAGAAAATTTCTTTCACCCATCAATATCTTTAAATCTATACTAATATTATAAAGCTGAAGAGTTTGTTTGTTTGTTTGCTTGAACGCGCTAATCTCAGGAAGTACTGGTTCGAATTGAAAAATTCTTTTTGTGTTTGATAGATCATTTATCGAGGACGGATTTAGGCTATATAACATCACGTTGCGAATAATAGGAGCGAAGAAACAGTCGAAAATGTGGAAAAAAAACGGGGAAAATTATTCATCTTTGAGGGCTTCCGTTGCGTGCGCTGCGAAAACCGTTTGAGATACCGAAATGATTCCCAAAATAACTATTCCACGCGGACGAAGTCGCGAGCACCAGCTAGTACTGAATAATCCTTAAAATCCCACCCCTTCTACCGATTGGAATAGAAATAGAAATAGAAAATATTTATTTGCATACATGTCGATCGACACATCGTAGAATTGGACATATCATGATATTCCTGGGCAGACCATACTTATTTCTGTTAAAACTGTTAACCCCAAATTTATTTCCAAGGTAAACCTAACACACTATCAATGAATTATCTTTGACCAATCAATTATCTTTGATTCATTATTATAAACTAGATAAGTACTACCTACCTACTACAAAAATTATAACTACCCACTAGGTACTAGTAGAAAGAGTAAGCTCTCAGTAGCTCCTCTATACCTCCTGAAAATGTTGTCGACCTTTTTGGAATATCACTGGCCGTTTTCTATTTTTTTTTGAAATTATTAGTCTTTTTTTGTCAACAGAGGTGTCGGCTACTGTAAGTAACAGTGTCGCGAGTTCATTTGTTTCTTTTTTTTCATCTCAAAAATGCCCAAAACGCTTAAAGAAGTTTTCACTTCAATAGGTAAGCAATTACAAATAGATGATACACAGTTTTTTTTTTTTCAGGATGAAAAGTAGGTACCCTACCTATGCTCTTTCCTCCATCCCTGACAACGTGTAGGTACTAATGTAAAATTTCATTACCTACTATGATCGGTCCTTGAGTAGGGCGTGAAAAGACGTGAAACACACAGACAGACTGCCTTACTTTCACTTTTATAATATTAGTAGATATGGAAATATAGTATAGTAGGTATATGGATGTGCTGTTTGTGTTTGTAAAACTTAAGAAAAGAACGCAAATTTGAAAAGAACTTCAGAAATTGCATAGCCATGTCTGAAATGAAAAATAAAACCAATACATTAACAACGCGTTATTAACAAAATAACTCGTTATTTGTACGTTATTGCCTACAACGATTTCCCAAACTGCTACATCTTAATTCACTAACACAGCGGCGTCGACTTTTTCAATAAAAATGGCAACATCTGGCCCAACACTTAAGCGCGGGGGCGAGAAAGAGACGCATATATACACTTAGAACCGGTTCGAAAGAGACAGACGCATTGGGGGGTCCGAGAACGAAATTAATATGTCTTTCTAACATTTTCTTTTGGACGTAAGCGTCTTTATTATTTTATTATAGATGTTATGATCTCTCTATTAATATTTTGTGTTATTAGTTAGTTAGGTAGGTACATGGGGCAAATATTAATTTTGATTAAATATTATAGACTAGCTGGTGCCCGCGACTTGAAAAAGCAATATATCGCCTGACATTATTATTGCTATTACACTCAGCCAGGAGTTAGTTTCCTTAATATTAGATGATCCCTCGGGAGCAGTACTTTTTTCTGGATGAAAGGTACCCTATGTCCTTTCTGGTGTCCCAGACAACGTGCATGCGAAATTTCATGGTGATCGGTTCAGTAGTTTTTGCGTGAAAGAGTTACAAACATACATACATCCATACAAACTTTCGCATTTATAATATTTTAGTCGCGATTAATGTCTCAGAGAAACTTTTTCTATGTGTATATTTTTAATACTATTAAGTATAGGTAGCTTGAGCATTCGTGATGTATGGTATTTTTTTAAAAAACTGGGAACCTAATTAAATCTTGAACCGCTTTAGGATTGAATTTTGTAATTAAATGCGATGTCTCAGGGGTTGCAGGTTGAATTCCCGACAGGGCCATATTTGGAAATTAACTTTTCATATTTGGCTCTGATCAGACAAACAGTCATCAGCGCACTTGCAATATCTGTGGGGTTGCATGTGTAACACAATTTGGGCCGAAGCCGAAGGTTTCACTGAAGGTGAAGCCGAAGCCGAAACCGAAGCCGAAACCGAAGCTTCGGTTGGACACTACTTCTGTTATAAGCGACGGTAGTAACCTACCAACAAGTGGGCCGACAGCTTGTCTGGACGCGAATTTAACATAAAATAATGTAAAGTCCCAATTTGTTATGTGTTTGAAATCATTTGTGCCGAAAATTATAATACATATATAATTTATATAAGTATAATATGTAGGTAATATAATATAATATGTAGTTGAGTAGGTAGAAACAATTAATGAAACTTGCTAGATACTATTAGTCCTCTCCAGCCATTAAATTAAGCAAGTAGGTTTTACTGATAGGAAGTTCTAACTTTTTCATGAAAGCCTCCATGTTTGGCATCCATATTACCTATGTTAAACATACCTAGTAGGTACCTAGTACACAAGTTTTTATAAAGTTTCCCCATCACAGTTATTGGTAGATATGTCTTTGTTTTTCACGAGATTCTTAAATGACCGGTATCTCTTATACAAGCAGTGTTGATTCTTCTTTCTACTTCTTTCCTCGTAGAATCAGATGGAGATATGAGTTGCCTCAAGTACCTAGATGTACTCTACATATTTTATGTCGTTGCCATCTGGTATTATTTTCTCTTTACATTAAATTTGTTTGTCATTATTTATTTTATGTTTTTTACCTATTAGGAAGTTAGATATGGACTGGGGACCTAATAAGGGCTGCCATTCTAGGTTCTCCGGATCTAGGTTGCCTCTGAGCAACAGTCCAACAATAATAGATGTAAGACAATGATTGCGGAGTTCATCAAAATTTAACCCCTAGGTAAGTGGGGAAGGTTAAGTTATAGCTTAAGTTAAGATTTGAGTTTATAGCAACTAAAACTGCAGGAAACTCTTAGTCTAATTACAAATTTAAAACTACTCACCATTTACACCACTATGTTTGCCGACATCTCTATCCTCACGGTCTCCGAGTATGGCACTAACACTGAATTTCAACATTGGCTTCTTAGGCTCCGTATACTCCTCACAGGACCTGACCATTTCATCCGTCGTCATCTTCTCTTTGCCAACGTCTTCGTCGCCGGAGTTCTCTTGATAGTTCAAATTGAACCTCTTCTCTAACTCCTCAAGCCTCCTTATGCCAGATTTCTTACAAGCGAAAGGGGAACATTCGATTCCCCCACAATTCGGACAACGCCGAGACAGATTCGGCACGTTCAGTACCTCTTTCTCTCCGCCCCTGGCCAACTCTTCATTATTTCTATTATAATAATCATTATTATAATAATGTTGTTCGTTTTTTATGTATCCATCGTCGTTACTTTTAGAATCGTCGTCATTTTCAATTTTAGGTTCATCCAAAGTTTCCTCGTGCCTAACATTCTCATCTTCAGCCTCTGCCATTTTGCTCTCGTCGATTTCTGGCGTGTTTTCCCTCGACTGTTCGTAGTTTCTCTGCAAAACGTAATTCTCTATTTGCTGGTTCAAATATTGGTTGTGGAAGTTCGCTGTCTTTTGCTGGTGCAGTATGTTGTCGACTAGAAAAGGCGATGTCATGTTAAATGGATGCGCGCTTTTACTGTAACACAAGTTCTGTATCGTTTTAATCATAATGTTGTGTTCTAAACACTTTTGTGGCACAAACGGATTAATTTTTAACGGTCCATGCTTCACGTTATCCGTCGGGTACATCGTATGTTCATAATAACTACCTATAACTAGATAGTTATGTGGGAAAATAAAGACATAATTTGTGCTTTTTATGTTTTAAAAATTAATTTTAAGTATATGTTTTCGAAATCGCATGCGTACGATACGTTGACGGATTTTGTACACGCACGTTCGTCCACCCCGACGAATAAAATTCAACTGAAGTTAGTTATAGGGTGTGTCTTTTTAGAAGGGGCGGGTTTCGATTCCTGGGGAGTTTTTGGTTCGCTTTTGTGCCAAAACCATTTAACGAAAATCTCCCACCCCCTCCATTGATGTTAACTTTTTAGACCACACCGGGATAGTTTAATGCGCACCCAAAGCTCAATTTATGTTGGTTACTCTGGTGCCTTACAAATTTGTGTTTGCGGATATATTCTACCCTATTCGTATGAGCATAGAGATACTTTTAGCTAAGTTTAGCTTAGTTGTGTAACATATTGTTAGGTCAGTGTTTATGTGAGGTATTTTATTCATTGGCTTAGAATTAAAAGGGTGTAAGTATAAAGTGATTTTTGTATTGTTTATTTTGTCATGATATAAATATGGATCGGTCCATAAGGTTCCTTAGGGAGAGATTCGCCATTTTCATTTTTATTTTATTTTTTTAGGTATGCGTAGGTACTAGGTACCTATCTACTTTTTCCTTAACTACTAAGAAATTATTTGCTTGGTAACCTCAATTCTATTTACTTGTTAGGGTTGCTATTACATTATAGTCGAGCCGGCACATTTTAATTCGGCAATTTTTGCTACCGTAGTTAGGCTAAGGCTACGTATAGGTAAGTCGTAGTATATACCTATAGCAATTTGTCGAACGTTCATCTAGGTTCACATATTACCTAGGTCCATTTCATTATATCCTATTAAGGTAGGCAGTAGATACAGCCCTTTACAGCCTCATATAGCATCGCTTGTGCCTAGTGTGAAGATATTTATTTTATTAAAAAATAAATAAAATAAATATCTTCACACATTCTACACAGCACCATCTAAGTTCCACATTAAGCAACTAATGCTTGTACCTATTATGGATACCCACAGAACATTTATTGTCATTGTGGATACCAGACAGTTGATATACCTACCTACTACATATATTACTTTTTTTCTTTTGTAAATACATAATACATATTATACCTAAATACAAAACATCCATGACTCTGACACAAAGGTAAGTATAATAAACATAACAACAGCAAATGTTATAAACATTTGGCCCTAGCGGGATTCGAACCCGCGACCGTTTGGTTAACATCTAGGGTTAGGTAGGTACTAGCCACTAGACCAAACGTGTCGTCAGACACGTAGGTAACCATTAAGTAGGTGACGGTAACCATCAAGTTGGTCGGGTGCTTATCGTCTTAGCGCACCGTCTCAGAGGTTTGGAAATGAACTTTTCAAATCAAAGTAGGAAGTATGGCGCTGGTCTCGGACAAGAACAGAACACAAGGGGGCAGTAAAATGTAGGTACATGGCTTAGATATTGCGTTTCAGTTGGTGAGTAGGTATGTAAGGGATGCCAGAGCCTATTTCCCAATCCCTTATACCTACCTATCCTTCTATGGTAGGTATAGGTAGGTAGGTAGGTACCTATTACAAGTTTACTAGTAGCAACAATGGTAAGACTACCATAAAGTGAGTAGAATAGAAGTGAGTAGAGTATTCATAAAGAATAAAATCACAACTTTATATCCACCAAAATTATATAAAGATATGATTTTTTTAATAATATAAACAAACGTACATTACAATGTATTGTTATGTAGATATACTTATCACCGTTAAAAAAATTGAAACATTCAAAAATTTTGTGAAAGTAATTCAGTACAATTCAAAAGGCGCTTCCACAAAGACTTAAGACATCCAAACACCACAGCGTCTGAACGCCGACTGAAGAAAATGAAGGAAAGAACAAGGAATACACCAGAAAAAAATGTTCCAATTTCAAATTGGCCACTCCCCTTATTTATTATTGGTCGCGGAGCGTGTTTCAGAAAGGCGCATCGACACATTAACTCTTTATTCAAATAGTAGCCTTGTGTTGTGGTCATAAGTGTTATTTTTCTTTATTTTGTTTACTGTGAGCCCAAACATGAAAAGTACTATGTGAAGTTGTGTTTTTGATGTGTAATGTTTAACGGAAACAATCAATTCTAATTTTGAATTTGTGTTCAGTTAATTATTTCAATGAAGAATTTAGCATTACCTATAGATACTTAGTAGGCAGTGTCTCGACCGACGCGAAGCATTAATGTAAGTAGATATACTTACTTACTTAGAAATATTATGCAAAAGGCTGCACTGATTTGGATGACATTTTCGCACACAGATAGTTTATTACATGAATTAACATATATATAGGTAACGTTTTATATTGAAAAAAAAAAGGTAGGTCACTGATTTAGGTCAGGATTTAAAAAAAAATAATTACCTACCTACCTGTACTTATTGTGTTTTAATCGTACCTACCTAAGTAGGTATATAGGTAAAAGCACAAACTTCGAAGTGTATTATATTAGGCAGTAGGTACACCTATTCTATTAGGTAGGTATTACTATTACCTAGGTATTAATACCTATAAGTATTCTATTCTATTATAAAACCTAGGAAAATATAAAACCCCTGGTTTTTTAATAAAATTTCTTTGAAACATAAAATATAGCTTTTATTTCCTTTACAAGCTGCCGAAACTCAAGCTAACATTCAAATTGAAATCATTAATTTACCTACAAGTAACATTGGGTCAATGTGAATTGACCCTAATCTGAAGATTGTCTGAAAGTTTATCAAAATCGGTCAGCGGTTTTGGAGTCCATAGGAGACCTAGGTACCTAAGTCTATAGGACATCGCCTTTTTTTTAAATAAATTTATATACCTACCTAAGATTGATCAAATTGCCAAACTAATTTAGTAGGTAGGTACCTACTTATAAGCAAATTTATACGGCATTAAAATAAAATATGATACCTACATTCACAAAATAACATCCCCTAATAAACGAAGTATGGTAGATAATGTATTCAATAGATTCGCTACGGACAGTTGCTGAAAGGGGTGATGTGAAAACAATATAAAAATTGTATTTCTATCCCCCATCCCATAATAATTATCTATGGACAATGCTTATCAACTTCATAGAATATTAGATAAGCAGTAAAGAAACGCACCTACCTACACGTCATGACTCAGTTTTTACAATTTTTTACCCTCTCCCCCTCGGTGACCACCTTGTAGGTATATTCCAAGAAACAAACCTATAGGTACTTAGTTTTCACGTAGTAATTCATAAAAATGGTTTTAAATCTTTTTTTGCAAGCTAAATGTTAAAATAAATTTTAGACTAGCTGCTGCCCGCGACTTCGCCCGCGTAACATTGTAAATTATATAGGTAGGTACTAAAACCTTCCTCGAGAACCACTATCCATCCATTGGTGAAAACACCATGAAAATCGGTGCAGTAGTTTTTGAGTTTATCGCGAATAGACAGACAGACAGACGCGGCGGAGTACACTTTGTTTTATAATAAGTAGATAGGTATGTAGTGAAGATATCTTGGGAACAGTAGGTAAGTATTTACCTACTTTGTTTCTGGATGAATAGGTAACCCTATGTCCTTTCTTGCATCCCTGACAACGTGTATGTATCTATGCAAACTTTCATAATGATCGGTTGAGTAGTAAAGGTAACAGACAGACAGACAGAAGAGTTAATTTCACATTAATAATATTAGTATGGATAGATAATAATAAATACGGGAACGAAATGTTTATTGAACGCATTCAAATGTAACAACAGTCAACAGTTGACACATATTTTAGCGGACTGCAGCACGTGACGCCATCTTTTGTTCGATTCGCTCCGCCATTTTGTCACACAGATTTCGTTGTCATAATTGCATCTCGTTATTATTTATTGAAGCGACCTTTTATTTAAAGTTAATGGCCGATTTTATGGTTCGGTTTTAAATTTTATTCAAATTGCCCACGAGTCCAGATTAAAAAGTAGAAATTCGAGGGTGTTTCTTAAACCGGTTTGAAGAATAGATAGCTTTTTGCTTTTGCTTTTGCGAAAGGGTTACATACTTAATTGATAAGATTTTTTTGTTTTGTATGCTAATCTATACATGCTATAAAATAAAGTCGCTGTCCTAGCGGACTTCTTGCAAACGACTCAACCGATTTTGATACGGTTTTCACTAATTGAAAGAGCAATAGATCAAAGGAAAGTTTGTATAGGTAGGTATATAATTAGCAGAATAAAATCGCATCCATGCGTAGTAGCTTTGTGTATACTTATTAGTGAACAATAAAACAGTAAATGTTGATCACATATTGATAAATATCTTAGGTTAATTTCCATAAAATATAATTAAGAGTGTAGCCATCTATTGAGGAGTAGAGATACTAATACATTAAGCGACATCTAGTTACTATTAAGTGGACGAAAAATCAAAGTTTTTTAAGTGAAATTGAATGCAACATAGACTTCTTCGCTACATACGGCTGCAGCGTGAAATTTTTCATTTTATTTTATATCGTAAGAAAACATGGTGAATAATAAAACAGTACATAAATAGCTTGGGTTAATTTCCATTAAATATAATTAAGTGTAGCCATCTATTGAGGAGTAGAAATACTAATACATTAGCGACATCTAGTTACTATTAAGTGAACGAAAAACCAAAGTTTTTTCAAGTGAAATTGAATGCAACTTAGACTTCTTCGATACGGTTGCAGCGTGAAATTTTTCATATTTTTTTTTTATTTATTTATATCGTAAGAAAACATGGTTTTTGTTTATTTAAATAAAAAACTAGGGAATTAAAATCTCTAAAGGTGGCAACCCTTTTTATTTATGTTTACGGGAAATCCCTCGATTGTAACACGTCATTTTCATTTTGAAGTTGGGAGAAGTTCCAAAAATTTCTTTAAATTGCGTTACGAAATACTTGAACGCCCTATTATGTCGGTAACTTTCGTCCGTCTACGGATCTTCACATTTCCCTCGCAATGCCCTTTCCATAGCTCTTATAAATAATAAAAATAAAATAAAAATTCAGCAATAATCGAAACAAGCTTATTTATTTCTTTATTTATTTATTAATTACATTTTTTCTCATTTATTTAAATATGCAGCAAATATACATAACACTTTATTCATAGAACAACCATTCTTCCTAGTTATTTACCAACTTTGGTCAAAGTACAACCCTTTTACAACAGCCATTATCATTGTTATATGTTTAAAAATGTATTTATTTAAAACAAAATGTTAAAATCCAACTTTCAACAAGAATTCAAAATTTACTAATATTATAAAGCTGAAGAGTTTGTTTGTTTGTTTGGTTGATCTCGGAAACTACTGGTTCGAATTGAAAAATATTTTTGATTCGGATAGTTTATTTATCTTAAAAGGGTTTAGGCGAAGTCGCGGGCAACAGCTAGTAAGTGATAAAACCAGACCTAGATGCTCATTAAACTTATTAACACCTAGATTTTATTGAAGCCTGTGTATCTGATATGTCTCTGTGTCTGTGTATGAGTGTATCTGTCTATGGCATCACAGTACCCAAAGAATGGACCGATTTTGCCTGACTTACAGCCAGTTGCAGAAACGTTCTTTAAATTATAAAATCGTCTTTAAAACCTAAGGCGTTGCACAAAGCTACCCAATTTTAATGCTCCATTAAAATTTAACTAAAGAAGTGTCAAATAAGACCTTATCTTTATCTTTAAGAGAAAAAGGGTTGCACAAAGCGACATTAACGCCTTTAAATGGGCCGTCAATCGTTTTGTGAAACGTCTTTAAAGTTAATGTACCCTTTAGTTAGGGATAAGGACTCGTTAGTTAATGCCAATTTTAAAGAAGCTGTGCAACTGACTGTTAGCTATAAATGTATGAAGACCTGTTTAGGCGTTTGAAGACCATCTGCCCATTTCCTAGATGACGATGGGATTTCAAACTTCCACGTTGTTCGATTGATTTGAAATTTGGTTATATACAGTTACTCGGGTGGTGTTTCCATGACCTGATGCTGCAGCATCTAGTTGTCTGCGGGACAATAGAACAATAGTTCGGGCTCAATAGAAAGTCAGTAGGGGTTAGTTTATAACTTTTATTAATTAAGTATAATATATTGTTCAAATAAATATTTTGTACTATTTCATTAAATGAAATTAGGACATTTAACGAATTCTTTTTGTATTACAGTAATATTCTGTCATCGAGGGATTCTAAAAATAAATGTTTATAAGCAGACCAAGTCGCGAGCACAGGCTAGTATTGAAAACATCTAACCAAGTTACCCCATTTCAAACAACGATGCCCCAAACAATGTGTCAGCTGCCCCCGTAAAGTTTTTCAAAATTTTATTGCATTCAGAGGCCGTTTTTAACTTTTTTTTTAAATGAAACATTTTTAAACACAAACAAAATACTCGATAAATATATTATTTAAAAAAAAAATATATTTTCACAAATTAAGTGCCGTTTTAGAAACATATTTTCTCTACGGTGACATATTATTTCCCTTTTCAAATATAAATAGACAAAAAAAAATACCTGTCAGTTTTGACAGCAAAACGTATAAGACGCCTTACCGTGTATGTGTGAGAGGATCGCTTCGTCTGAAAATCCCTAAAATGACACTTCATATAAAAAAAATTAAATGTATGAGATCGATAAAACTAACTTTATATTAAGACCTTGTAGGTTAATTATCAACTTAGAAGCTAACTTAAAAAAAATACTTTTGATATTGATTTTGTCGGTCGTACAATAAGTGACAATTTGATAATATTCAGTTTTAAGGGACCGCTGATCGCTAAATTTATATTGAAATTAATTGTGGGGTAAAACGTTTAGAATGGGGTAATTTATTACAAGTTGGGGCAGTTTGAATCAGATGCTTTTTTTGTAACTTTATCAAGAAAAATTGCAATAATTTGATGTTTTTAGTTGTTACATATCAAATATTTGTTAAACTTTTTTTTTTTCAGGCAAAATCGTCACTTATTGTACAATAAATTTTATACATCAAAAAGAAAGAAAATTATAAATACATATACATTAAGGATCAATAACACAGAATACAATTATTTTAATAATAAAAGCTAATAGTAAATCTGAATTGAGTGTATACGATTTCGTTTTAGAGCAATATAATAATTCTATTGCCGTAACAAAACATCAACATGTAGAAACCTATTAGGACATATATATTAGAAATACATTTTTTTAAAAACAATAAAAAAGCCCGTCATTTCGTCTATTAATCTAAAAATCAGAAATGTATGCTTGTAAGTGTCATATGGTGTCAAATATTATTTTTAAAAAATCTGTCAAGTCTGCAAAACAATGTGGTAAAGTCTGAAAAGTTTTTTTTTATTATCACGTTAAGCGCGTGTTAATTTTACTCAAAAAGTTAAAAAGCAAAAGTATTTCTTTGTCTGTCTGGTACGTTTTTATGCAAAACCTATTTCGCAAAAACTTAGTAAGGGGCCAGATAACAAGGATTTTTTTTTAAATAAATTGAAACGACCAAAATTCTAATGTTAAAATTTTTGTTACAGAATAGAAGAGTATATTTAGTTTAGACAAACATTTACGACACCCAATTACGCCGTCAGATGGCGCCGTTTGCGTAAACAGCAGATTTAAAAGCACGTAAGTTTATACAAAAATTTTTATTAATGTTTGTGTATTCTATTCTTTTTTATTTTATAATGTCCACTCAAAACGTTGAGAGAATTTCAAAGCACATTTTCATTAATAAGTGCTTACACGTCTTAGTCACTAAACCCATAACCCTATATTACTAAAATTAATGCAACAAATATTTTTTTTATTATTATAATCTGAACTTAATACAAGATTTTTTTACACAACTATTAAACACTATATTACATTGTTATAATTTTTTTTTTTCATAAAACTAATAGTTAAAGGCTGCCTTAGCTTAATATTTAAAAAAAAAATGATTAGAAGTTTTAAAACAGCTTAGATACGTACACGAAATGAAAATTTATTTTACCCCGCTCTAGGGGCAAGTTGAATACGTCTTACATTAACTTGTTACTATTTGTGCCCTTGAAACGTGGGGTAACATCATCTAAATGGGTCAAAATGTTACACAATATTTATATTTTCATTAGATTTTTTTTAAGCAATCTGAACAATATTGTGGTTGATAATAAATTATTATGAACTGTAATTTTTTTTCTATTAAACTTGTATGGACACTGTCTAAATAATAATGCGAACACGTGATTCCTGTTATTTATTAGGGAGCTCCTAAATCCTATTTATTTTATTTCTAAATCCTATATTGATTAATAATAGGTATAGATACAATTTAATTTTGTTAAATCGATTCTATGTTTGTCACAATAAAAAGTGGCTTTTGTTGATTATAATATTTTGTTCAGGTAACACGTATTTTACATTTAAAAAAAAAATCAAGAAAAAAAAAACTTAGCAAGAATACTTAACACTAGGAGATACTAAAAAAAATTAATATCACAAAGAAAAAAATTGGAAGATTGAGGGCAGGATGTTTTACATTTAAAAAAAAACTACCACAACAAATTTACACAATACAATTAAATTCGTAAAAAAGAACTTACTTATTCAAAAGCACTACGATAATCACATATTTGTTTATTCATTAGTCTCTTAATAAAGGCACTTAACTTTATTCAAAACATGACCACACTTTTTACTTTTTCCAAAAAGATGAAGGATTTCCAAAAAGAAGAAAGAAATCCTGAATTTTTTAAATTGTCAATAGATTTTTTTTAAAGAAATCCGTTCGGTAACGCGATATTTATTAATGCATTTTTTCAGTGTATAAGTCACTGGTCCTTTTTTAATGTTTAATCTATGGGGTAATTGTGGCTACTACGGTATAACCGAGCGTATTAGATTACCCCTGTTCGGATTGGCGGAATCAAATTAGAACAATATATTCAATATGTAATTTTCGGATAAATATTTTATTCACTTTTTAACTTGTGACGCTGACTGTACCTGGGGTAATTGTAGCTAAAAATACCCCATGATTCGATTGGGCTTAAATTTTAAAACATCAATTTAATAGTTTCAATTGAAATTATACAACAGTTTATAATGATTTTTTTTTATATTATAACTTTACAAGTAGCTAGCTTTAGGCTGAAAATAAATGAAAATTTATGTAGCACTATGCCCAACATATATTGTATGTTAGTGTATGTATATATGTATCGCATTGACTTTTTTTCTTTAAAATCATTCATTTTACAATTTCTTATTTCTTAACCTTTTTTTTTGCTTGTTTTTAAGTAGAAATAAAAAATTATATATATAAGTATAATTGAATCATCACTTTTAGACCTTCTTAGTCCTTCTGTCGGTGTGTCTGTCAATGACTATTGGCGATGAGAACGACTGTATCATCTTGGCCAATTGTATGTCGATCTGTGGTTTTTGTAGACGTTTAGCTGATCTTGTACGAAGTTTTGTTTCTTGGGCGTTGTACATGTTCGGCGTTAGCGATTTCAGGCATCTGTAAAATGATTTATTTCTCGTTTTAACGTTTATCCCGACGGACAAGTAGTTGACATTAATATCTATATACATATAAAAAAAAGTCGCCAACGAGCCAATCAACTATGTGTAAACTCGACCAATAAAGTGCTTTATCACCCTAAGATTAAACAAAGATTGTACCAGATAACAAATTTTTTGCTATTGCTATCTTTATTAGCGATGACAAATTATGTCAATCAGTAATCAATACCTATTTCAAATCTAAGCCTTAGCGAATTTTGAAATGATTGGAATTTGTAATCAAAACTGATAAAGCACTTTTCTAGTCTGCTTTACATTAAATATTTTGTAAAAAAAAACAATTTGTATACGTTGTAATCATGTTGCGGATGTCAAATATATTGTCTTTAGAATTTTTGGCTTTTGTGCAAGGCTTAACCGGCTTGAATCTAGTACTGATTAAACTATGGGATACTTTATATAGTGGAAAATTTTTAGTTTTCTGTGGGATGTTAAAAAAAACGAACAAAGTTGCGGGCACCAGCTAGTAACTAATAAAATTTCAAAATAAATATTAAACGTAACGCGCATAGAGAATAATCACTCCCCAGAATCACAACTATTACTTTTTAATTTTTTAACTTGTGACGCCGACTGTACCTGGGAGTAATTGTAGCTAACAATACCCCATTAAGCCTGAGTCGTGAAAATGTGAAATAATTGCGTTTATTTGATCCCTTGCTGTATCGTTATTACTAAAGTTTTAATTATGCAATTAGTATGTAAGATATTTAAGGATACATTCTATAAATCACACTCTTTAGAAACACGATTACTTATAATTTTCTCGATAGAAAAAAAATCCAAAGTTACCTCTAAAAAAATAAATAAACCGTTAGTACGGCATAAATACTTCACGTAAGGTTATCAGTGTGTGAATAATAACAAAACAACATGTTTTCTATAACGTACACTCTTCACATTTTCAAAATGTATATTTGTTTTTTAATACGAAGGAAATACCTAAATTCCCGTGCATTCGGCCTATATTAGCTAGAGCCGCCAAGCTTCCCCCCTATCCGCTTTAGTATTGCTTCGGCCGTCGGACGGGGAGGTTGTGTCGCTTTGCTAACGCATATTTTTAAAACGTAAGCGCTTCGTAAGTGTTAAGTTACTATGGGGAATAAAGTAAACAAATCAAAGAAAAGAAGGGGTTGGCAAAAAAACAATGGTAAACGCTTGCAAGAAGAAATAAAGTAAGTAAAACTCGTACCTATACAATAACTATTATTTTTTCTTCTATGAAATTTAAATTAATACTAAAATGTATATGTATAGTATATTACATATTACATAATGTATATGTATGTAATGTATATTGTTATTATTTTTAATTATTTTTGTACGTATAAATTATTATATATTTTATATAAAATTTAAATTTATTTTTATATTAAATATTATTATGTTGTGGGGCTAGTAGTAATAACTCCACATATTTCTATGTACTTACACGATATATTTACAGAGAAGATTTACAATTGCTAAAAATATATAATAATTACACGTGCAGTATGTACATACAAGATTTCTGCAGCGGAATGACACATGTGTATTGTCTGTCTCTGTTTTTGCGTAAAGTATTTACATTGCAAGCAACAAAATAGTTTGATGAAGGAGGTCGCCACAAGTTTATTATAAAATCAATACAACAAAAAAAAAATTGTAATTAATTAATTTAGAAACAAATAAATTTATCTTTCTAGAGCAAGACGCCTACTGGCCGCGAATTTTGAAGACAAAGAGAATACTCCTGTTGCTTCGTGAGTATACTCATACTTGCCTACTTGCTGGCTGCTAAAAGCTCAAAAAAAGTGAATGACAAGAAAAAAACATATTTTTGTTACATATGACTTTATGGTGCTCAATATTTTGCTCAATATAACCGGCCCGCTTTCTTTGGGGCCCAGTATAGGTATTTATTATTACTTTTTAGAAAAAACTGATTCGAACAGTCTAATAGGATGATTCTTGGAAAATAAGGAGAACTCTACGGACAGGCTGACAGTCCACTGGATGGTAAGTGACTATTGTCGCCTATAACACAAGCAACGCCACAGGTTTTGCAAGTGCGCTACCGACCATAGTAAAACCAACTTTGAAAACTTTTCAAAGTTGACACCTCCTGGAATCGAACCTGGGACCCCTCGGAGGGGAAAGCACCCTAACCACTCATCCGACGGGCTCGTCTATATATTATGTTATTATAATTATTTATGTTTTTCTATTTATAGAACAAATGTACCACAAAACAAAGAGTCATCTGATGAACCGGTGAGGTAAGCGTAAATATAGTAGGATATGTAATATGTATATGTATAGTATATAACATTATAATAAATTTAATATGAATAACCACATTTTCATTACATTTTTCAATTTACAGTCTTAGGTGACAGCGATTCTAAAAGTTATCATACTCTGAAAACGTAAGTTCAAAAATTAATTATTCTTATGGGATGATATTATAATTTCATCCAAAAATTGTTTGTGGATAAATAATGTAATTACTTATATGTAATATGTGTATGTTATGTTTTCTTACAGGGTGTCAATTACACCCGAACAAAATCCTTCTCTTTTAGTGGATGGAGAAATAGACAATGTCATGACTTACTTACATAGAGAAAATAATGCCACGAAGTAAGTTCGATACCTATTATTGTGTCTTGTGTCATCATTTTTTTTTTCGATTATCTGCGTAGGTATTACATTATGCATATTACATATATTAGGTCCTTACATATGAAATTGGCGTTTTGTAAGGGAGGAACATAAAGTCGATTTTTTTTAAATATAATATATTTATTTAATCAAAGTATGTACCATTGCATAGATGCACTTTTGGCGTCTCATGGGTAGTTCATTGATCCCTTTACTAAAAAAACCATTCCGACGGGAATCAATAAAATCTTTGAAGGCGCTTTGGACTGCCCCATCGGAGTTGAATTTTTTTCCTTTGCAAGAAGTTATCCAAATTTCAAAAAAAAAAATGGTAATCTGTTGGAACAAGATCCCTAAACGCACTGTGTTTTCTTTTGCGACACCGCCGCCATACACATCACGTTTCTGCAGCACTGGTGCCACGATGGAACTCGTACTCGTAAATAACGCGATATTTCAAGTTTTCCATTTTGTAAACTGAGTGACACAAAGAAAAAACCAAAAGAGGAAAAAACAAATGAATTACGGTTTTCAAAACACAAAAGCATATGTAAATAGCTGTATAAATTTGAAATTGGAATTCCTAACCAAAGAGGAGATATTTGAGATCAAAGTGGCCAGTACAACAAAACACCAATTTCATATGTAAACACCTAATATTATATTACTTACTTTTACATTTAGCTTTGATTGCTTAGAGGAGCGTTTTTCTCAGTAGTCCGATTTATAATCCAAAATCGTAATTTACACATAATTTATAATATAAATCTTTATAATTTTTTATTGCTTAGTTATTTACAATATCCTTACAATTTATTTTTTTTCATTTTAGAATTCCGTTTGATGACATAGAAAAATTACAAAGGCTTGTTATAACTGAGACCCAAGGTGATCCCAATGTAAGTTGTAAATTTATGAATTTATCAAGATGAAGAAGTTCAGGATGAACCTAGCCAGATAAATAGGATAATACTTTTATTTTATTTAATTTTATAATTTATTTCATCTTTTAGTTTTCTACACATCATTCGCCAGCTGATTCAGATCAAGAAGAAGAATATTATATAATAAAACCGGAAGAAAAAAAAGTGGAGGAGACCATAATAAGTGGAAATAGAGTAGTAGATTTCATGTATTTATTTGAACAGTTGCAAAAAATTTCACATCATAATTCTCCATTTAGTTGTAACTTTAATCATTTGAAATTAGTCGGAGAAAGGAAAAGGGGATTTTTGTCAAAATTTGAGTTTGTTTGCCAAATGTGCAACGCTAAATTGAGTCTAAATAATTTAAAAAAATCGATTGATAAAAAAGAACTTGATTTCAACGAAAATATAGTAAGTGGTTTCATGTCTATAGGTGCAGGATACTCAGGTTTAGAACAAGTGTCTGCTTCACTTGAAATACCTTTTATGTCGGATCATTTATATGCCAAGTGCCATTCACGAGTCTGTGAACTATGGGAAATGGCAAAAGAAAAATGTATGGAAGAAGCAGCAAAAGAAGAATACGATTTAACTATTCAAGACGGTAATGTTAACCCAGATGGAGTACCTATGATTACCGTGGTTGCTGACGCATGTTGGTCAAAAAGATCGTTTAAAAAGAATTATAACGCTTTGTCGGGTGCTGCGGTAATTATTGGTTACAGAACAAAAAAAGTACTTTATATGGCAGTAAAAAACAAATATTGTATGATTTGTGCACGGTCAGAAAACAAAAAAATTGCAGCTCCCGATCACAAGTGTTTTAAAAATTATGAGGGACCCTCAAGTGGTATGGAATCCGTTGCAATAGTCGAAGGCTTTAACTATTCTTTACCCAATCAAGGCTTGATTTACTCAAAATTAATTGCTGATGGGGACTCCAGTACATATAAGAGCATATTAGAAGCAAAACCTTATGGCAACTTCTTGGTTGAAAAAATAGAATGCACTAATCACCTGTTGAGAAACTTTTGCACGAAACTTGACGAATTAA